>CM014271.1:45458567-45486182 GCA_004135705.1 Alloteropsis semialata
TTAGCTTGTCTTTTACTTCTTTTGTTTGTTCACTTGTTAACTGAGAAGACAACGAGGTCGTGCACCTGTGCGCACGTATGCCGTCGACGTCTTCCCCGGTGATGTCCTGGGTTGGAGCTCTTCCGGACTGATTAAGGGAGGCTGCCAACAAGGATTGTAATGATGTGATGTTGCAATAAAGCTATCTGATTTGCCTAAAAAAGGACGCATGTTTATGAGCAACATTAGTTTCGTCCACATCACAAAACTGCAGAAAATAATCAGAAATAGTAGCAGCAACTAATCACATTTATGATCCTCCTAGAGTGGGAGCGAGTGCTAAGGTCGATCCTCTGAGAGCGGACGCCGCCTCCGTCACGAGCAGCGGCGTTCGTCACCGGCGGGGCGTTCGTTGTCCCGTGGCGGGCGTTTGTCACCCACCAAATCGTGTGTCTCATGTTCTTGTGATTGTTCGTCGATCCTCGGTTCCAATAGCCATCGCAGTCCTCTAGGTTTGGGATGAGATTGGAATTGATTTTTTAGAGACTGGAATCGATTTGGGAGAGGAGGGGTAAAAACATCTCAAGGAAAACTGACCGGCTCATTTTAACGATGTCACAGTACCTTTCACCATGAAATTTGACGCCAATGGCATAGAAGGAACGAGAAATTATAAGTGGTGGCATAGAGGGGATGGGCTAATTTTCAGTGGCATATAGGGACCAGCTATATTTTTTGATGGCATACAGGGAATTTGCTCTAGGATTCATGGCGGACCGAGCAGAGGTCTAGAACAAACTAGCTTGCTCCACTTTCGTTTCAAACGTATTTAGGAAAAGGACTTTGTCAAAAAGTTTCCAGAGCAACCATGTTGATTTATAGAGGACACCACGTAAAATTCCATATGTAGCACTTAGCGGTGACCGGCTGGAACTGAGCCATCAGGCAACAACACATAAACTTACTGAAATTGTTTAGCCAGTCTAGAACTTGGTAGATAGATACTCCATTTTGGTATTGCTGCATTCAAGACACAGAAGAAGCAAGAGGTCAGTGCGCTGAATGCGGAATGAAGGCAGCATGATGCTAGCGAAGTAGTCATCACCACAATATGAATCATTAGATAGGCAGAAATGTCAGCAAAACCTAGAGCAAAGCAAGAAGGAGCAACTGGTATAATACCAAAACATTGACCGGAGGACTAACGCTTTCCCTAGCACAAAATACAGTAAAGAGGAAAAAGTAACTGCAAAAGGCATCCATCATATGAATTTCTAATATCTAAGGCCATTCTCAGTGGGGGTTTCATCAGGAGTTTCAGCATTAAATAACATGCCACATCAGCAATTTTGCCGACATGGCAAGGCTTTTAGGCCAGTCTCAGTGCAAGTTTCATTGCACAGTTATCTAGACTCAGAAATTAGGTAACCGTGCCGAGAGAGTTTCATGGAGATGAAACTCCGCTCACATCTCATGAAACTCCCTCTTTCTCTCTCCTCGCCACATCAGCAAATTTGATGATTTGGTGTTGACGATCCTTAAATGCCAATTTTGATCGTCAACTCCTGCAGAGAATATGTCAAATATAATCACCAAATATAGTGATAGGGTTTATGTCTAATCAATTACACATGTTTTGGTGAATATGTGAATGCAGGAACTAATTGGCAAAAGAGAAGGAGATCGGGCTCAAGGCCAGGTCGCCCGACCCACCTAGGTCGGCCGACCTGGGCCCAAGCCCAATGGAGCCCATATTTGGCCACAGCAAAGAAGCACACTTCAGGACCATCATAGCCGTTGATTCCATGACGGTTGGATCCAAGAGATGGGAATGGTCCAAGGGGAGGTCACATGGATTGAGGGACCCACCAACATATCTAAACGTACTCAAATTGAGCCACCCACCTAGAACCATCATTAGGACCCACTCCACAGTCACTCAGGCAAAGATGGGCCCGAGAGGAGCCGGTGGGCTGTCGCCCGACCTAGCTGCGTCGCCTGACCTGGTATTCGCGCCAAACTCGCTCAACTTTGACGGTGTGCTTCACACTGCCTCCAGGAGTCCATCTCAGCCGTGCATCACTCAAGTCGGTGCATCCTAGGGTCGGCCGACCTATGAGGATCGGCCGACCTGGTCCCGGGGCCAAACGGCCTCAACCGTTGGTGCCTCTCCACCGTCCTACCAAGCTATAAATAGATGGCCTCAGCTCCAGTTCAACACACACCGACAAGCTATAAATAGATGGCCTCAGCTCCAGTTCAACACACACCAGAAGAGAGAGCACCTATTGTATCATTGTTAGGCTTAGTTTAGTAGTGAAGTATTCTTAGGAGTTGAGCTTCTACGGCTTTCGAAGGAGTCTTGGTAAGCCTTGATCTTAGTTATCTTGTATCTTTTGCTTACTTATAAGACTCTGAGCTTTAATGGAATTACTAATCTTGCTTATGTTACTTGGCTTATTGCCTTGTTTGTTCATCATATAAGTTGTATGTCTTGCACCTTAGTGTAGCTGACGCATGTTACGGCAATGGCCCAATGAGCCACAAGGTTGCTCTGTTTATCTGGATAATAAATAGAGTTGTATTTTGTATTGCAAACATGGTGTTTGGAATATGGAATACCATTGGGATACCCTTACCCCACGTATTCAGTGGTAGCCCCTGGGTGGCACTTGTAATCCTCGCCGTTCGGGTTTGGGCGTTTGCAGGTCTTTGTGATAAACATCGTGACAGTACCCTTTGATGAGGGGGATCCCACGACTCCTCGATTTGCCCTCTATCATGTGTCCCTTGCTAAGCTTGTATAGTATACACTTGTAATGTATGTAACTCATTTGTGAGAAGTATATAGAATCCCTTGTTCTCTACTAGGATCTTCATATTAACTAGACTCTTATATGGAGCAATAAAACCTTCTGTGTGTCACACTACCCCTCTATCAATGTTTACCCCTTGCCAGACTTTGGTATGTTAATGATGTTATGATTGAGTACAATGGATAACTACTCTATTCAACCACCGCCTTTCCTATGAATTCGATATCCTGAATACTTCCGGGTGAAAGCTACAACGGTATCCGTGCGCTTGCGGATTTATCTGTGACTGTAAGAATCACCAACTTTTGGCATAAAAATTAATGCCATGAAACTCTTCATGAAACCCCCATTGAGATTGGCTATGAGGAGAGAGGAGAGAGGAGAGAGGGTTTCATTATTTGTGAGGAGAGTTTCATCGTCATGAAACCCATCAGGCATAGTTACCTAGTCCTCAGACTAGGTAATTGTGCCATGAAACTGTGCACTGAGACTGGCCTAAGGCACATCTTTAAAAAAATCCAAGGCACTGAAGTCTTTCGTAAAAAGAGCATTCCACAAGACTGTAAAAGTTCAGTTGAACAAAGAGCTACTGATTGAATTGTACGACAGTTGACAGCAACACCAACATTACCCAACAATTATAACAGCCAACATCACCCAACAATGGTAGAGTTATTAACCAGTAATAACAGGTTCATCAGCTACTGTACAAAACCACGTACGTAATGCCCCTATCTAAAGAAACAGCCATACCCAAACATACAAAATTAATAGTATTTCTACCATCTAGATCACACACAAAAAAATCATATGCAAGAAAAGTATAGTGCTTTTTCACACTGTCACCACTGAAGGTAAAAAAAACAGAAGTAAAGGCTATTCAAGTCCAAGTCAGAATTACAGTATTGCAAGTTCAGATAATTTCTTCATGAGTATTTTTTTTTCCTTGAACAACAAGGCATATCATTGTATAAATAGGTGAATAAAAGTATCACATGAGTACATTCATCAAGGTTACATCTATGTTGTGGTTTAGAATACCCAAAATATTAAAAAAACTTCAATAATTTTACAGCAGTGTAGATGCTGATCTTTCCAAACTTTTCCAGAAAGGGAATACCAACTTTCTATGACTTTTTCCAGAAAGAGAATAGCAACTTTAGATTTTGCTGCAGGACCATTTAATCCAATGACAAGAATCAATTCGGTATTTAAACAAAAAAGATATACTAATTGAGAAATTGAGTCATATACAGCAAAAAGGAAAAGAGTTTATAGTGCCGCAGGCATCCACAACAATTAGAATCCAAAATGTCTGATATTAGTTTCAGAGTTATACAAGAACCAAGTGTTCGGTTGCAACTTTTTTATCTTTGGAAGATTGTATGAACAAAGGCGTTATGAAGTGGATTATATGATTGGTAGCCTCCAAAAGGCATAGTCATAGGGTAACTGACCAAAATTTCCAACAAAGATACAGTAAATAACAGGTAACAAGAGATTCAGTTGAAAATGTGCCTATTCAAGTAGTGGAAAAATATAAAAAAGAGTGATAGCTCTTTACCATTTGTATTTCTGAATTCCAGTCTTTGCATGTTTAAATTCCAAATCAATTTTGTGCATTGAAATTTAAACTTGCAGCATTTTATCTTGAAATCCCTTTGGATTCCCTGCTCCTGCGTGCGCATACATAATCTTAATGAGCCGGGACCACATAGGACAGCCGAGCCAGCTGGGCCTGAGAGGTGCCAACAGGCCGTCGGCCGAACCCATGGGCCGCCTGACCTGTGGCTGCCTTTTCTGCGCCGCATTCATTCATATTCAAAACAGCCATTGCATCTAGTATACTGCTGCGAAGACTCCGCAGAGTGGGCCCTGTGCCAGAGTCGCCCGACCCCATCCGTCGGCCGACCTAGCCCTGGCCCTTTTGCAGCAAATTCAATTGCCATCAGTTCTTACCAGCGAATCCAGTGCAAACCTCGAAAACTTGGCTAAAATGGAGCCGCGCTAGGGTCGGCCGACCCAGGCCGTCAGCCGACCCCAGGCCTCCTCTGTTCAGTGAAAGTCGGTGTCCTCCACCATCATTTCTCGCCCCCGGCTAAGCTGCCAAGTGCCCTCGACCTTTCTCCTATCCCTCCTTAGGATTTTCAAGTGATTGTCTCTCAAGTTTATAAAATAAAATATACAAATAAAAGCAAGAACATGTTCCAGGATAAGTTCCCCTCAGGTATTTTTGGTAGCTAATTAACTATTTCAGGTTGCAACTGAAAAGAACGAAGGGTGCATAATGCTTAAGAACATGGAGCTACATCAGCAGTAACACCTTGGTAAATGTTGGACATGGAAGAAATTTTGAACGAGGCCTACACACTTGATGTTTGGTGTCCTGCGATACACAAAAATCCAAGTGTGGGGGAGGTCGGTAAGTGTTACACGACAAGTTCCATTTGTACAAAATTTTTATCTTGGTTTTCAGGTGATGCTAGTTCTTGCATTTATTGCTTAACAAAACTCATGGAAAAAACACAAAAATAATAATAAAAAATATAGCCGACGAGGCTCAGTTGGATTAAGACAACTGGGTGTACATACCGTTGTGGCGTTGCACCTCGGTAGTCCCCATATGGCTCCTGGCTCCGCCTTGCCTTGCATCCTTGGCTCTTGTGCTTGCTTTCATGAGAAAGGACGTCTGCTCGTGTTTTGCCGCCTTGCCAACTACTTGTTGGGGTAGTCCCAACATTTAGTGAACACAAGCTATCCACGTGCCACCATGTCACCGTTAATGATATCAGCAAGAGCCAAGGAACTACCGTGACGACAATTCTAAACTCGTCATCAACCAACCATCAACGGTAAGTATGCCCAAGATAAGTATCATGTCTTGCTTTTGACTTTAAACAAAGCCCTTTCGGGAGGTAACCCAAAGTTCACCACTCATATACTCATGATATCTCCATTTGAAAAAAATGCTTGGTCAGGTTATCATGCTTCCTTTATCTATCCTCATATGCTCTGATTTGAATGTATTCTCAAGGTACCTCGAGGTACATTCATAGACCTTTTAAATTAAGTATGGTGCTTAGGTTAAAATTGTCTTCTTTAATCAAATTAAACATGGTGTCAAGTTTGATTAATGAACCTTTTAGTAAATGCATGTATAGATATCGGTTGTATGCATGGACTAAGCCCTCCAGGAAAGGTTTCAAATTTGAGCGGGTAAGTCTTCGAGCTTGATTCGAATTGGAGGCAAACCAAGGCATTGGATGTGCTGCAACACATTTTGCACAACATACGAGGAGGTACATAACCTTCGAATGGTTCATTGTGAGTATATTGCAAAACCCTCTTTGATCATGTTGATGCGATTTAAATCCAGCCTTGTTTGAGTTATGCTTAAAGGAAAGTGGTGAAAATAAAACTTGAGAACATTTGAAAAATAAATATAAAAAAAGGCAAACAGGATCTACGCTTAACATGTGAAGGACCAATCTTGTTTTGAAGCGTGGAAGTGAACAACTAATCCGATGACGACAATGATTTATTCTTTATAGTCCTTCGGGTATTTGTTGTCCACTAACTTTTTGCAGGGATGAAGTGATGACTAAAGGATGGCGAGCATAACTTCAACATTCAACATCCATGGGAGGAATTTGCACGATGGAGCAAGATGAGCAGTGGACAAATCTTTTGGCACTCTGAAGCTCAAAATGTCGTATTCGCTTGCAAGATTAGAGTTTGGAAAAATTTGTCAGAGAAGTATCCAAAATACTCTGTGCACTTATTCTCCTTTGATCCCCTACTAAGTTACCTTGCAAGATTTGTTTGCCATGAAAAAATCCACAAAAAAATGCATAACTTAAAAGCATAAAAAAATATTTGAATTTCAATAAAGATCAGGCTCCCTGGTTTGTAAGGCCAGTAGAGCTGTTGTTTTGTTTCTACCTTGTTCTAAATAAATGCAGGTACAAGATCAAGTGTGGGGGGTCTCTCAAGCTTCTTCACATTTACACATTCAAGACCACCCACAACTACGTAGCACAACATCGCATAGACCAACATGAAAAAGATCACGACGGTTGGCCACCAGAGGGGTTCAAATGAATTCCTTTTCAACTGAAGGTCCTCCGGCACACCATGTCTCCCATTTCGTCCAATGCGATGGTTTGCATGCTAATCCCTCACTCTCTTTCATTCATGAGTTTAAAATAATCTTGAGATGATCACTAAAATTAAACTCAATGATTCTTGGTGCTCCTTTGATATACATGATTTTCCTTGATTGGCTTGCATATTCTTTATTCCTAGCGCATACACCTGTTTCTTTTGAACGTACATCATTAGGAAAACATGTTTATCTAAGTGATTGATTAATGAGATATGGTATGATAAAAGGAAACTTGCTCTTTCTAAAGTGCTTGGGATGTTTTTCTTGCAAAACCTTAAATAAATAGCCTTACAAAGCTCCTTAGTGATGCCTTGTTCCTACTAAAGCCATATGATGTTCACATTGCAAAACCCATACTCATATGTTGCTTGTTATTGCATTGAGGTTTGTCAAATTGTTGTGACCCTTGTAAGATGCTCTTCATGCTTTCTTGATCAAGACCACGTACATTCCACATACATATGCTAAACTTCTACACTGGAAGTTAGCAATATCCATTAATCCACCAAATAAATGCCCCATATGTTTTATGAATCTCTCTCCAAATTTCCTTTGCAAAAGAGACATGGGCTAAGAAATAAAAAAAAGAAGAGAAAGAAGAAAAAAAAGTACATGCTCATAAAAGCATTGAGCATGAAAGAAAAAAATTAATTACAATGTTCTCAAAATAAATTTAAAAGAGAGAGATCATACAAAAATGGAGTTCTCATACACCCTCCACTTTACCACACACACGAACATCTTGATCAGATTGTATGAATAGTTTTCTTCTTGGATCCACTCTTTGATTTTGCAATATATGCGATGCAAGTATATCTTATCTTTACTCCTACCTTGAGCTCCACATAAGCCTTTTAGAAGTAGGATGAAGAAAGGCAAAGAAATGCCTTGGTGAGGAATCATACACATTGAGAGATTTGAGAGAATCAATTGAGGAGCTAAGTAAGGTTATGTTTTTGAAAATTATCGAAAACCCAAGTTACTTAACAGAAGAGTAGAGATGACTTGAATCAAGGCCGTTCCGTTCTTCAACCAGCCAAGATGACATGATAGACACTTCAAAATTCACAAGTGCAGGTATGGCCTGGAATAACTTAAGCATTATATCTTTTGGAATCATGTTCTCCGCCTTAGTCACGAGCTTTACTCGAGGACGAGCAAAGGCTAAGTGTGGAGGAGCTTGTTGACGGTCCTTAAATGCCAATTTTGACCATCAACTCCTGCAGAGAATATGTCAAATATAATCACCAAACATAGTGATAGGGTTTATATCTAATCAATTCCACAAGTTTTGGTGAATATGTGAATGCAGGGACTAATTGGCAAAAGAGGAGGAGATTTGGGCACAGGGCCAGGTCGCCCGACCCACCTAGGTCGGTTGACCTTGGCCCAAGCCCAATGGAGCCCATATTTGGCCGCAGCAAAGAAGCACACTTCAGGACCATCATAGCCGTTGATTCCATGACGGATGGATCCAAGAGATGGGAATGGTCCAAGGGGAGGTCACATGGATTGAGGGACCCACCAACAAATCTAAATGTACTCAAAATGAGCCACCCACCTGGAACCATCATTAGGACCCACTCCACAGTCATCCAGGCGAAGATGGGCCCAAGAGGAGCCGGTGGGCCGTCGCCCAACCTGGTATTCACACCGAACTCGCTCAACTTTGATGGGGCGCTTCCCACCGCCTCCAGGAGTCCATCCCAGCCATGCATCACTCAAGTCAGTGCATCCTAGGGTCGACCGACCTAGGGGGATCGACCGACCTGGTCTCGGGGCCAAACGGCCTCAACCGCCTCGAGGTGCCTCTCTACCGTCCTACCAAGCTATAAATAGATGGCCTCAGCTCCAGTTCAACACACACCAGAAGAGAGAGCTCCTATTGTATCATCATTAGGCTTAGTTTAGTAGTGAAGTAGTCTTAGGAGTCGAGCTTCTACGGGCTTCCAAAGGAGTCTTGGTAAGCCTTGAGCTTAGTTATCTTGTATCTTTTGCTTACTTGTAAGACTTTGAGCTTTAATGGAATTACTATCTTGCTTATATTACTTGGCTTATTGCCTTGTTTGTTCATCATATAAGTTGTATGTCTTGCACCTTAGTGTAGCTAAAGCATCTTTCGGCAATGGCCCAATGTGCCACAAGGTTGCTCTGTTTATCTGGACAATAAATAGAGTTGTATTTCATATTGCAAATATGGTGTTTGGAATATGGAATACCATTGGAGATACCCTTACCCCACGTATTCAGAGGTAGCCCCCAGGTGGTGACTGCCTCGAGTGGCTCTTGTAATCCTCGCCATTTGGGTTTGGGCGTTTGCAGACTTTTGTGATAAACATTGTGACAGTACCCTTTGATGAGGGGGATCCCACGACTCCTCGATTTGCCCTCTATCATGTATCCCTTGCTAAGCTTGTATAGTATACACTTGTAATGTACATAACTCATTTGTGAAAAGTATATAGAATCTCTTGTTCTCTGCTAGGATCTTCATATTAGCTAGACTCTTATATTGAGCAACGAAACCTTCTATGTGTCACACTACCCCTCTATCAATGTTCACCCCTTGCTAGACTTTGGTATGTGTCGGATGTTTGGACCCGGCAGTCCACACAGGGTAGCCTACGTGGTTGATTTGTCGAGGGACAGATCGAGGATCAGAAGTCGATGGTAACACAAGACGCAAGGATTGAACAGGTTCGGGCCGTCGAGATGACGTAACACCCTACGTCCTGTGTTGGCGGCGATTGTATTGCTGTGTATGAAGTTCCTGGAAGGATCTCCGTAGTTGGGTTCTGTCCTAGGGTTGTAGAGGTTGTAGTTTTTCGTGCTCTGGAGGGGGGTCTCAGGGCGCCTTATATAGTCCGGCTGCCTTGAGTTACAAGTCGGCCAGAGATCGTAACCTACCCGAATTACAAGGATTTGATCCTATAACGATTACAGATATCTTTCCCTACAATTCCGGCTAGTCTATCTTGATCTCCGATCTTCTTGCGGGATACGCCGTGTGCTTTCCTTGCCGCGCGCGTCGTCGCGCCCATCCGGTTCGCCCGACTGGTGGGCCCCCGACTGGTGGGCCAGCCAGTCCGACAAACCGACCCAGATGTACTCGGATTGGGCCGCCCTTGATGGTTGGGCCAATCCGCCTGCTGGGTACCCCTGGGGGTCTACCCCCGACAAGCCCCCGAGTAGTACGTGGTTGAGGGACAAGTCGGCGAGGTCGTGCTGCCCGATGAGCGTCGAGCCTGCTGCAGTTGGAAACGAAACCGCGTGATACTGGAGAGAAAAAAGCTGTCAACCAACGGATGCGCCGCGAGGTGCGTCCGTTGGCCGTAGCCCCCGAGCCTTGAAGCGATTCCGAAGGAATCGGTCCAAGGGTTAGTAGCCTTCTTCAGAGGTCGTCAGACAATCAACGGATGCGCCGCGAGGTGCGTCCGTTGGCCGTAGCCCCCGAGCCTTGAAGCGATTCCGTAGGAATCGGTCCAAGGGTTAGTCAAGGAGCATCTGGCTAAATCATCCAGCGTTAATTTCGGCGTCCAGCCCCCGAGCGTGAGGGCCAGCGGAGTCCTGCGAGACACGCCGAGTGGTCGTCCCGGCGCCAGCCCCCGAGCGTGAGGGCTGAGCACGCCGAGTAGTCATCCCGGCGCCAGCCCCCGAGCGTGAGGGCTGAGCACGCCGAGTAGTCATCCCGGCGCCAGCCCCCGAGCGTGAGGGCTGAGCACGCCGAGTAGTCATCCCGGCGCCAGCCCCCAAGCGTGAGGGCTGAGCACGCCGAGTAGTCGTCCCGGCGCCAGCCCCCGAGCGTGAGGGCTGAGCACGCCGAGTAGTCGTCCCGGCGCCAGCCCCCGAGCGTGAGGGCTGAGCACGCCGAGTAGTCGTCCGGCGCCAGCCCCCGAGCGTGAGGGCTGAGCACGCCGAGTGGTCGTCAGTACCCTGTAACAAGGTAAAAACTCGAGGAGAAAATATTCGGCGATACAAACACTAATGAACCCCGCTTCCTGCTTTCAAGTCTTTTAATTTCCTCGGGTAGTTAGCCTATTACGTTTATGCGCCTGGTCCCCGATAGCCGTAGTCCATAGCGCAGGGAGCTGGGCCGCATGCACGCGTAGGAGGGTAGGCGTACGGAAGAGCCGAGGTTTCACGGATTAAGGCGTGTGCTCCCCGAGTACTTTAGCAACTTGTTTCAAAGCTCGCGGGATTGCCGAAAATAATCAAATGAAACTTATCTTGGCGAGAGGTTCGTGTCCCGGAGGATTCCTTCTTCGCAGGATATGCCAAGGAGAGACAGGCAAGGCGGCATTGCTTTTGTGATGCGGCGTCAGGAATGAAGTTCCCGTGACTGCACAGGGCACTCCCGTGGCCGAGTGGAGCCAAAGGGGATAAGGGTGACCTGTGCGCTTCAGGCTGGACGAGAGACGCGTGGCGCGGAGCCCGTGCACGTCATCGTGGAGTAAGTCTTGCGTCCTCCGGCGGCCAGGGGCTATAAATACCCGTCGGGGAGCCTGAGCTGCCACCCAAGAGCGAGTAGACATAGGATCCTTGTAGTTAACATGCCGGAGGTTCATCGTTGGGTTCATCCACCGGGGAGAGCTCATGGAGTCATCACGGCGTGGTGCTAGAAGAGTGCTTGCGAGGAATCTGAGGCGTTGATCGGTGTGCGAGTGCTGCCCTGTTCACCCCCGCATTCCCATGTGACGAGGGCCATGCGGGGTGAAATGCTTTGTAGAGCCAGGGATCACCGAAGGCATCCGCCATCAACCCTCCACCGGTGCTGTCCCGTCGACGGCTGCAGTGGTGCTACAAGAGAGCTTGCGAGGAGCTCATGTGGGCCAAGCTTGCTTCGGATGTAGCACTGAGCGCAGGGACGAGTGCCCCAGGCCGTCATCTTGGCGGTTATTGTGTTTGATGTTTGTAACCGGCGTAAGTCCGGCTCCGTTGTAACTGTATTTCCTGCAAAAAGAATCGCATTGCTTGATCGTGGTGCCAACCCCCGAGCGTGAGAGCTGTTCGAGCCTTTGCAGCACACCACTAGGTTTGCAGTGTTGGCTCCCGAGTGGTTCGGGGCCAATCGAGCCCGAGAGGCACACTGGCTTGATTGTGGCGCCAGCCCCCGAGCGTGGGAGCTGTCCGAGCCTTAGCGGCACGCCAACTTGGTTTGCAGTGTTGGCTCCCGAGTGGTTCGGGGCCAATCGAGCCCGAGAGGCACACTGGCTTGATTGTGGCGCCAGCCCCCGAGCGTGGGAGCTGTCCGAGCCTTAGCGGCACGCCAACTTGGTTTGCAGTGTTGGCTCCCGAGTGGTTCGGGGCCAATCGAGCCCGAGAGGCACACTGGCTTGATCGTGGCGCCAGCCCCCGAGCATGGGAGCTGTTCGAGCCTTAGCGGCACACCACTNACATACATATGCTAAACTTCTACACTGGAAGTTAGCAATATCCATTAATCCACCAAATAAATGCCCCATATGTTTTATGAATCTCTCTCCAAATTTCCTTTGCAAAAGAGACATGGGCTAAGAAATAAAAAAAAGAAGAGAAAGAAGAAAAAAAAGTACATGCTCATAAAAGCATTGAGCATGAAAGAAAAAAATTAATTACAATGTTCTCAAAATAAATTTAAAAGAGAGAGATCATACAAAAATGGAGTTCTCATACACCCTCCACTTTACCACACACACGAACATCTTGATCAGATTGTATGAATAGTTTTCTTCTTGGATCCACTCTTTGATTTTGCAATATATGCGATGCAAGTATATCTTATCTTTACTCCTACCTTGAGCTCCACATAAGCCTTTTAGAAGTAGGATGAAGAAAGGCAAAGAAATGCCTTGGTGAGGAATCATACACATTGAGAGATTTGAGAGAATCAATTGAGGAGCTAAGTAAGGTTATGTTTTTGAAAATTATCGAAAACCCAAGTTACTTAACAGAAGAGTAGAGATGACTTGAATCAAGGCCGTTCCGTTCTTCAACCAGCCAAGATGACATGATAGACACTTCAAAATTCACAAGTGCAGGTATGGCCTGGAATAACTTAAGCATTATATCTTTTGGAATCATGTTCTCCGCCTTAGTCACGAGCTTTACTCGAGGACGAGCAAAGGCTAAGTGTGGAGGAGCTTGTTGACGGTCCTTAAATGCCAATTTTGACCATCAACTCCTGCAGAGAATATGTCAAATATAATCACCAAACATAGTGATAGAGTTTATATCTAATCAATTCCACAAGTTTTGGTGAATATGTGAATGCAGGGACTAATTGGCAAAAGAGAGGAGATTTGGGCTCAGGGCCAGGTCGCCCGACCCACCTAGGTCGGTTGACCTTGGCCCAAGCCCAATGGAGCCCATATTTGGCCGCAGCAAAGAAGCACACTTCAGGACCATCATAGCCGTTGATTCCATGACGGATGGATCCAAGAGATGGGAATGGTCCAAGGGGAGGTCACATGGATTGAGGGACCCACCAACAAATCTAAATGTACTCAAAATGAGCCACCCACCTGGAACCATCATTAGGACCCACTCCACAGTCATCCAGGCGAAGATGGGCCCAAGAGGAGCCGGTGGGCCGTCGCCCAACCTGGTATTCACACCGAACTCGCTCAACTTTGATGGGGCGCTTCCCACCGCCTCCAGGAGTCCATCCCAGCCATGCATCACTCAAGTCAGTGCATCCTAGGGTCGACCGACCTAGGGGGATCGACCGACCTGGTCTCGGGGCCAAACGGCCTCAACCGCCTCGAGGTGCCTCTCTACCGTCCTACCAAGCTATAAATAGATGGCCTCAGCTCCAGTTCAACACACACCAGAAGAGAGAGCTCCTATTGTATCATCATTAGGCTTAGTTTAGTAGTGAAGTAGTCTTAGGAGTCGAGCTTCTACGGGCTTCCGAAGGAGTCTTGGTAAGCCTTGAGCTTAGTTATCTTGTATCTTTTGCTTACTTGTAAGACTTTGAGCTTTAATGGAATTACTATCTTGCTTATATTACTTGGCTTATTGCCTTGTTTGTTCATCATATAAGTTGTATGTCTTGCACCTTAGTGTAGCTAAAGCATCTTTCGGCAATGGCCCAATGTGCCACAAGGTTGCTCTGTTTATCTGGACAATAAATAGAGTTGTATTTCATATTGCAAATATGGTGTTTGGAATATGGAATACCATTGGAGATACCCTTACCCCACGTATTCAGAGGTAGCCCCCAGGTGGTGACTGCCTCGAGTGGCTCTTGTAATCCTCGCCATTTGGGTTTGGGCGTTTGCAGACTTTTGTGATAAACATTGTGACAGTACCCTTTGATGAGGGGGATCCCACGACTCCTCGATTTGCCCTCTATCATGTATCCCTTGCTAAGCTTGTATAGTATACACTTGTAATGTACATAACTCATTTGTGAAAAGTATATAGAATCTCTTGTTCTCTGCTAGGATCTTCATATTAGCTAGACTCTTATATTGAGCAACGAAACCTTCTATGTGTCACACTACCCCTCTATCAATGTTCACCCCTTGCTAGACTTTGGTATGTTAATGGTGTTATGATTGAGTACAATGGATAACTACTCTATTCAATCACCGCCTTCCCTGTGGATTCGATACCCTGAATACTTTCGGGTGAAAGCTACAACGGTATCCGTGCACTTGCGGATTTATCTGCGACCGTACAAATCACCAACATTTGGCATAAAAATTAATGCCATAAAACTCTTCTTGAAACCCCCATTGAGACTGGCCTTATGAGGAGAGAGGAGAGAGGGTTTCATCATTTGTGAGGATAGTTTCATCCTCATGAAACCCATCAGGCACAGTTACCTAGTTCTCAGACTAGGTAACTGTGCCATGAAACTGTGCACTGAGACTGGCCTAAGGCACATCTTTAAAAAAAATCCAAGGCAACGAAGTCTTTCCTAAAAAGAGCTTTCCACAAGACTGTAAAAGTTCAATTGAACAAAGAGCTACTGATTGAACTGTACGACAGTTGACAGCAACACCAACATTACCCAACAATTATAACAGCCAACATCACCCAACAATGGTAGAGTTATTAACCAGTAATAACAGGTTCATCAGCTACTGCACAAAACCACATACATAATGCCCCTATCTAAAGAAACAGCCATACCCAAACATACAAAAATTAATAGTATTTCTACCATCTAGATCACACACAAAAAAATCATATGCAAGAAAATTATAGTGCTTTTCACACTGTCACCACTGAAGGTAAAAAAAATCAGAAGTAAAGGCTATTCAAGTCCAAGTAAGAATTACAGTATTGCAAGTTCAGATAATTTCTTCATGAGTATTTGTTTTTCTTGAACAACAAGGCATATCATTGTATTAATTGGAGAATAAAAGTATCACATGAGTACATTCATCAAGGTTACATCTATGTTGTGGTTTAGAATACAAAAAATATTAAAGAAACTTCAATAATTTTGCAGCAGTGCAGATGTTGAGCTTTCCGTACTTTTCCAGAAAGAGAATACCAACTTTCTGTGGACTTTTTCCAGAAAGAGAATAGCAACTTTAGATTTTGCTGCAGGAACATTTAATCCAATGACAAGAATCAATTTGGTATTTAAACAAAAAAGATATATTAATTGAGAAATTGAGTCATATACAGCAAAAAGGAAAAGAGTTTGCAGTGCCACAGGCATCCACAACAATTAGAATCCAAAATGTCTGATATTAGTTTCAGAGTTATACAAGAACCAAGTGTTCAGTTGCAAATATTTTATCTTTGGAAGATTGTATGAACAAAGGCGTTATGAAGTGGATTATATGATTGGTAGCCTCCAAAAGGCATAGTCACAGGGTAACTGACCAAAATTTCCAACAAATATACAATAAATAACAGTTAACAAGAGCTTCAGTTGAAAATGTGCCTATTCAAGTTGTGGAAAAATATAAAAAAAGAGTGATAGCACTTTACCATTTGTATTTCTTTGATACTATAGGTGACCAAAAAAAGAAAGTTAATATGGAGTAATTTTATAGGTGATTTAATACCAACAGTGAATAATGTAAAGCTGACACAGAATTAATACCAATAGTGAATAGTGTCACTTTTCAAAACAAAAAGGGAACCCCATTCCAAGTTGAATTTGAAGTTAAAATCTACATGGAAGCAGCAATCTTTCAGAAAACTTGAAGACTCCATAAGTTGTCATTCAGAATAAACAACATCACTTAGATCAGTCTCCAAATAGTAGTAGTGTACCATGACTTTGAGTTTGAGGCGTTCAGCCTTGTGTGGACTTCAACGAATGACAGGTTTGGATTTGTTTTAGGAACAGTTAATACTATGAACACAAGGATGACAAGAATATTTTATATTCTAAACAGAGTTAGTTTACCCATTCTAAGGATTAGGAACGTAGTCCATGATGAAAAGGAAGCAATTTCATGCAGAACACATAAGTTAAGTATTGTTTTAATCAAGCTTTCTCAGTGAAAATTCAAAAGAGTAGCAGATATAAGAATCACTGATTTTCTTGAACAAAACACTATGAATGTTAATAGCAAGCAATATCCAAATTTTTAACTACAAAAGACGCTGATCATGTTAGCTATATTGTAAAAGCACGATTCCAGGACTGTCCAAACTGACAGCTGAATAATTTCATGGCCTAGCTCTAGGAAACGAGTTTGACAAAGTGTGCTCTGAATTCTGATGCATATCATAGTGCTTCTTCTGAGTTTCTGGGTATGCCCAACACTACATGCTAAGAATGATAAGTTGCAAGAATCCAACCAAAAAGCCAATTCACTCAATGATTGATAAACTTGCATGATGTACCATAAGTGAAAACTACCAATTAAGCCTTTCATTGAGCCAAATTGCCATGTGAAGATGAGAGTGGAGACCAATTAAGCCTTTCATTGAGCCAAATTTCCGTGTGAAGATGAGAGTGGAGACCTACTACCCAAAGCTCAATCTGAGCCCCCATTTGGAGCAGAGAAGTAGGCCAAGATTGGGTCCCCGTACTCCAGGCCATCATCCGTCACCAGGGAGTCAACCTTACCAGTGTCCATATGGCACGAGAAGCGCCCGCGTCCCAGTGTCCTGATGAACACCCTCCCAGTGCGCCCCGGGTCGATGTCACTGATCCAGTAGGAGAACTGGGACTTTCGAAGCGGGTGCTCCGGAAGACCGGGCACGGCGTTGAGCACGTTGCGCAGGCACATCTCCCTCTGTTACAAACGAATGACGAATAAATGATGAAAGTAAACAGATCAAACTGCAGGAGACATGAGATTTAACGTGGAAAACTCTCCCAACGCGGAAGGGAAAAACCACGGGCACCAGCCAGCAAAACTTCACTATCAAGAGTCAGGCCCAAGCCTCCGGCGACGGGCCTCCGCTTCGCTCCGTCAGAAGTCAGCCTTTTAATGTGCAACTGAATTTGGATCATAACCCAACAAACTCCACCTTGAGACAAATTCCTCTTATGGCATAAACCAAAACCTTCATCCTGAACACAACAAAGAAAAAATACTTCTGGTGCCAAATAGCCTCTTGGACTAATCCATTATACCAACTAAGCTTGAGCATAGCTCAAACTTAGCAACAGGGACTGGCTTTGTCAACATATCAGCAGAATTATCATGAGTACTTATCTTGCATACCTTTAGCTTACCCTTTTCGATCTCATCACGAACATAATGGTACTTGATCTCAATGTGCTTTGTCCTCTCATGGAACATCTGATCCTTAGTGAGATATATTGCACTTTGACTATCAGAGAATAGGTTAATGCAAGAATCAACTCCACAAAGCTCAGCAAACAACCCTTTCAGCCAAATTAACTCCTTGCATGCTTCAGCAATAGCCATGTATTCTGCTTCAGTAGTAGACAGAGCAACAACAGGCTGCAATGTAGCCTTCCAACTCACAGCACAACTCCCAATAATGAAGACATAACCTGTGAGCGACCGTCGCCTATCCAAATCACCAGCATAATCTGAATCCACATAGCCAATAAGTCCCTTATCGGTTCTGCCAAACTTCAAACAAGAATCTGCTGTGCCTCGGAGATACCTGAAAATCCACTGAACTGCCCTCCAGTGTTCTTTACCAGGATTAGACATGTATCTACTAACCAAACTCATAGCATATGATAAATCCGGGCGAGAGCAAACCATGGCATACATCAAAGAACCAACAGCACTAGAATACGGAACCTTTTGACATGTACTCAACATCCTCATCTGTACTAGCACACTGTTCAGCTGATAATTTAAAATGCGGTGCAATAGGAGTACTAACAGGCTTTGCATCATGCATGTTGAAACACTAAAGAACCTTCTTAATGTAACCATGCTGACTAAGAAATAATAAACTAGCTTTTCAGTATCTAGTAATTTCCATACCTAGAATTTTCTTAGCAGCACCAAGATCCTTCATGTCGAACTCACTACTCAACAATTTCTTCAATGTAGTGATTTCTTTCCTGCTCTTGGTAGCAGTCCGCATATCATCAACATATAACAGCAAGTATATAGGTGATCCATCGACAAGCTTGATGTAAACACAGCTATCATATTTAGACCTTTTAAAGCTATGTGACAAACATAAATGAATCAAACCCTTTATACCACTGACGAGGGGATTGCTTCAAACCATACAAGAACCTTTTTAACTTGCAAACATAATTTTCCTTGCCAGGCACTATGAACCCTTCAGGTTGGTCCATGTATATGTCCTCCTCAAGCTCTCCATGAAAAAATGCAGTCTTCACATCTAACTGCTCAAGCTCAAGATCATGTGAAGCAACAATACTGAAGAATGTGTGAATTGAGCTATACTTTACAACAGGAGAGAACACCTCATTGTAATCAACACCAATAATTTGACTGTACCCTTTTGCTACTAACCTCAACTTAAACTTTGGAGGCTCGCTAGGAGATAAACCTTCCTTTCTCTTGTAGATCCATTTGCAGCGGATAGTCTTCTTTCCCTTAGGCAAAGGCACAACCTCCCATGTGCAATTCTTCTCGAGAGATTGCATCTCCTCCTGCATAGCTGAGATCCACTTCTCACGATCACCACAATCAATAGCTTCAGTATATGTTGCTGGCTCATAAGTGCTCTCCACCTGTTCAGCACAACTCAAAGCATAATAAGTCATATTACATTCTTCAATAAGACGGGGTCGAGGTCCACAACCCCTCTTTGATCTGCGATGAGAAATAGGCAGATCCTCCTCTAGTTGCAAAACAGGAGATGAGTGCTGAACATCATCATGAGCATCATTATCAACAGATGAGGCCTCCAGCGATTGGCCTCTGCTTCGCTCCACCAGAAGTCGGCCTTTTAATGTACAACTGAATTTGGATCATAACTCAATACCCTCTCCATCACCCAACCATCGTGGCTTCCCGTCCCCCGCAGAGCCCGCACACAGAGCCGCAGAGCCTTATGCTCCACCATGGCGACGCACAGGCGCCCATCCGGGGTCTCCCCGACGCGGTACTTGGGGTGGCTGAGGTCCTCCCATGTGAAGTCCGGCACCCGCATGAGAGAGAACGCCATGGTGGCCGCGTCCAGCGCCAGCGCGCACTGGCAGCCGCAGATGTGGCCAGCTGCGTGCCCACAGCGCGCCGCCAGCCAGAAGGGGTCGAATTCGATCCTGACCTCCTCACACTGCGGCAGCGCGCGCTAGCCGCCGCTGCAGCCGTTGTTGCGGAACGACGCGACCCCGGCACGCGGGCACTCAGCGTCGATGGTAGCGCAGACGGCATCGAACTCGAAGCGGCGGCCGGCGGTCCGGGAGAGGATCGCGGGGGCGAAGAACTCACCACCGTCCATGGCGGCGACGGCCGGGAGTGGTGGGAGCGGTGGGAGCATCGGGTGGGCTGGCGGAGGAGGACAAGGCCGAGGTGGGAGTCGGCAAGGCTGAATCCAAAGGAGACGTCGATGGGGAAGAACTCGAGGGAGAGGCACGGGGAGGAGGAGGAGAGGGGCTCAAAGCGGATGCCGAGCTCGCTGCGGGTCGGATACATGATACCAGCAGCGTCCTTTGTCATTTCGGGGTGGTGGAAATGGCTGAGGAGGCGAGGGTAGGCGGCGGCGGAGGAGGAGCTGAGAAGGCGGCGGCAGGTGACGGCGGCGTGGTGGGTGGCCATGGTTGGCGGCGCAGGTGGAATGGGGGTTTTCGTGATTCATCTCTGCTTTGCGAATGCAAAGCAAACAGCTGGAAGGGGGTTTACCCGTGGCTGCCCGCTGCCTGACAACTGGCGGTTCGCATTGTCTGCTGTACTCTCGCGAGTCACAACTGAACGCTGGATGTGCGGACTCCAATGGATTTGGATCATATTTTGGAATGTTTCCAAATAAGTATGAAGATTTTAAAAATATTTTTTTGCAAATGGGCAATTTCGTCAACTTTTCAAGTTGAAGAACCTACATAGGAAGAACGAGACATTACTTTGCCTTGCAATAGTGTCGGATTTATCGTTCGGCAGTCCACTCGGGGGTACCCAAGTGCATGATTTGTAGGCAAAGGGCAATCATATAGGACTAGGGAGCTCGAGGTAACACAGAGACGCAAGGTTTATACAGGTTTAGGCTACCCGGAGGTATAATACCCTACGTCCTGTGTTTGGGGGTCTTGTATTGCTTCACTCAACAATGCTCCGGAGAACAGTAGCGAGTCTGTGGTTACAATGGGAGAAAGCAAATGGCGTAGAGTAGGATGGGTGGAGATGAGATTGAATGAGATGGAATGACCTAAAGGGGTCAACCTAGGCCGCCTTATATAGGCTGACGGCCTATGGTTTACAAGTCAGTTATCTCTAATTGTTATCTGGCTAGAACTAGGAAACTAATCTGAGTTGGTTGCAATATAATCTCCGTGATCCTCGGATGAGATCCGAGTACATCGCTGCACGCCTTGCGGGCTAAGTCTTCACAAATTTTGTCCATCAAGCCGAGGATCCTCGTGGGCCGGCCCTGAGTCGGCCCACATCATTGTCAGATGTGGGCCCAGGCCGATGTCTACTAGGTCGGTTGTGGGCCCAGGGGTACCCATATCCCACAAGTCCTCGAGCAACGTGCAGGCGCGTGGTGGACTGTCTATGAAGAAATGAAGCCTCTGTAGTCAGCAGAAGCATCTTGGTCAGCAGACCGACACAAGGGTGGGCGGTGCTCAAAAAGAAAAGGAATCATCGGGGATGATCCTATCAGACCCGGGGGTGGAACCCCGAGTGGCAAAGTGCTGAGTTGTAGTCGAGGCAGACAATACGAGGGACTGTGCCACTTTGAGAAAAGTGACACATCCTTATGGGGCATATGGAGAGCGATGCAAGGAGTTCTCCATATGGAGTAGTCCCCGAGCATTGGACCGATTAGAATAATCGGGCTAATGGTCAAAAGAGAATCATCCGAACTTTGAGGCAGATGGGCCACCCAGAGGATAAGAACGCAACGAGTGTTTGGACACATTGCGACGAAAACAGTAATCCCATAGGTGCACATGGCAAACCCGTGGTGAAAGGAGTTGCTGGCAACCTACAGGGCGATCTGATCGCCTCGAAGGGAGGAGCTGCGCGGCGTAGAGCTCACGCGCCATACAGTATGTCCGGGGTCACACGCATGCGTCTAGCGCTGGGCTATAAATAGATGTACAGGTTCAGGACCTTACACTTAGCGGAAGAGAAGCGTAGCTACCACTTAGTAAACATGTTGGGGACTTCGCCTTGGATCCATCCACCTGGTATGTATCTTGGGGACTTTAGAGTATTATGCTAGAAGAGTGCTTGCGATGGACTTGAGGTGTTAGTGAGCATCTACAGGCTCTTCCGTTTCCTCTTCGCATTGCTTGTAGAGCCGGGGCGAGCTTGGAGGCAGTCTCACGCAACCCTCAAGTTTGGTGGTCTCACCGTTGGTCGCCATGATGCTACAAGAGAGCTTGCGACAAGCTCATGTGGATCAAGTTGCTGCGGATGCAGCAATTCGTGCAGCGGCGAGTTCCCAAAGCCATCATCTTGATGGTTGATGCATTTGTATATGCAGACGGCCCATGGCCAGCACCTCTTTGTAATTGTATAGCTCTTTTAATGGCAAATAACCTTTTATGTTTTCTGGTCTTCTCGTGTACTGTGCACTGTCTACAGCCCAAGGGCTATAACGCAATGATCAAAATTGCAGGGCCAAATCCTCGAGCGTCGAGGCTGGCCGAGTCGTGGAGACTCGTTGACCGGAGCCAGAGCGCCGACGCCCCGAGCCTCGAGGCTGGCCAAGTCGCGGAGACCCATTGACCGGAGTCGGACCGCCGAGGCACCAAGCGTCGGGGCTGGCCGTGTCGCGGAGAGCCGGAGATCCGTTGACTGGAGTCAGAGCACCGAATCCCCGAGCGTCGGGGCTGGCCGAGTCGTGGGGACCCATTCACCGGAGTCAGAGCGCCGAGTCCCCGAGCATCGGGGCCGGCCGAGTTGCGGAGACCCGTTGACCAGAGTCAGAGCGCCGAGTCCCCGAGCGTCGAGGCTGGCCAAGTTGTGGAAACCCGTTGACCAGAGTCAGAGCGCCGAGTCCCCGAGCCTCGGGGCTAGCCGAGTCCGATGATCCGTTGACCGGAGTTGGAGCGCCGAGTCCCCAAGCGTTGGGGCTGGCCGAGTCGTTGGTCAAATAGTCGTTGGCGCGCGGAGAGCCATTGGCCCGCAATTAACGGTCGTGCCGCGGATTTCGTCCGTTAGTAGCGGTGCAATTAGGGTAATTTGAACCGTTGAGGGGGGAGATAAATCGAATCGACCGCCGGGTTAGGTTTCACCGTAGTCATTCCCAGATCCACCAGCCCCGCACTCTGTCATCGTCCACTGCTGTTCCCCTTGCCACCACTACTTGTCGCCGCCGCCGCGACCTAGCACCGCCACCGCCACCGTGGTCCGAGGAAGTTTTCTTGCTTTCGGGCGCCACGCGGCCTGAGGATTAACCTCCATTCCTGTTGCATCGATGGCGGATCCATCATCTCCCACGAAGATGCC
The DNA here is from genome assembly GCA_004135705.1 of Alloteropsis semialata. Classification (NCBI taxonomy): domain Eukaryota; kingdom Viridiplantae; phylum Streptophyta; class Magnoliopsida; order Poales; family Poaceae; genus Alloteropsis; species Alloteropsis semialata. The sequence goes on from CM014271.1 coordinate 45,481,511, forward strand.
GGCCCCGGAGGAGAAGGTGCCATTGCCGGCGAGGGTGGAGCGCGTAGCTGGCTCTACAAGCGGCACGGCCGCTGCTACAGGGGCAGGGCATGCCGCGAGTAGTTCGTCTATTTCCACCGGCGCACGTGGTGATGTTGTGGGGGCCACAGCTGCCGGCGGTGGTGATGGTGCTGCCATAGTGCCCACGACCGCTTTCGGGGCGGGCATTACTGAGAAGGCAGGGGATGCTCCCGTGGAGGACCAGGAGTGGACCAGAGTCGAGGGAGAAGTTCCATGCCAAGAACCCACTTGGGGTCAGTCCTCCATGACAGAGGAGAGGCTTCAAGCCATGGTGAGCCGAGGGATCCTATGCCCCAAGAAGGTGCTGTTGTGGCGATCTCCCGGCGATGATGGGCGCCGCTGGGAACGTTCGGAGACGGAGACTGCCGTCTTCACCTCCTTCTTTGAGCGTGGCATTGGGTTGCCTGCTGGTGACTTCTTCCGTGGGCTGTTCAATTTTTATGGTATCGAGCTTACCCACCTGAATCCGACCTCCATCTTAATGATCTCAGTCTTTATCCACCTTTGTGAGGGGTTTCTAGGGATCCTGCCACATTTCAATTTGTGGCGGAAGCTTTACCGTACGAAGATTATCGGGGAAGATGCCGTGAAGGGGCCAGCCCGAGTTACTGGAGGGGTCAGCTTCTCGCTGAGGCTGGGCATATCCAAGCACTACTTTGTGCTGGACATGAATGATTCCAACAAGGGCTGGCAGCGCGAGTGGTTCTACATTGGCAACCACCCTCCTATGCTGCCGACCCGGACTGGGCACCGTCCGAATAAGATTATGCAGTGGGAATCACTTCCTGAAGGCGAGGATCTGCGGGAGGTCAATGAACTGCTGCAGTTGATAGCCGAGGCAAAGAAGAACAAATTAACTGCCGCAGCCATCATGATTTCCATCATCCAATGCTTGACCCAGCCTATTAAGGACCAGGTGCACCCAGGATACGAGTTCTGGGGTGCCAGGGATCCGACTCAGGAACAAGTCTGGACCGTGTCGGTGGCCAAGACTTGCGAACGAGTCTCCGACTTTATGAGGGGGGCTATCTTCAATGAAGGTGCCCCTATGGCCTTTTCTTTGCACAATCTGGCACCACCGGTAAGTACTGCATGCTTCTGTATTTTGCTTACTCTGGATCTTGCTGAATAACTTGAATGAAATTTTTGGTCTTGTTGCAGGAGCGTGCTACTTGTTAGAAAACAAGTGTCTGTATCTTGGGCTCTATTTGTCCTCGCTACATGGGCTATACTCATGTACCAGGCCCAGGGTCTGGCTGCCCCATGCGCCGACTCCCTAAGGGGATTCTGGCTGCAGGCGCCGGCCCTAGGGTTCCTGGCTGCCTTAGACGCCGGCCCCAGGGGTTTAGGGTTGTGTGCATGTGTTGATTAGGTAAGAGTTCTCCTAATATGGTACTTTCTATAAACCCCAAGGTCACCCTTGCCTATATATATGTAACCCATGTCATTCACCCTAATAAATCAATTATCTTGAGCCATATCTTCTCACATGGTATCAGAGTTTAGGGTTTCTCCTTAACCTAGACTTCCGCTGCCCTAGCGTGCTGCTCCTAGCGCCGCTATCAAGGCCGGCTCTGCTCATCCCTTCCAGGCTGCTGCTGCCGATGCAGCTGAACCGCCTGGCGGACAAACAGGCCGCCCAGGCTGAGGCCGAGCGCCTCATCAAGGAGGCACACGACGCCGCCATTGCTCAAGCCGCCGCAGCTAAAGAGCGCAATGCCGCCGCCGACCGCGTCCGTGCTGCCCTGGCCATCGCCGCCAAGCAACGTGCGGCTACTGCGCCCCTGCCCCCTCAGGTCGACCACGACGCCTCCTCCAGCATCGACAATGACGCCCCTTGGCCCTCCGTCCACGAGGCCATGGTGTTCCAGGAGGCCGCTGCCGTCCTCAACCTCGACGCCCAGGCCGTCGCCGTGCAGAGCATCCGCAGCCTGGTTCCCATCACTCTTGACGTGAACTCTGGCAACTTCACCCGCTGGCGCGAGCAGTTCTTACTCACCTTGGGTAAGTACTCCTTGCAGGGACATGTTCTACACGACGACCACTTCCCTAGGTCCCATGACTGGGAACACATGGACTGCGTCGTCCGTTCCTGGCTCTACGGAACCCTCTCCGGTGACCTCCTCGACATCGTCCTGCGTTGCGGCACCGACGGCGTCACTGCTCGCGCTACCTGGCTTGCCATCGAGAGCCAGTTCCTCGGCAACCGGGAAGCGCGTGCCCTCATCCTCGACGCCAAGCTCTGCACATTGGTCCAAGGTGACATCTCCATCACCAACTACTGCAAGCGCCTCAAGATGACGGCCGACGATTTCGCCGACCTAGGTGAACCCGTCTCCGACCACTCTCTCGTCCTCAATCTCATCCGAGGGCTAAATGAGCAGTACTCCTCCATCGGCCGTCATCTTCGACGTGGCCGCCCCTTCCCCTCCTTCCTGGAGGCCTACGACGAGCTCATCCTTGAGGAGCTCACCATGGGCTCCCAGCTCCCGTCCACCGCCCTCGTCGCCGGCACCGGTCCCAGTGCCGGGCGTCCTGCGCCCCTGCCCCAGCAGCCCTCCGACCGCACCACCCCTGGCTTCGGTGGCGGCAAAGGGGGCGGCACTGGCAAGGGTGGCGGCTGTGGCACCCGCGGCTCCGGCGGCAAAGGCGGCAGCAAAGGCGGTGGCGCCCCTGGTTCCAAGTCTGGCGCACCTGCAGGAGGCAGTGCACCGCCTTCAGGCACCCCGGCGCCACCTGGCCAGGGGACAGGTGGCCCATGGCCCACCTTCTACAACCCCTGGCTCATTGTCCCCGTGCCGCGTCCACCGACCCACCTCTCTCCGGTGGCCCACCAACAGCAGTAGCAGGCGATGCTGGCCCAGCAGCTGGCTCTCCACGCCCAGCAACAGGCCCAGCACCCCTCCATGCAGGCGCTCCAGCAGTACCAGCAGCAGCCGGTCGCCCCTGCGCCTGGACCGCTACCTTCCCTCGGCATGACTGCACCTCCGGGCTTCTACCATCCCATGACGGGTCTTCCGGCGGCCTGGGATCAGCAGTCCCTCACGTCGACCTTCCGCACCATGTCCTTGCAGCAGCCGCAGACCGGTGACTGGTACTTCGACTCAGGTGCTACATCCCATATGACCTCTTATCCTCATATTCTTTCACATCTTTCTTCCTTATGGTATCCTATTCCTTCTTCCATTGTTGTCGGTGACAGCTCTTTACTCCTCGTCATCACTATTGGTGCCACCAGCTTATCAGGTTCCCTATCGCTTAATAATGTCCTAGTTTCTCCTAGACTTATTAAGAACCTTATTTCTGTGCGCCAGTTCACTTGCGACAACAATTGTTCTATTGAATTTGATCCCGCTGGTTGTTCTGTGAAGGAACTGGAGTCTCAGAAGGTGATTCTTAGGTGCAATAGCTCCGGGCTGCTCTACCCCCTGCACCTTCCCAGCGCCCATGCTCTCACCGCGGCCACCGCCTCGTCACTTTGGCATCGTCGCCTCGTCCACCCTGGACGAGGCGTCATGACTAAAGTCGCTTCACTAGTTCCCTTTTGTAATAAAGATCCTAGTTCTATCTATCATGCATGTCAACTAGGGCGTCACACTCGTTTACCATTTTCGTCATCATCTTCTCGGGCATCTAGTATTTTTGAACTCATACACTGTGATTTATGGACATCTCCTATTGTCAGCGTGTCTGGTTTCAAATATTACTTAGTTATTCTCGATGACTATTCTCATTACTTGTGGACGTTCCCTCTGTGACTAAAATCTGACACGTTTGCCACTTTGACTAATTTCTTTGCTCATGTGCGCACTCTGTTTGCAGCCACCATGAAAGCCGTTCAGTGCGACAACGGTCGGGAGTTTGACAACTCCAGTACCCGTGCCTTCTTCCTAACCAACGGCATTCACCTCCGCATGTCGTGTCCCTACACGTCATCTCAGAATGGTCGAGCTGAGTGCGTTATTCGCACCGTCAATAATGCTACTCGCTCCCTTCTCTTCCAGGCCAGCATGCCACCGGCCTACTGGGTGGAGGCCCTCCATGTCGCCACCCATGTGCTGAACATCCTGCCCACCAAGACTCTTCAGTCTTCCATGCCTCACTTCGCCTTGTATGGCGTTCAGCCGAGGTACGATCACCTTAGAGTTTTTGGTTGTGCTTGCTACCCTAACCTGTCCGCCACGGCCATCCATAAACTCGCTCCACGGTCCTCTCTCTGTGTCCTCCTTAGCTATTCTCCTAACCATAAAGGATACCGCTGTCTTGATCTTCAGTCGAATCGAGTCATCATCTCACGCCATGTTGTGTTTGATGAAGGCTCGTTCCCTTTCTCTTGATAGTCTCCCGCTCCAGGATCTGAGGATTTTGAGTTCTTGATGGATAATGCTAACGTTGTGCCAACTCCCATTGGTCCAGCACCCTTTTTGTTGCCGACAAGTTCTCCCGGAGTTCCCGCACAGCCACGTGTGGCCCATGGCGCCTCCGCACAGCCACGTGCGGCCCATGGCCCGACGGCCGTCCCCTTGGCTCGGTCGGCTGACTCGTCCAGCACGGCCCTCCCTTCTCCGCCAGCACGCCTGGCAGTTTCGCCGGGCCCGTCCGCCGGCTGCCC
>CM014271.1:45487317-45548244 GCA_004135705.1 Alloteropsis semialata
GAGACAACCTCATCTCCTGGTCCTCCAAGCGTCAGAACACTATCTCCCATTCCAGTGCTGAAGCTTAGTGTCGTGCTGTTGCCAATGCTGTTGCCCAAGCATCCTGGCTGCGCCAACTTCTCAGCGAGTTACAGACACCCTTGCATCGCACTACTTTGGTCTATTGTGACAATATTAGCACCGTCTACATGTCCTCCAACCCAGTTCAGCATCAACACACCAAGCACATTGAGATTGACCTTCACTTCGTGCGGGACCACGTTGCTCTTGGTGATCTTCGTGTACTCCAAGTGCCGACCACTTCTCAGTACGCCGACATCTTTACCAAGGGGCTGCCTTCTTCGGTTTTTACTAAGTTTAGGTCTAGTTTGAATGTTCATTGTACTGACGCTCAAATTGCAGGGGGGTGTTAGAAAACAAGTGTCTGTATCTTGGGCTCTAATTGTCCTGGCTACATGGGCTGTACTCATGTACCAGGCCCAGGGTCTGGCTGCCCCATGCGCCGACTCCCTAAGGGGATTCTGGCTGCAGGTGCCGGCCCTAGGGGTCCTAGCTGCCTTAGACGCCGGCCCCAGGGGTTTAGGGTTGTGTGCGTGTGTTGATTAGGTAAGGGTTCTCCTGATTGGGTACTTTCTATAAACCCCAAGGTCACCCTTACCTATATATATGTAACCCATGTCCTTCACCCTAATAAATCAATTATCTTGAGCCATACCTTCTCACACTACTAAGTACTTTTGCCCAGCTCCATTGCCCGAGGGCACCATACGGCCGGAGAAACTGGTGACGGCGGACGAGGCGTCCAGGCCGCCCCCTCCCCCCCGAGTAGTGGATGAAGAACCTGCCGAGTGGGAGGCCGGCGACCTCATTCCTGCTCCCTTGGAGGAGTCGGAGGACGACCAGGCCGCGCTCGCGACTGGGGGGGGCGACGGCTAAGGGAGGCAGAGGCACACGGCCATGCGCAAAGTAGTGGCGTCAATGTTGACAAGGTCGGCCACCCTGGGATCTTCGCCAAAGAAGCTACCCAAGTCGGGGCAGGCTGCGCGGGCTGAGTCCCAAGCGAGGAAGAGGAGGAGCCTGATATCTTCGGCGAGCGACACTGAGGATGAAGTCGGCAGGTCCCCCTCGAGCCCGGAGCTGGGGGAGTGGCCCTTGACTGTCATTGGTAGCCAGGGGACCCCCTTTATTTGATTTTACTCGCCTTCAGAATCGCTTCTAGTGCCCAGCCCGATGCCCCCTGTACTGCTGAAAAGGGTGGAGTTCAAGCGCCCACAGAGGATCGGGTAAGTTAATTGAGACATCTTGAACATTTCCTGATCTGTGATGATGAAGCAGCGTTGTTTTTGAATGTAGGCTCAGAAGTCATGGGGGCAGGTCTGATCCGGTGCTGCTCCCGGGATCAGGTGGCAAGAAGCTGTTGGTCCAACCGTCTGCCACTAATGCGGGGCGCGGGGCCGATGCTGAGGTGGGCCTGCCGGAACAAGCGATGAGCAACCCGTTGGCCGAGGACCAGGCTCGGCCGCCGAGTCCTCCACGCATCTCTTTGGAAGCGAGCCCCCTGGGGGGGATTGGTCTGCCAAGAAACACCTAATAAGTTTTGAGCAACATGACAGGCGTGCTAGCTTCGTTTACAAGGGCCGAATACTTTTAGCTTCGTCTCTTCGTGCCACCCCGAGAATGGCTTCGTCTCTGAGTGTGGGTGAAACACTAAATGCGACCGTAGAACAGCTTCTGCAGTTGTTTTAATTAAGCAAAGCAGCACTGTGTATTAAAAATGATGGACAGGGCCCTGGTCTGCTTCGGTTGCAATGATAATGCAGGTCCAAGGAAGAGCCGATGGCTTCTGAGGCCGATGGAGGATCAACATCGCTGTTGTCAGGACCGAAGCAAGCGGCATGGGTGCTGCATTCCCCTACGCGCCAACGAAGCCAACATGGACCAAGTCCAAACTGAGTCAAACACGGTGTAACTAGTCCACACATTCACACTGATAGATATGAATGTACATTTATGTCCCTGGAATGTTCAAGTTGTGTAGTCTAGAGGATGATGCCTGGTTTTCAGGGGCACAAAGGGAATGTAAAAGTGCCCTTTGGCCTCCCTATAAAAGGAGACCCCAGGCCAACGTGTAAAGGGCTGATTTCTGAGAACACTGTTGATAAGTAATATATTGTTGCTTGTCTCTGTTCCTCTGTCTTAGCTGTTGTTTGAGTTCATTGGTTTCGGTCAGTAACCCAACAACTGGCACCCACCGCTTGTGCTGTGCACGAAGGAAACCCACGAACACCACCATGCCACCACCGAAGAGAGTACCCAAAAACCAAAAAAACAAAACTGAAAACACAACTTCGGATGACGAAACTGATCCTCAAGCCATAATCCCACCAAGCACCTTACCACCCGTAACCGAAGCTGTCACTAAGGAACTAGAAGTTGATGAGGACACACTTACCACCGCTGACAGGCTGCACAGGGTGGAGGAGAGGCTCCGCCTTCGGCGATTGGAGCAACAGAGAGAGCTCGAAGCCGCTCAGCTTGAGCTACAACAACAAATGCAAGAAGAAGAACAAGAACAACAACGCCAACTGTTGCAGGTTAGGAAGCAGTTGGAGGAGTTGAGGCAAGCGAAGCAAAGAAGGTTGAACAACACAAATTCCAGAGCAGCAAAGCTACGAGAAGAACTCGAAAAAGCCAAAAAGCAGGTTGTTGAGCTCCAAGCAGAACTCAATGAGCCAAAATGTATTTCCACATCGGAAACCGGCTTCCAAGTGCTGTATACTCGTCCCATTGACCACAAATGCCCTCTATCAGAAAGCCTGCAATTGGCAAGATGGCCGCCTTCGTACAAGCCCATCTCTCTACCAAGATATAATGGCCTCACCGACCCCAAACAATTTCTCATGAGCTATGAAGCTGCAATAGCTTCAGCAGGGGAGACGATGTCGTGCTAGCAAAATCCTTCATCATCGTTTGCGATGGCACAACAATGAATTGGTATACGAAGCTACCTGGCCTATCCATCAACAGCTGGTATGACCTGAAGAGAGAGCTCATCAAAAATTACAGCATTATGGGAGATCAATCACTCTCATATGCCGAACTTACACTACACCAGCAGCCGAAGGAGCCACTGGAAGACTACTTTCGCAGATTTGTAGGCCTAAGGGCTCAGGCTCCCCATATCCTTGACGAAGCTGCTAAGTTTGCAGCTATCCAAGGCTTTCGTCCAGGTCCATTCGCACAACATATCGCGAGAGAGACACCAGCCACCCTCGGAGATCTCTATGAGGAATTCAAAAAATACTATCGATCCAACAATGACAATTGAATGCGATTAGCCAGAGAAGCCATCCTGAGAAACCAACACGAACCCCAAAATAGACCCCACCACCACAACCAGCACAACTACCAAAACTACTACCATCAAACCATCATGAATGTTGAGAGCCCGCCTTCATTCCAAGAGAACAAAACCGCTTACCCAGAAAGCCAATCCCAGAACCAAAGAAATGAGCCTACCCAAATGGGTGGAAGAACCGGCAGAGGCCAAGGAAGAGGAAGAGGTCCACCTTTGGGACCAGAATTTTTCTACCAATATCATGGCAAGAACCACACCCATGGCACAGAACAGTGCCGAGACATCAAAAAAACAATCGACAAAACGAAAGCTGAAAAAATCCAAGCTACCCAAACGAAGCCGCCTTTAGCTTCGCATCCAAACACCCAAACCCAAACACAAACCCAGCCCATCCAGCCATATTGCCTAATATACCCATCCTTGAACCCAAGTGCTGTTCACCCAACAACAGTGATGGCGACTCAGTATTCGCATTCGCCACAAACCTTTCAACATTACTACCCACCAACTATATACCCACACCTATACCCTCAAACTTCCCAGCAAGTGGCTTCGCAAAACATCAAGGTTGAGGAGCTACCGCCACCACCACCACAACCAAAACCCCAAACACAAGAACAGCCTAACCCTCTCCCAAGTTATGGACTCATTCTACCCATAACCGGAGGATCATCACTCGCCTTTGAAACCAAAAAACAAAGAAAGAGCTACTTCCGTCAAGTCAACAACATCTCAGTTGACGGTCCCTACAAGAAATCGGAGTGGTCCCACATGCCAATCACGTTTACCGAAGATGATTTGAAGCTACATAACTTCCCACACGATGACGCAATGTCAATAGAAGCCAATATCGCTGGCTGGACAATTGGAAAGGTGCTAGTGGACACTGGAAGCTCCGCTGACATCATTCTAGCAAAAATATTAAGAATCATGACCAATATCAACCCAGACAACCTGGAGCCATCAGACACTCCACTGGTTGGCTTCGGGGGGAAGCGCACGCAAACATTGGGCAAAATCTCATTGCTAGTACCTTTTGGCGATACATCCAATGCAAGAACCAAGTTCATTACCTTCGATGTCATAGACATGATCTTTGATTACAATGTCATTTTTGAAAGAGGAGTTATAAACGCCTTCGATATCATCAGAAGGCAGTCATTTCTATGCATGAAAATGCCAGCTCTAAAAGGAATCATCACTGTATTTGGCGACCAAAGAGAAGCCAGAAACATCGAGAGAGCCAAGGCACTAGGCCAAAGAAATATACATCTGCTTGAAGAAAAGGAACCATGCTACCCAGAAAAAAACCCAAATATCGAGAAAGATAGCAAAAGAATGCAACAGGCAACAGAGACAAAGAAGGTTCAGCTACAGCCTGATGTCTTTGACAGAAAAGTGATTATAGGCTCGGATTTGGAGCCGGACGAAGAAGACAAGACTCATAGAGTTTCTGAGAAATAACAAAGATGTCTTCGTCTGGTCAAGCAAAGATTTGCCTGGCGTCGACAGAAGCCTAATTGAACATAAACTGGCAATTAACCCCGATATGAAGCCGAAGAAGCAGAAGCTAAGAAAGATGTCCAAAGAAAAAGTAAATGCTGTGAAAGCTGAAGTGCAAAGGCTGCTGGATGCCAATGTCATACGTGAAGTGAAATACCCAACTTGGCTGGCTAACACTGTGCCAGTTCAGAAGAAAAATGGCAAATGGAGAATGTGCATTGATTTCACCGACCTCAACAAAGCTTGCCCAAAAGATGATTTTTCACTCCCAAGGATTGACAAAAATCATTGATCAAGATGCAGCAAGTGAGATGATGTCACACTTAGACTGTTTCTCTAGCTATCACCAAATCTGGATGAAAAAAGAGGATGAGGAAAAAACCAGCTTCATTACACCAGTTGGCACATTTTGTTTCGTCAGGATGCCTGAGGGGCTTTGAAATGCAGGCACCACCTTTTGCCGCATGTCAAGCATAGTATTCAAAGATGAATTGTTCAAAACTATATTGCATATGTCGATGACATCCTAGTAAAAAGTGCCAAAAGACAAGATCACATCTCAGATCTGGCAGTCGCCTTCGCACGAATGAGACAAGCCGACCTCAAGCTCAACCTAGAGAAATGTGTCTTCAGGGTAACCAAAGGGAGGATACTCGGTTGCCTGGTGTCAGCAAACGAAATCAAAGCCAATCCAGATAAGATAAACGCAATCCTTGACATGGAAGAGCCAAAATACATAAGAGACGTTCAGAAGCTATCAGGCAGAATTGCAGCACTCAACAGATTCATCGCAAAGGCGGCTGAACGAAGTTTACCCTTCTTTGCAACACTTAGAAATGCATCAAAGTTTGAATCAGGAGAAGAACAGTCAAAAGCACTCCACGAGCTAAGGCAATACTTGATGCAGCTCACCAAACTAACAGTACCTGACCCGAAGGCATCTCTGCTACTGTACATTGCAGCTTCACAATCTGCCATCAGTGCTGCACTCATTGTGAAAAAATTCATAGATGGAAGAAGGGTACAGCAGCCAGTATATTACGTGTCTGAGGCATTGGCTGGGTCGAAGCTGTTCTATATAGAGATCGAGAAAATGATCTACGCTGTCGTAATGGCATCCAGAAAGTTGAGGCATTATTTTGAGGGGCACAACATCAAAGTGCTAACTGACCAACCAATTAAAGAGCTCCTAAGCAACAAAGAAGCTTTGGTAAGGATACGCAAATGGGCTGCAGAGCTGTCGGAATATGTGGTTGATTTCGAACGAAGAACAGCAATCAAATCTCAAGTCTTGGCTGATTTCATAGTAGAATGGACATCGCCTTCGGCGGAAAAACTGACCAGAGAGGAAAGTTGGCTGATACACTGCGATGGAGCTTGGGGGGACAAAGGAGCTGGCATCGCTGCAATTGTTCAATCGCCTTCGGGCGTAAAAATGAGATATGCAGCGAACTTAGAGTTTTGCAAAGACAGCGACAGAAGCACAAATAACGTTGCTGAGTATGAAGCCGTATTATTGGGGCTCAGGAAATCAAAGGCATTGGGTGCTCAACGATTCATAGTGAAAATAGATTCGAAAGTGGTAGCAGACCACATCGAAAAAGAGAGTATTGCGAAGCAACCCGAGCTCATCAAATACTTAAGTATAGTGAGATCAATGGACAGAAAATTCAAAGGCTTTACAGTAGAATACATACCAAGGGGAAAAAATGAAGAAGCAGATGCACTGGCTAAGGCAGCTGCAAAAGAGGACAAGCTTCCACCAGATGTATTTTTCCAAACACTAACAACACCATCGATAAAGGACACAGATGAACAGTCAAGGCTAATCAATGCAATAAGTTCAGAAGATTGGCGATCGCCAATAATGGCTTACCTTCGTGGATTCTATGAGCNAGAAACAGTGACAGAAGCACAAATAATGTCGCTGAGTACGAAGCTATATTATTGGGGCTCAGGAAAGCAAAGGCATTGGGTGCTCAACGATTCATTGTGAAAACAGATTCGAAGGTGGTAGCAGACCACATCGAAAAAGAGAGTATTGCGAAGCAACCCGAGCTCATCAAATACTTAAGTATAGTGAGATCAATGGACAGAAAATTCAAAGGCTTTACAGTAGAATACATACCAAGGGGAAAAAATGAAGAAGCAGATGCACTGGCTAAGGCAGCTGCAAAAGAGGACAAGCTTCCACCAGATGTATTTTTCCAAACACTAACAACACCATCGATAAAGGACACAGATGAACAGTCAAGGCTAATCAATGCAATAAGTTCAGAAGATTGGCGATCGCCAATAATGGCTTACCTTCGTGGATTCTATGAGCCCACTGATGAAGATGATCTAAAATCCATGCAGCAAAGAGCAAGGTGCTACCAAATAATTGATGACGTCTTGTACAAAAAGGGGGTGGTAGCCCCTTGGCTTCGTTGCATATCTTACAACGAAGGCAAAGAGCTAATCCAAGAGATACATAGCGGCTTATGCGGAGCTCACTTTGGGGCAAAAGCAATTGTGGAGAAGGCAATGAGACAAGGATTCTATTGGCCTACAATCATCAATGATGCAACAAACACAGTCAAGATCTGCGATCAATGTCAAAAATGTGCAACAACCCGAAAATCTCCTTCGGAGCCATCACAATTGATAACTCCCACTTGGCCATTGCAGAGATGGGGCATAGATCTGGTTGGCCCGCTTCCAACAGCTCAAGGAAATCTCAAATATGCTATAGTAGTAGTGGAGTACTTCACTAAATGGATAGAAGCTAGGCCATTGGCTAACATCACAGCAAAAACAGTAATCAAGTTTTTCTGGCAGCAAATAGTATGCAGATTCGGAGTCCAAGAGAAATCACAGTTGATAATGGGAAGCAGTTCGATTGTGACAAATTCAGACAATATTGTATGTCAATTGGAACGAAGGCAAAATTTGCATTAGTGTATCATTCGCAAACCAATGGGGCAGTTGAAAGAGCAAATGGCTTAATCTTTACAGCCATCAGAAAGTGCCTAGCAAACTATAAGAAAAAAGGCAAATGGGTGGAAGATCTACTGAAGGTGATTTGGGCTCACAACACTTCCACTTCAAGAGCAACCCAATTCACTCCTTTCAAACTGCTATATGGTGAAGAAGCAGTATGTCCAGAGGAAATACTCCATGAAGGGCTTTGCACCCAAAAGGAAGCTCCAAAAGATAGTGAAGCTGTCGACAAAGACCTCATCGAAATCTACAGGCTGCAGGCAGCCAAGAACATCTCCAAATATCAAGCTGAAACAAAGAAGTGGCGGGACAAAAAGGTGATAAGGAAAGACATCAATGTAGGTGAACAAGTGGGAAGGTCCGTTCCTAGTTCTCAAAACCAACAGGCCTGGATCATTTCATTTAGGCGACAAAGAAGGCAATGAGCTGCCGCATTCATGGAATGCGGACAGCTTACGAAGGTACTACCTGTGAAAAAATGTAAAAATTGGCTTCGTAATCTATAAACGAAGTCAATAAGTATAGTAGATTTTTCTCTTTCAAAAAATCCTGTACTCTTTTCCTCACAGGGTAACCCTAAGAAGGGGTGAGGTTTTTAACGAGGCGGCGCTAAATGTAACTCGTGCAAATATATGAACGAGATATTCCCCAAAAAATTGCATCGCAAGCGATTGGTTTCGACCAAATCGCTGGTATTCGACAACACAAGTAGAACTAAATTGACCCTACCAAAAAAGTAAGGCCAATTTAGATCTAAAAACGCTAAGGAGTAAAAGGGACTTCGGCTCATAACATTTCTCTTTTGTTTAAAATTGCTTACTCCAAGGAGTAAAAGGGGCTTCGGCTCGTTTTAACATTTATTTTGCACAAAATGCTTACTCAAAGGAGTAAAAGGGGTTTCGGCTCAAATAACAATCACTTTGTATAAACTGCTTACTCCAAGGAGTAAAAGGGGCTTCGGCTCAAATAACAATCATTTTATATAAAATGCTCACCTAAAGAGCAAAAGTGGCTTCGAACCGAACAACGACAAAGCAATTGGCTGTATGAGCCCATCTGTAATCAAAAACAAAGTCATTTCCAAGGGAATTCAAAAAGCGTCGTGCCTCACTATAATCACATCTTAAGCAATAGCTTCGTACCAGGCAAAACAAATAGTAGAGCGCATGAATGAACACAAACTCGCTTCGGGGGGAGGAGGCGTTTCTCTCGAAAATGAAGGCAAATCGAGTTTTCATTCATTCATACACTAACAATCCGGATACACAATCTCAAGTCAATTACAACAAGATTATTCATAAAGAGATGATCAAAACATCTCAAAGACATAACCATTGAATTGCTGGCCAGATCTCCTAAATCTAGGAGCATTAAAAACATAAGAAAACTCATCAAGACCAGTGCTAAGGCTATCTGGCTCAATTTTTACAGGAAGCAAACGGGCAGCTTCGGCATTCCTCCTCCTAGCAAGCTCGATGTGCTGCGAGCGCTGAGCGATGAACAAAGTAAAAAAGTCAAAAACACCAAATTCGTTATGACGATAGAACTCATGGCAGAACTCCCTAAAACCACCGAGGTTTGAATGAGGATAAGGCCACTGATATTCCTCCCATGCGAAGCTAGAAACGCAAAGGGGACCATTCCGCATGGCCAACGGAGCAAGTTCAAGAACATCTCCCTCATCAGGGATCTGAATATATACAAATTTACAAGTTTAAAATCTCTCAACAAAATCTCAAAAGTCATTGGATCTGACGAAGCTAAACCTTCGGATCAGCATCGGATGCCCCGGCTCCAGCTTCTTCCATGGCCATCTCCTTCACTTGATTAGCATGACACACCTCTGAAGCTGTCATAGTCGCCTGATATTCCACTTTTTCTCCAGAACTTGCTGTCAGTTGCACTGCTCTTTTAGCACACTGAATTACTCCATCATGCTTTGCTAGCCATGACATCCCCAGGATAATATCAATGCCAGTAGAATTCAGGATTATAGGGTTGGCTACAAAATCTACCCCCCTTATTTTTATGCTAACCTTTGGACAAACTAAGGTTGCCTTTAGTTCTCCACCAGGTGAACTAACTATCATTGCTTTTTGCATAGGTTGCATAATCATCATGTGCTTTTTCACAAACTGAGCAGATATAAAAGCATGCGATGCTCCAGAATCAAATAATACTGATGCAGGATTTGAGTTCACTGAAAACGTACCGATCACCACATCTGTTGCTTCTTGTGCAGCCTCTGCATTCACATGATTAACTTTGCCTCGGGCATATCTCGATCGCGAACAACTCCTTAGCCTGAGACAAAATATGCTATCAGAAGAAAATAACAGCAAGCTTCGTTGAAAAAACAAACAAATACAAGAACATGACAAATGAAGCTAACATTGGCAAGTCGATCATGAGCCGTGCGACGCGTGCATTCTCGACCAGTAGTGGCCCAGAACTTCCTCAAGAATATGCCACGAGTGGCAACAACAGCTTCGCTGAACGAATCATCCTGATCGGGATTAAGAGCAGTAGGGAATCGATACTCTCTCCTCAGAAAATTCTTGTAGTGAGACAACTCATATCCGAAAGCATCTTCAAGGCATTTGTTATGCATGTACGAGCAGCATAGTCCCCAACCTTGGACAAAACGTCCGGAAGGAACTTGAACTCGTCGTCAAGCCAGTCAAAAAGCTTCTCGAAGCTAAAGTCTTGGTTCGGAAAAGGAATCGGCTCTGCACCATACTGCTTGAGAGCCAATTCATATCCGCGATAAGCTCGTGAACCACGACAATAGATCTCTTCTTCCATCTTCTCCTTCTCGGAACGAAGCTTCTTAACAGCAGCCCTAAGCCTATTAGCTTCATCACTCAGAGAGTTCTTCATATCGACTGTCACAAGAAGGTCTTTCTTATACTTTTTAGCGTCAGCAGAAAACTTCTCCTTCGCACCTTCCAAACTTTTTATCTGATTCTTCAAATCATGGACCAAAGTGGCATCCTCAACTATCTTGGTACGAAGCCCTTCGATGGTCTCGATATTGCGAGTTTGCTCAGCATCAAGAGAAGCCACTTTGTCCTTAAGCAAAGAAATCTCTGTGTGAGAAATTTCACACTGAATACGAAGCTATTCCTTCTCAGCCTCGAGAGACTCCTTCAATCTGGCAACATTAGCTTGCTCAGAAGCCCATTTTTTGCGCTCCTTCCACAAAACCTCCAATTCGGCCCTCTTGCTCTCAACATCATTGAGACGAACCGGAAGGCGCACACAGATCTCTTGAAGTGAAATCATTGACTAAAAACAAAGGCAACAACTCAATCGAAGCCGAAAATAAAATAGAAACACAAGGTCGAAGGAAACATCAGTTACCATCATGTTGCCAGTGATGCACGACCCAACAACGACATCAAGGTCAAAATTCTTCACACAATTCTCAAACTCTACAAAAACATCATAATTAGTAACAAAGCCAAAAAGATCATGGCAGAGGAAAAACAAGAGAACAAATAATACCATCTAGAGAAAAATTAGGGACATCGGTCATAGAACGAAGCCCATCTCGACGAAGACGATTAACAAAGGAATCAACGCCAACATTAGCGGTGCCTGAAACGTATCGCATAACCACTTAGTGCTTTTTTGCCAAAAGTTCAAACTAAGAAAACCAATACGAAGGTAAAACAAGTGATTACCTTCCACGTGGACAGGCTCGGAAGCAACTTTGGCCGGGCTGGCGGAGGGTTCAGCTTCCACTCCATGAACACAAACAATAGGTGAGGCGGCAGCCGCATGCACATCACCCGAATCCTCGCCAGCTTCGGCAGCAGGCTTAAGATGCTCAACGTCCTCCCGAACAGTCTCAAGAGGAGACTTAGCTGCCGTCCTCGCAAGAACATCAAGAGAAGAAGGCATGACTTGGGACGATGAAACTTCAAGGTCTGCAGAAGCTAAATCCTTAGTTTCATCCTCCCTCAGAAGGCGGCTATAGCTCACGTCATCTTCTTCATCATCAACACACCCCAGGATACGAACCCGGAGGAAAGGACCAATAGGCAATTTCACTAAAGAAAAACAAACACAAGTTAGCAAAAACAACCAAAAGACACAAAAGACAACATAAACAACCTACCTCCAAAATTAAGGTCTATAGCAGCTGAAGCCGAAGCAGGCGCAACAGAAGAAGGCGCTGCCAGAGTAGCAGAAGCCGAAACAGCAGGGGCAGCAGGCGCAACAGAAGAAGGCACTGCCAAAGTGGCAGAAGCTGGAACAGCATCAACAGTAGGAAGAGTAGTCGAAGCCAACGGCGGCGGAGGCGCACTTGAAATGGGCGTAATAGGCAAGGCCTCGCTCAACCGCTGCCGCTTTGAAGCTTCGAGCGCGATGGTGGACGCACGCTTCTTAGTCGGGATGGCTTTAGTGCCATGAGTCCTCGCCTGACCTCCATGACCAGAAGGGGCTATGGCGCTGCTACCACCACCTTCGTCCCCGCCCTCATCAGAACCACCACCAGCGCCACGACCGCCGCCACGACCCTTTCTCCCACGACCACGGGTTGTCTTCGGAAGTGGCTGTGTGCTCGGGTGATCAGAAGCCGTAAGCTTCTTGCCAGGTTTGGGAGGAGCAACACGTTGAGGATAACTGACTTTCATTTCCTCAAAAACCCTGTTAAAATGATGACCGCCCAACAGAGCAACGCAGCTATCATGCTCCTTCGATGTATATTTTCCAAGAATTATTTCAGCCATCAGCTCGATGGACTGAACGAAGGCATAATCGGACATATGCGAGGGCTTCTTTGCCCCAAAATGAGGGAAGCATACATGGGAAACCCCCCGGTATGACCTCACGTCGACAGCAAACGGCTTCCAGCTGGAAGAAAGAAAATTCATGCCCATGGGAAGGCCCTCCTTGATAAGGTCGCGGCTGCTGCTGATACGACTTGCCTTGAAAAAGCCGACTCGCAACGGCTGTAGGTGGGCGCCTTCAGATTGAAAGGAGGGCAAGAAATGAAATTACTCGGAAGGACTTGGCCATGCAAAGGAAAGCTTATTTGCTTCGTGCCATTCTCCAAAATTCTCTCCAACAAAGGAACCTTCACGTACAGCCAATACTTGCGCCAGTTTCGGTCCCAAGCATTCTTCTGACTGAAGGTAAGCTCTACTTTCTCTAGGTCAGTAAGACGACGGTGGGCGCAGAAGCTGATGCTACCATAATCAGGCTCATACTCAGTACCGTCAATCTCAATGACCTTCGTTTGGCGATGGCCCTCAAAGTAGCGGACGAAACCATCGACATCAACATCAGAACCATTGGCCTTAACTGCTCAAAAGAACCGAAGCAAATGGGTGATGCCATTGGGAGTAAGATGATAAAGTTGAATTCCAAATCTCCCAAGCATCTCCGCAATAATGTTGTGAATGGGCATCCGAAGCCCAGCAGTGAAAAAGTCTCGGAAAACAACAGCCTCGTCCGACTGAGGAACGGGAGTAACTTCGTTGCCAGGGGCTCGGCCATGTCCAACGGGGAAATAGCCTTTCTCCTCATAAAACTTAATCAAAGCATCACTCACGAAAGACTTTCCAAAAACAGTGGTGCGAGGTTTCTTCTTCGGATCAACCAGGTCTGACACATCCGCCTCAACATCCTCAATGGCTTCATCGGCCAGGGACTCAGCATCGCCATCATCTTCCCCATCATCAGAATTCTCACCCTCATCTGCGACGGCCTTGCCTTTTGGCTCAGCTTCCATATTGTCATCACCTCCCTCAAGGTGTGCAGCAAAAGCGGCAGCTTCGTCCTCTGTCATGTTGGCAGGGCTATGAGAACCCTCTCCCTCAGAGTCAGAAGCCCCAATCAAATGAGCTGTCTGCTTCGTACGAGCCGCTACAAAGACAAAAATAGCGATAAGCAAATGAAGCAAATAAACCAAAATAGAACACCAAACGAAGCAAATTAGCTAAAAGATTAGAAATCCAACTTACTTGTGACCGAAATGAAGGGAGACCTGAAAAGCTAAAACTTGCGAAGCAGGCAAAAAAGCATCAGCAACAAGCTATCACAGAAAGCTTAAAACCGAAGCAAGTAAAGTTACCCCCCTTCGGTCCTATTTATAGGCGGGTGAAAAATCCGACCGTTAACCGTCTCGGTAAACGAACCGTCACAGAAATTCAAATTCAAAAAAGCCAAATAAAATCAACGGTAAAAAATACGACTGTTGCTTACCTCGAAAACTAAACCGTCCTAACGAGCTCAAAACAAACGAAGCCAATCCTAGTAGGTAAAAAAGGCAGTCGAAGCCAGTGTAAAGAATCAAAACAAAATAATTACTCGGGCGTTTCTCCAATGAGAGGAGGCATTTCTCAGACAGGCAAACAATCCAAGTTTCGTGGAACTCGGCCTGTTGAAGAAAGCCCTCATCCGCGAGGTGCTACTGTTGGGGGATTGGCCTGCCAAGAAACACCTTCTAATAAGTTTTGAGCAACATGACAGGCGTGCTAGCTTCGTTTACAAGGGCCGAATACTTTTGGCTTCGTCTCTCCATGCCACCCCGAGAATGGCTTCGTCTCTGAGTGTGGGTGAAACACTAAATGCGACCGTAGAACAGCTTCTGCAGTTGTTTTAATTAAGCAAAGGCAGCACTGTGTATTAAAAATGATGGACAGGGCCCTGGTCTGCTTCGGTTGCAATGATAATGCAGGTCCAAGGAAGAGCCAATGGCTTTCGAGGTCGATGGAGGATCGACATCGCCGTTGTCAGGACCGAAGCAAGCGGCATGGGTGGCTGCATTCCCCTACACGCCAACGAAACCAACATGGACCAAGTCCAAACCGAGTCAAACACGGTGTAACTAGTCCACACATTCACACTGATAGATATGAATGTACATTTATGTCCCTAGAATGTTCAACTTGTGTAGTCTAGAGGATGATGCCTGGTTTTCAGGGGCACAAAGGGAATGTAAAAGTGCCCTTTGGCCTCCCTATAAAAGGAGACCCCTGGCCAACGTGTAAAGGGCTGATTCCTGAGAATACTGTTGATAAGTAATATATTGTTGCTTGTCTCCGTTCCTCTGCCTTAACTGTTGTCTGAGTTCATTGGCTTCGGTCAGTAACCCAACACCCCCCCCATCCAATGACAAGCAGGGGGAGCTACCCGAGGCAGGTGGCATGGACGAAGACCCGGGGAAGCTGACAGGGGTGGAGGACTGTTGGTATTCCTTAGCATCTCCACTTAGAGTAGTGATGGTACTAGAGATACTTCATCGTAAATCTAGACGTTACAGATATTCTGCAAGCGCACAGAAGTATGTTGTAGCATTTCACCCGGGAGTATTCCAGAGTATCATTATTTGTCTATCCGTAGGGAAAGCGTTTAGTTAAAAGAGAGATGTGCCATCCAATGCTTTTACTTACAACAATATTAATATATCATAATCTAAGTAGGGGTAAATGATATAGAAATGAATGGGTAGGTTGACACACAGAAGTTCATTGCTCATCATTATGGTAGTCTTAGTTAGTATAGTACACTAGTGAAGATTAATAAGGGTTCATTAGCATCATACATATGGGACTTGGATATGCTACAATACCCTATACAAGCTCATTCAATGATCATATGCAAGAGGACATATCGAGGTATCCAGTGGTTCCCTCATCAAGAGACGACAGTAGGACGTCTTATCATAAAGGCCTAATACCCACTCCCGAACATGGAGGATTACAATGGACGGACAGGACTGTCACCACCTGCCGCCTACCTCTTCTAATCCGTGGGGCAGTGGTACCCTCAACAGTATTCCATATCCCAAACACCATGCTTGCAATATGTAATACAACTCTATCTATCACGTTAATAAATAGAGCAACCAAGAGGCACATTGAGCCAATGTCATAACATACATTCACTTGAATAAGGTGCAAGACATAAGTAGTATATGCTAAGTGGATAAGGTATAACTGAGGCATACAACATAAGTATGAAGTTATTTCCATTAAGCTCAGAGTACTACAAGTAAGTAAGAGAATACAAGAACTGAACACTAGAACTTACCAAGACTCCTCCGGAAGCCCTTCAGAAGATCTGACACTATGACTATCACTACTAAGACTAAGACTAAGCTTGTAGCAAAGGAGAGCTCTTCTTCTGGTGTGTGCTGAGTACGTCGCCCTTTGCAGGTATTTATAGCATCACAAAGGTGGTTGGAGCCGGCCAGAGGCGGTTGAGGCAGTTGGGAGGTGAGCCTAGGTCGGCTGAATCCCCCAGGTCTGCTGACCTTTGGATCCACCGTCTTCAGCACTTCACGGCTCAGATGTAATCTCCATGGCGGTTTACAGTTGTAGGTCAAAGGAGGGCCGAGTCGGGCGCACGCGGAGATCGGCCGACCTGGCTGGGTCGACCGACCCCCTATAACCGCCTTTAGGGCCCATCTTCCTCTGGGAGACTGATATGTGGGTCCTGAGGTCGGTTCCAGGTGGGTTCTGTCGATTTGGGTACACTTAACTCTGGTTGTGGGCCCTTCAATCCATGGGATGGACATGTGGCTCATCTTTCACCATTAACTTCCACCGACCATGAATCAACGTTCACGATCCTTCCTTAGTGTGCTTCTTGACCTGTGTAGGAAATGGGCTCCATCGGGGTTCAGTCCAGGTCGCTCGACCTAGCCAGGTCGGCCGACCAGGGCCTGTGCCCAGTTTCGTCCATCTTTTGCACCGTAGTCCCTGTACTCAAATATATTCCAGATATGCATGGTACAACCTTATTTGAATACAAATGCCTAAGTTATGCTTTGATCTTTATTGGTTTCTGAGCCTATTGATGGTCGGATTTTATGTTATAAGGACCATCAACAACTCCCCCAAACTTAACCTTTGCTCGTCCCGAGCAAAGACTAGAACTTTTAGGCTTAGTGGATCAGGAGTTGCTTCCTCATTACTCATCAAAAGTACCAGTGGTTCAGCAAGATATTCTACCAAGGATTGAATAAGCTGGTAAAATAAACTTCCCTTATTACCTTGGCCTTTCATGGGGCTTGTAGCTTCTCCTTGTCTTGGGCGGTTGGTGGCTAGAACGACTTAGACCAAGCACCTTGCCTTCTACCTTGCTTGACAATCAAACCGGAGGTTTTGGGATTTTTCAAAAGGTGGAGTTCCTTAGGTGGTACTCTCAAGTCACTCATGGCGTATTTCCTTACCCTTTTCCTCTCTCAACTCTCTTGTCACTCATTGAAGTGGAGTTTGTGCTAGGAGAGCTATATAGCATACTTGTAATGCACATATTGTAAAGTCAAAATCAGGATTCAAGGAGAAATAAATCATACCTTCAAACCAAGATGTGTGTGTGTATGTGGCATGGTGAATGATAGCTCTCTTTTTTTTTACAGGCTCCTCTTCCCTTAAAGAGTTGCTTTTAGAGACATGGCTTTACTGTTTGAACCTAGAGCCTTTATTTGCTCTCTCTTTTTATCTCTCTTTTTTTTCATCAGCCCCATGTCTCTTTTTGCAATAAAGTTAGGGAAGAGTACCAAACCTTATGTAGAGATTTTATTTTGTGGATGGATGGGTGTCATGTTTACTTCCAGAGTAGAAGTATAACATGTGTATGGTGGCGTGTACGTGATCTTGGCTTTAAAAGCATGAAGTAAATCTCTAAGAATCACAGTGACCTTGACAAAAACTCATTGCAAAAGCAAGATGCTTATGTAGGGGTTTAAAACATTATGAGCTTTGGTAGGGAATTTAATCACCATAAGGAACTCTTTATTTTATTTTAAAAGAGAAAACTCCGGTTATCAAGTCCAGCTTAGTAAGATCTTAGGGCAACTCAAGTCTTATCATATCATAGCCAACAACAACCTAGACTAGAGCTTGCATATGCTACCCACAGATAGACAAGATAACAGAAAAGATCATGCTCAACCAGCAAACTCAAAGCTTAAGAGAATAACAGGTTGAAACATAGGTACAAGAGAGAAATAAGAGCAACTTTTCATCATATCCAAAAGAAAAGATTTAAGCATGGACTTAAAGCATTTAAGGGATTAATCATGGATGGCTCTCATTTACTAACTTTATTTGAACGAAAAACTTTATTCAACAATACTTACCTGAACTTACCTGATTGAGGGTCCTCCCCCAAGCTAGTCTGTTGACACCGATGTACCTGTCGGCGCAGGACTCGTGTTTTACATCGTCGAGCGAAGACGTCTCCTTTGTAGGATTCAACTTGACGAAGCAGCATCTGACCCTGGAGATGAGGATACAGATGATTTAACCCGCCATACCTATTTTACCTTTTTCTAGCGGTCGACAGCTTGTTCCGGTGTTTTCTTTTTCTGTGCTTTTGCACCTCGTGTAGACTTCTTGTTGTGCTTTGCATAATATCAGATGGGGAAATCCTTCTCCCAGAACTTCTCCATGAACTTAATCAGGCTGTCTTTCTCTGGAGGCGTCACCTCCACCTCTTTGACGTTCTGACTGTTTCTCCCATACTTGATTTTGATCATGGAGCACTGCTCCACCTTTGGCCTGAACTCAAACTTCTCCTTCTTTCCATTAATGTGGAGCTGAATCTCTCCAGCACCCACATTGATGTGAGCATCTGCTGTACTCAAGAAGGGTCGCCCTAGGATGAGCGATGAGTCGTTGCCCACATCCGTGTCCAACACAACAAAGTCGACAGGGACGAAGCAATCCCGGATGCGCACTAAAATGTCCTCAGCTATCCCCTCCGGGTGACGGACCATGGAATCGGCCAGCTGCAATCTCATGGGAGTAGGAGACAAGGTAGTATAGTTTAGGCGGTCAAAAACTGCCTTTGGCATTATGCTGACACTTGCCCCTAGATCACAGAGTGCATGCTCAAAGTGTTGTGTCCCGATTGTACACGTGAAGGTGGGGCATCCTGGGTCTTTTTTCTTCTCCGGGACCCTGTTCAGGATGGCTGCACTGCACTCCTCAGTCAACTTTACAACCTCGGTACTCAGGAGTGGACGTTTGTTGTTGAGAATATCCCTCAAGTACTTTGCATAGGTCGGTACCTGCATAGCATCCAGCAATGGCACATGTATATTTAATTTTTGTATAATTTCTATGAACCTGGCAAATTGCTCGTCCGCGGATGGTTTCTTTTGACGCTGCGGGAATGGCAAGACGTTGGAGTCATAGAACTCATGTGGCGCAGTCTGTCCAGCTGGTGCTAGCTCGGCTTCAGGCTCTTCCCCTTCTTCTAGGATCTCCTTCCTTGGTGTTGTTTTCCCTGCATGGTTAGGTGGGACTGGATCCCGAGTAGCCTTACCGCTCCTCGTAGAAACAGCTTTTATATTCTCAAAGGATGAATCCGGTTGTCCGGGAATTCGCCCCTTATCACCAAAAGGAACAGCGGCAGCTAGCTGAGCTAATTGGGTTTCTAACATTTTGTTAAAGCTCAGCTGGCTCTGGAAGGTGGAGGACAAACTTTCTATTTTAGAATTTATGCCCTCCAGAGCCTTATCATTAGCAGCAAGCCTCTTGGAAATAGACTCATTAATCTTGGCTTGACCAAGGACAAGATCTTTAAGGGAAGGTTGATTAGAGAAAGAGTTATTATTGTTACCTCCCTGGTAGAATGGGCGTTGCTGATTCCAGTTCCCTTGAGGCCGGTACCCGTTATTGCCGTTTACGAACTGTACCTCCTCTTGTGCCTCGGGGCAGTTGTTCCCCGAGTGGCCAGTTTCTCCACAGACCTCACACGTCATGTGTGAGTCCAGTGGCCCTTCGTTGTCGGTGCCTCCATCCTTGGTGCGGTCGTCGAGGCACTTCATAATGAGATCCATCTTGGCGGCCAGCATGTCCACCTCCTTTACGGTGTGCATACCGCGTTTGCGTCCCTGAAGACGGTCGTCATTCCAGGATTGGTTTGACACCATCTTCTCGATGAGAAGCTTGGCGGCATTCACAGTCAAGGAGAGGAATGCCCCCCAGCAGCAGCATCCATGTGTTCACGGGATGTCTGAGACAGCCCATGGTAGAAGTTTTGAAGCAGGAGCCACTCTTGCATGCCATGGTGGGGGGCACGCCAGAATGTAGTCCTGGAAGCGATCCCATGCCTCCGGAACTGTTTCTCCGGATTCTTGCTGGAAGCTGAAAATTCTTCCCCGAAGGGCATTGGTTTTCCCAATGAGGAAGAACTTTGCCAAGAAGGCATTGGAGCACTTGGTCCACGTGTTTACCGCATCACGGTTGGAATAGAACCATTGTTTGGCTCTTCCCAATAGTGAGAACGGGAACAAGCGGAGCCTGATGGCCTCTTGATCAACTCCTCGGATGGTGATGGTGTTGCATACCTCCAGGAAATGCTGCAGGTGAGCACTGGCGTCCTCATTGGCTTTCCCGCAGAAGGGGCTAGCCTGCACCATGTTGATTAGCGGGGGCTTCAGCTCAAAAGCATGATCCCCCACTTCCACTGCTGGACCCATAGGGATCTGGGCAGCGGACGGGGCAGAGTAATCACGGATGGTCCTGTCGGCCATGGCTTCTTCCGATTGGGGTGCTACGGGAACGGGTTGTTCTCCTTGGTTGGAGGATTCTCGGATGACTGGTTCGGTTTCCGACAAGAACACCTGAGGGATTATGACACAAGAACGTACCCTCCTTCCTATGGTATTCGGGTTCTCAACGTAGTTGGATGGTAATTGGAAACCAGCCATGCACTACCCTGTTTCACATCACAGAGAAACAGAGCAAAAAGGGTAAACCTACTAGATTACTGGCAATTAATCTTGTTGCACTAAATGCATGGATAATCAAATCTCTTTAACCAATGCTTTCCCCGGCAACGGCGCCAGAAATGCTTGTTGGTATTTCTTAGCATCACCACATAGAGTAGTGATGGTACTAGAGATACTTCATCGTAAATCTAGACTTTACAGATATTCTGCAAGCGCACAGAAGTACGTTGTAGCATTTCACCCGGGAGTATTCCAGAGTATCGTTATTTGTTTATCCGCAGGGAAAGCATTTAGTTAAAAGAGAGATGTGCCATCCAATGCTTTTACTTACAACAATATTAATATACCATAATCTAAGCAGGGGTAAATGATATAGAAATGAATGGGTAGGTTGACACACAGAAGTTCATTGCTCATCATTATGGTAGTCTTAGTTAGTATAGTACACTAGTGAAGATTAATAAGGGTTCATTAGCATCATACATATGGGACTTGGATATACTACAATACCCTATACAAGCTCATTCAATGATCATATGCAAGAGCACATATCGAGGTATCTAGTGGTTCCCTAATCAAAGGACGACAATAGAACGTCTTATCATAAAGGCCTAATACCCACTCTCGAACGTGGACGATTACAATGGACGGACAGGGCTGTCACCACCTGTCGCCTACCTCTTCTAATCCGTGGGGCAGCGGTACCCTCAACAGTATTCCATATCCCAAACACCATACTGTGGGATATGGGTACCCCTGGACCCACTACCGACCGGATAGCCAGTCGGCCTGGTCCCACGTCTGACAAGGATGTGGGCCGACTCCAGGCCGGCCCACGAGGATCCTCGACTTGATGGACAAGATCGGAGAAGACTTAGCCCGCAAGGTATTCGGCGATATCCTCAGATCCCGCCCGGAGATCACGGCAATTATGTTGTAACCAACTTGGATTAGTTTCCTGATTTGAGCCGCATAATAATTAGAAATAACCGACTTGTAAACCCTAGGCCGTCAGCCTATATAAGGCGGCCTAGGTCGACCCCCTTAGACATCTGATTCCTACGCCATTCATCCATTGTAACCGAGAGCTCGCCGTTGTTCCCCGGAACCTCGCCGAGCAAATCAATACAAGATCCCCAAGCACAGGACGTAGGGTATTATACCTCCGGGTAGCCCG
Organism: Alloteropsis semialata; assembly: GCA_004135705.1. Lineage (NCBI taxonomy): Eukaryota > Viridiplantae > Streptophyta > Magnoliopsida > Poales > Poaceae > Alloteropsis > Alloteropsis semialata. Next base: position 45,509,041 of record CM014271.1, read on the forward strand.
AACCTGTATAATCCCTGTGTCCCTGTGTTACCTCGAGCTTCCTAGTCCAGCGATCTCCCTTTGCCTACAAATCAACCATCTGGGTACCCCCGGGTGGACTGCCAGATGATAACTCCGACAGTTGGCGCGCCAGGTAGGGGTGATCGCAGGGCAATACAGCTAGCTCGATGGCAGATCGTTGTCACGTCGTCTTCCCGGCGTCGTCGCGAAGATCCGTCGACGACCGCGGCGCATGAAGAGGAAGGCCACAGCGCTGCAGTCCGGAACGCATCTACACGATGCCGCTGCCCAAGGTTCCTGTCCACTTCGGCACGGCACGCACACGAAGGACGCGTTGCATCCCAGCTGCACCATCGATGACCCCAAGTCTGTCTTCACGCTGCCATGGAAACTAATCCGCGATGACCACACGTGAACAGGGAAGCACATCCTTTTTCTGTTATTTTTTTCTTTCTCTCATCCATCGTTGCTTCTAGATCGATCTACTCGATCTTCTACTCACTGATTTATTTTTCATGTACGCTAACTCATCTTTGCCGAATCGTCGTCCGCCAACCTCTTCTGCATGTGCATGTGCGGCCATCAAAACCAATCTACAAGGAGCACACGACAGGGAATAATTTTTCTACTATTTACCTTGTTCGATCATAAGCAGCCGCCTTATCTTTTGTCTAAAGATTATTTCTAACATATTATTTATCCAACCTGAGGCATGCATGGTCTTCCGCCTGGTTAACTCACCGAGCACCACGATGGATCGAGTGGGTCAGAGCTCGTGCATGCCCGGTGCGCTCAGAGGCGGCGTCGATGAGGCGGCTGACGGCATCAAGCAACCACAACGCCACGCACACCAGCCCCGACTAGACGACCTCATCGTCAATCTACATCGGCAAATTTGGGGGCTTGGCAGACTGGCGCATGGCAACACTAGTTTGCTGCTGACTTCGTCGACAACCTCGAACATGGCACCATGCGAGGGCGACACGCTGATTCTTCGATTTGATCACGAATCAAGCTAAGTATTATTTTCAATTAAATATTTTACGACTTCCGTATACCTTCGTACGCTTCGGCTCTCTTATGTCCCCGTGACTTTCGCCGACCACCTCGGTCACGCTCCGACTGCTTATACAGTCTGGTCTGTCCAGACTGCATCTCACGGCGCGCTGCTCTAGCGCTCGGGAGAGTCCCTGCTGACTCTGACTTTCGAGTCCTTGCCCGACCCTATGTCCCTCTAGTAATTCCTGGGTTAACCCGTGCGGTTCAAGTCCCCAATCGTGAAACCTTGGGCTCCGTGCTCAACCCGTGCGCCCCCTACACCTAAGCCTCCCTGCTGAGCAGTGTAGTCTGGGGTAAGCCGTCCTCTCCGTGAGCAGTGGTCAGCGGGTAAAAAAGGTGCTTAGCGACACAAGGCAAGGGCCGCACGGCGTCCTACTCGGTGTTTCTGCTAGAGGGAAGGGGTTTTTACACATATGCACAATGCATTCACAGACCTGTTTCTGTTACGACTTTACGACAAACATTATTTATCAGTCGGATTATTGAATATTATGCTACATAATATTTGCACTGTCTTCATACAGCTCAGGCAATGTTTGGTGTACTTCGACCGACTCGGCCAGCTCCCAGGTTCGGGGCTGGCGCGGGCCGACCACTCGGCATGTTTTCTACCACCTGCCCGACCTCCCAGCTCGGGGGTTGGGTGCGGGAGGTGACTCGGCGACATGCTTGGCTCCCAGGCTCGGGGCTGGACGCTACAGATGACGACTCGGCGTGCTTCCCATCGTCCAGCCGACCTCTCTGGCTCGGACGGGAGGCAACTTGGTGGCTTGACCAGTTCCCAGGCTCGGGTACTGGGCATTACGCCTTCGATCGGCGCCATGACTTCGGATGGCGGGTCTCCGTGACTCGGCCAGCTCCCACGCTCGGGGACTGGGCACTACGACTACGGATAACGGGTCTCCGCGACTCGGCCGGCCCCGACGCTCGCCCGACGCTCGGGGACTCGGCGCTACGACTCTGGTCAACGGGTCTCCGGACTCGGCCAGCCCCGACCCTCGGGGACTCGGCGCTCTTGACTCCGGTCAACGGGTCTCCGGACTCGGCCAGCCCCGACCCTCGGGGACTCGGCGCTTTGACTCCGGTCAATGGGTCTCCGGACTCGGCCAGCCCCGACCCTCGGGGACTCGGCGCTTTGACTCCGGTCAACGGGTCTCCGGACTCGGCCAGCCTCGACCCTCGGGGACTCGGCGCTCTTGACTCCGGTCAATGGGTCTCCGGACTCGGCCAGCCCCGACCCTCGGGGACTCGGCGCTCTTGACTCCGGTCAACGGGTCTCCGGACTCGGCCAGCCCCGACCCTCGGGGACTCGGCGCTCTTGACTCCGGTCAATGGGTCTCTGGACTCGGCCAGCCCCGACCCTCGGGGACTCGGCGCTCTTGACTCCGGTCAACGGGTCTCTAGACTCGGCCAGCCCCGACCCTCGGGGACTCGGCGCTCTTGACTCCGGCCAGTGGGTCTCCGGACTCCGCCAGCCCCGACCCTCGGGGACTCGGCGCTCTTGACTCCGGTCAACGAGTCTCTAGACTCGGCCAGCCCCGACCCTCGGGGACTCGGCGCTCTTGACTCCGGTCAATGGGTCTCCGGACTCGGCCATCCCCGACCCTCGGGGACTCGGCGCTTTTGACTCCGGTCAATGGGTCTCCGGACTCGGCCAGCCCTGACCCTCGGGGACTCGGCGCTCTCGACTCCGACCAACAGGTCTCAGGGCTCGGTGCCTTGGCACGTTGCCAAGAAGATTCTGTAATTTGTTGCTACGGTGCGAACCTACGATGCCTCTCATGACCCCCGGGTCTAGGGACACAGATATTGCGTTTATAAGCAATGAAAAGGAGAAAAGATTCAATACAAGGATTACAAATTACAAAGGGAGCCGGTCATATGACGGTTACAGGAATCAAACACATCAACCGTCAAGATGACGGCTTGGGGCACTCGTCCCTGCGCCTAGTGCTGCATCCGAAGCAAGCTTGGCCCACATGAGCTTGTCGCAAGCTCTCTTGTAGCACCACTGCAGCCGTCGACGGGACAGCGCCAACAGAGGGTTGATAGCGAATGCCTTCGGGTATCCCTTGCTCTACAAAGCATTTCACCCCGCATGGCCCTCGTCACATGGGAATGCAGGGGTGAATGGGACAGCATTCAGACGCTGATAAACACCTCTGGATCTTCGCAAGCACTTTTCTAGCACCAAACCATCAAGTCCCCATGAAGCTTCCCCGGAGGATGAACCCAGCACATAGTCCCCAACATGTTCAAGTAAGGTGGTTGCTATACCTATTTCCGGATAATAACAAGGCCCCGGGCCTCGATGTCTATTTATAGCCCTGTGCTATACAACCGCATGTGACTCCGGTCGCACTGTTCGGCGCGTGAGCCTTGTGCCACGCAGCAGCTCCTCGTGAGCCCTATGCCACGCAGCAGCTCCTCGTGAGCCCTGTGCCACGCAGCAGCTCCTTCCTTCAAGGCGCTCAGTCCGCCCTTACCACCTTCAGCTTCATCATCCACGTGAATACTGTTTTCGTCGCTATTTGGCGAGCTTATCCTTTGGGCGGCCTGACTGCCCCGACGCTTGGAGATCATTCTCTTTTGACCATTAGCCCGTCTTTTCTAGTCGGCCCAATGCTCGGGGACTACTCCATATGGAGGGCTCCTTGCGTCGCCCTCCATATGCCCCATCAGGATGTGTCACTTTCTCCAAGTGGTGCAGCTCCTTGGCGCCCGGCTCGGCCACGACTCGGCGCTACATCACTCGAGGCTTCGCCCCGGGCCTGCCTAGGGTCATTCCCGGATGACCTGCGATTTTCTTTTTTTTTAGCACCGCCCACCCTTGTGTCGGCCTGCCGACCAAGGCACTTCAGCCGATCTTGATGGCTTCGCTTTTTCATCAACAGTCCGACACGCGCCTGCACGTTGCTCGGGGACTTGTGGGATATGGGTACCCCTGGACCCACTACCGACCGGATAGCCAGTCGGCCTGGTCCCACGTCTGACAAGGATGTGGGCCGACTCCAGGCCGGCCCACGAGGATCCTCGACTTGATGGACAAGATCGGAGAAGACTTAGCCCGCAAGGTATTCGGCGATATCCTCAGATCCCGCTCGGAGATCACGGCAATTATGTTGTAACCGACTTGGATTAGTTTCCTGATTTGAGCCGCATAATAATTAGAAATAACCGACTTGTAAACCCTAGGCCGTCAGCCTATATAAGGCGGCCTAGGTCGACCCCCTTAGGCATCTGATTCCTACGCCATTCATCCATTGTAACCGAGAGCTCGCTGTTGTTCCCCGGAACCTCGCCGAGCAAATCAATACAAGATCCCCAAGCACAGGACGTAGGGTATTATACCTCCGGGTAGCCCGAACCTGTATAATCCCTGTGTCCCTGTGTTACCTCGAGCTCCCTAGTCCAGCGATCTCCCTTTGCCTACAAATCAACCATCTGGGTACCCCCGGGTGGACTGCCGGACGATAACTCCGACACATACTTGCAATATGTAATACAACTCTATCTATCACGTTAATAATAGAGCAACCAAGAGGCACATTGAGCCAATGTCATAACATACATTCACTTGAATAAGGTGCAAGACATAAGTAGTATATGCTAAGTGGATAAGGTATAACTGAAGCATACAACATAAGTATGAAGGTATTTCCATTAAGCTCAGAGTACTACAAGTAAGTAAGAGAATACAAGAACTGAACTCTAGAACTTACCAAGACTCCTCCGGAAGCCCTTCAGAAGATCTACACTATGACTATCACTACTAAGACTAAGACTAAGCTTGTAGCAAAGGAGAGCTCTTCTTCTGGTGTGTGTTGAGTACGGCGCCCTTTGCAGGTATTTATAGCATCACAAAGGCGGTTGGAGCCGGCCAGAGGCGGTTGAGGTAGTTGGGAGGTGGGCCTAGGTCGGCCAAATCCCCCAGGCCGGCTGACCCTTGGATCCACCGTCTTCAACACTTCACGGCTCAGATGTAATCTCCATGGTGGTTTACAGTTGGAGGTCAAAGGAGGGCCGAGTCGGGCGCACGCGGAGATCGGCCGACCTGGCTGGGTCGGCCGACCCCCTATAATCGCCTTTAGGGTCCATCTTCCTCTGGGAGACTGATATGTGGGTCCTGAGGTCAGTTTCAGGTGGGTTCTGTTGATTTGGGTACACTTAACTCTGGTTGTGGGCCCTTCAATCAATGGGATGGACATGTGGCTCATCTTTCACCATTAACTTCCACCGACCATGAATCAACGTTCACGATCCTTCCTTAGTGTGCTTCTTGACCTGTGTAGGAAATGGGCTCCATCGGGGTTCAGTCCAGGTCGCCCGACCTAGCCAGGTCGGCCGACCTGGGCCTGTGCCCAGTTTTGTCCATCTTTTGCACCGTAGTCCCTGTACTCAAATATATTCCAGATATGCATGGTACAACCTTATTTGAATACAAATGCCTAAGTTATGCTTTGATCTTTATTGGTTTCTGAGCCTATTGACGGTCGGATTTTATGTTATAAGGACCGTCAACAAGGACCCGATCGATGGTCCTCCCCCGCTCAAAGATGATGATGACCAGCTACTTGGGGAGAGGCCTGATGTCGGGGTTGGTGCTGTCATGGTGCCCGAAGGTGGAACGGGTGTGGCCGGGCTCGGGGCCGGGCCTAGCGCGTCGGCGTTGACTCCTGAGCGTGCTTTGGAGCTCGACATTGCCGACCACGAGGACGAGCTCCGAAAGCTGCCGAACATGGCTAGTGTTCTGGATCGCGTCATCAAGGTATGGTTTCTTTTGCTTCATGGACGTTGTTACCCTTGTAGTGGCTAACTGCCTGCTGTCGTGGTGCAGGATTTCACAGCTTGGGCTGCGAAAGACCATGTCTTCAAGTGGCGAGCTTTGGAGGACCGCCGGACCCTGGGGGGATTCAGGAAGAGATGAAGTTGGCTGCCAACAGCTCAAAGGAGTTCCTGATGAAGAAGGAGAGGGAGCTGGCCGACGTCATCAAGCTCAACGAAGAGCTGATGGGCGACCTGAAGGCCATTGCCGACGGTAAGCTTCTACTCTGTTTTGTTGCTGACGGCTTGTCACTGACAGCCGCGTTCTGTAGATGCGGAGAAAAAGGAGAAAGCACTCCAAAGTGGAGAAGCTCGAGGAGGAAGTTGGCTCACTTAAGGTGGCCAATCAGCGCCTCAAGGTCCAGTCCGAGCACTTGGCGGAGGCCAACCAATGCTTGAAGGATGAACATGACCAGGCTATGCATGGTAAGTATTGCTTGTTGGGTTGGCTGCTGTTCTTGTGGGCCTGTATGCTTAAGGGTTTCTTTTTCAAGCATCCGAGCCGAGCTTCCGGAGCTGCGACAAGCGGCCGAGTTCAACGCCAACTCACTGGTCCCTGTCGGGTCGGGCCCAATGGCCTTGATGCTGGTCCAGCGGCTCCGGGCCGGCCCCACTAGCACGGCGGAGTTGGTGCAGGAGACCGCAGTCGGCTGTGGTAGTCGGATCTTGGCGCTGATCCAGGCACACTTCCCATTCCTCGTCCTTACTCCGATTTGCGAGGGTGTTCCTGACAGGGTGGCCAATGAGCAGTTCGACGACCTGGTTGATGAGTGTACGCCCTTGGCGGAGGCTGTAGCAAAAGAGCTTGGCCTATAAAATAACAGTTATGGATGTAAACTATGTTTTGCGTTGTATAAAATAGAGTTCAGCTTATTAAAGCATTGTGCGTTATGATTGATGGAGTGAGTAATGGACCCTTTTCCTTATCGACTAGAACTCTGCGTCGCCCGATCGGTCACTGCTTTGTGCCATTTAAGCGCCCTTTTTATCCCGCTAACCACTGCTCACGGAGAGGATGGCTTACCACTCAGTGACGCTTAGCTGGAAGGCTTACTCGCTGGTAGCGCGTGGGTTGAGCACGGAGCTCAGGGTTTCACGGTTAGGGACTCGGTCCGATCGGGTTAGCTCGGCTATCGTCGGGGGGAACATGGAGTCGAGCAAGGACTTCGGAAGTTAGAGTCAGCAGGGACTCTCCCTGTGATCGTGATAAACTAGACACTGTCTAGGTCGGGCCCAGTCCCCGAGCATCAGCATGGATGTCGGGTAAGGAGGAAACAGCAGGGCATATGACTCAGAGCCATAGGTGAAGGAAGAATGCTTTTTATTAATACGAGAGGAAAAATACATAGCTTGTGAGAGCATCTAGGGGTAGAACTTCATGAGATGTTGGATGTTCCACACGTTCGGGACGGGGTCACCATTAGCCCACTAGAGGCGGTATGTCCATAGCGAGATGACTTCCTTGATGATGAAAGGTCCTTCCCAAGGGGCCGACAACTTGTGCTGGTGCTTGGTGGACATGACTCGGCGTAGGGCCAAGTCGCCAACATTCAGGGATCATTCCCGGACGTTCTTATCATGGTATCGCCGGACTTGCTGCTCGTGCCGGGCGTGCTGGATCAGGGCGGCGAGTTGGTGCTCCTCTGCACTGTCGATGTTGAACCGCCGACTTATTTCTACTTCGCCTTCCTCATAGTGCTGGATGCGCAGGGCACCGTAAGCAAGGCCGGCTGGAAGGATGGCTTTGGAGCCATATACCAGGAAGAATGCGGTGTGGCCGATTGCCCGGCGCAGGCCCCACAAGATGTGGGGTACTTCTTTGGCCCATCGGCCAGCGTGCTTGCTGAGATCGTCGTACATGGCCTTCTTGAGCGAGTCCTGGACCATGCCGTTGGCTCACTCAACTTGGCCATTGCGCCTGGGGTGCGCTGAGGAATAGTAGTAGACGTCGATGCAGTTATCTTGACAGAAATCCCAGAATTCGTGTCCTATGAACTCGGATCCTAGGTCGGTGACGATGCGGTTCGGAATACCGAACCAGTGGGTGAGTTCTTCAATGAACTTGGCGGCTGTGACTGACTTGGTGTCGGTCACAACCTTATACTCAATCCATTTGGTAAACTTGTTGACTGCCACCAGGAGGTGCTTGAATCCGCCTAGGGCGGTTTTGAATGGCCCGACGTTATTGAGTCACCATACCGCGAACGGCCAAGATGGGGGATTGTTCAGAGCGCCAGAGCTGGCAGGTGTTTTTGCTTCTGTAGAAACTGGAATCCGGTACAACGGCGCACTAGGTCCTTGGTGTCGGAGAGGGCCGTGGGCCAGTAGAACCCTGCCCTGTAGGCTTTGCCGACTAAGGTTCCAGTGGCAGCGTGGTTGCTGCACGTGCCGGAGTGAATTTCTTGTAGGAGGCTAATCCCTTCATCACGAAGGATACACTTCATGAGTATGCCTGTGGAGGCTACCTTTCTGTACAGGGCATCGCCAATGACGACGTAATTTGTCGAGCACTGAGCTAGCTTTTCGATCTCCTCCTTTGTTCCTGGTGACCAGCTCTCCGTGAGAAAAGCGACGAAGGGGGCGCGCCAGTCTGCTTCTACTAGGAGAACTTTGTTGGTCACCGGGCTACTCGGGAGTGGTTCTGGGTTGGGCACAGGTCTGCTGTCCTCAAGCATCTTGATGGACGGGGTGCGTAAGTCTTGGACGAAAACACCGACTGGTACCTAGGCCTTGGTGGACCCTAGCTTAGACAGGACGTCGGCGGCGACGTTGTCTTCCCGTGGGACGTGGTGGAGCTCGGGCCCATAGAAGTGGGCTTCAAGCTTGCAGACCTCAGCGTAGTATGCACTCATGGTCTCTTTTTTCGTGTCCCAGTTCTTGTTGACTTGCTCGATGACTAGCTTAGAGTCACCGTAGCACATGAGCCGCTTGATGCCGAGTGACACCGCGATCCGGAGACCGTGGATAAGGGCTTCATATTTGACCCCATTGTTGGTGGCCTGGTAGTGTATCTGGAGGACACATTTTGGGTGCTACCCCTCCAGGGAGATGAACAGCACTCCTGTGCCGGCTCCCTCAAGGTTGAGGGCATCGTCGAAGTACATCTTCCAATGCTCCGGCCGCTCCTCTGGGGTCGGCGCCTGTATCTTTGTCCACTCAGCCATGAAGTCGACCAGGATTTGAGACTTGATGGCCTCCCTTGGCTCGAAATTGATGGTGTGCTCGCCGAGTTCTATGGACCACTTCACTATTCGCCCATTGGCGTCCCGGTTGTGCAAGATGGCACCGAGCGGGAAGTTCAAGATGACTTGGATGACGTAGGCTTGGAAGTAGTGGCGTAGCTTCCGGGCTGTGAGCAGGAGCACATAGAGCAGCTTCTGAGGATGAGGATACTGGACCTTGGAGTCGCCGAGTACGTCGTTGACGAAGTATACAGGGTGTTGAACCTTATACGGGTGGCCTTCCTCTGGTCGTTCGATGACTAGGGCCGTGCTGACCACGTGTGTGGTGGCCGAGATGTGTAGCAGTAGCTCCTCCCCGGGGGTCGGACCCATGATCACTAGGGGGTGACTAGGAAATCCTTGAGGTCGATCAGGGCCTTGCTTGCCTCGAAGGTCCATTCGAACTTGTCCGCCTTCTTGAAGATTTTGAAGAACGGAAGTCCCTTCTCGCCGAGCTTGCTGATGAATCGGCTCAGGGCTGCCATCATCCCTGTGAGCTTCATGATGTCCTTCTTGCACTTGGGCTCCTCGAGGTTGCATATGGCGTCCAGCTTGACTAGGTTCACCTCGATGCCGCGTTGGCTAACCAGGAAGCCCAGAAGCTTTCCTGATGGTACACCAAACACGCATTTCATCAGGTTTAGCTTCCACCTAATGCGCCGTAAGTTGTTGAAGGTTTCCTGGAGGTCGGCGATTAAGGAGTCGGCATCGTACGTCTTGACGATGACATCGTCCACGTAGGCTTCGATGTTTTGGCCGATTTGGCTTTGCAGGCAGCCTTGGATGGCCTTCTGGTACGTGGCGCCAGCGATCTTCAACCCAAAGGTCATCATTTTGTAGCAATAGATGCCATGTGGAGTGATGAATGCTGTTTTGTCCTGGTCGGACGTCTTGAGGGCTATCTAGTGATAGCCCGAGTAGCAGTCTAGAAAATAGAGGAGTACGCAGCCGGATGTGGAATCTATGACTTGGTTGATTCATGGAAGAGGGAAGGGTCTTTAAGGCAGTAGCGGTTGAGATCTGTGTAGTCGATGCATATTCTCCATTCACCAGTTTTCTTCTTTACAAGTACAGGATTTGCAAGCCACTCAGAGTGTTTGCATTCTCTAATGAAGCCCGCGGCTAGGAGCTTATTCAACTCTACCCTAATGGCCTCCTTTTGGTCTTGGGCGAATCGGCGTAGCTTCTGCTTGACAGGCTTCGTGTTCTTGCTCAAGTCCAAGGAGTGCTCAGCCTTCTCCCTCGGGGCTCCTGGCATGTCGGACGGCTTCCATGCGAAGATATTCCAGTTATCCCGGAGGAAGGAGGTGAGCGCATCTTCCTATTTAGGAGTGAGCCCTGGCCCTATGAGGGCCGTCTTGGTGGGGTCGTCGAGTCCCAAGCTGATCGCTTTGGGAGTTTCTGCGGGTGTCAGCGTCGTGGGCTGCTGCTCCTACTCTAGGAGGACTGGCTCACCAGTCACCGCCTTGGGGGCTGCTTCAGCCAGCAGAGCATTGTTGCTGAGGTGTCGAGACAGCTCGGCTATCTTGGTGGCCTCCCCGTCGCACTCGAACGAGGTCTTGATGTCTCCACGGATGGAGAGGACTCAATTGGGCATCGGCATCTTTAGGACTAGGTATGTGTGGTTCGGTATAGCCATGAACCGAGCCAACATGGGCCTGCCGAAGATGGCATGGTAGGAGCTCTGGAAGTCGGCCACATCGAAGTATAAGAACTCCGTGTGGTAGTTGTCTGCCGTGCCGAATGTTACTGGCAGGGCGACTCTCCCTATCGGGTAGGAAGCTTTTCCCGGTACTATGCCAAAGAACGGATCTTTGACGCTCAGGAGTCGGCTGTAGCCGAACCCCATGCTATCGAGAGTGCTAGTGAAGATGATGTTCAGGGTGCTCCTGCCATCGACAAGGACCTTAGAGAGGAGGACCCGTTCGACTACAGGGGCGACAACAAGTGGGTACGACCCTGGCTCGGGTAGGTGGACCTAGTGGTCGGCGCGGCTGAAGGTGATGGGCATCTTCGACTACTGGAGATACTCCACGGACTTTGTTGATACCAGCTTCACCTCACGCTTGTAGAGCTTGCCTTTGCGTCTATCTGGGAAGGCGCCGAGTCCCCCGATGATGACGTTGACATGTCGGTCGGCGTGCTGGAAGTCGCCATTGGCGCCACGCCTGGGAGCCTCTTCTGGTGCGGCGGGGCGGCGTTCATCATCTTGATGATGTGGAGCTTCTCGGCGGGCCGGAGCCTCGCGACCGTGATCATTGCCACGACAGTAGTCGTCCCAGCGGTCGCGGTCCTCTCTGCGGCGGTAGTCATCATGCCGGTCGCGGTCGTTGTGACTGTTACGACGATAGTTATTGTAGCGGCCGCCGTTGTTGTTGTAATGCTGTTTCTTGGTCGGCGGCATGGCGCCGAGTTCCTTGAACAGTGCGTGACAATCGCGGAGAGTGTGCTTGGCATCCTTATGAAAGGGGCATTGGTAGTTCAGAGTATCATGGAACTCTTCCGAGAGGAACCTGGGTTCCAGCCAGCCTTCTTCTTCTGCTAGGGCTACAAGGGTCTCAGGGCCTGCCTTGCGTCCATGCGATGGCTCGTGGCGTTTCGAGCTCTCAACCCGGCCGTCATCCTCCGGCCGCTTATGCTTGTTTTTGAACTGAGCATGCTCGTCCTTATCGGCCCGGATCTCGAGGTTGACTACATCCATCAATTGAGTGACTGACTTTGGATTGGCCTTGAAGAGCATTCTGAACAACGGGTTGTCGATGAGTCCACGCCTGTATGCGTCGATGATGTCGCGGTCCTTAACGTCGGTGAGCTTGTTGCAGTTGTTGAAGAAGCGGTTCGTGTACTCCCGAAGGCTTTCGCCCTTCCTCTGCTTCACATTGTCCAAGTCGAACCTGGACCCCGGTCGAGCATAACTGGCTTGGTAGTTCTTTGTGAAGGCGTGGCAGAGGTCTGCCCAACTGTCGATGGTATCCCGGGGGAGGCCCTCGAGCCAAAGTAGCGCCTCTTTGCCTAGCATCACAGGGAAGTAGGCAGCGGCTTGATCATTGGAGCCATGGGCTGCTTTGACTACCGCATGGTACGTCCTCAACCAGAGCTTTGGGTCGGAGTGACCGTCGAACTTTTCGACTTGTGCTGGCTTGAAGAGTCAGACCACTGGACGGCACAGAGCCGTTCAATGAAGGCGGCGAAGCCGTCAAAGGTCTCGTCGCCGATGTTGTGGTTGTCTTACGCACACTCAGCTTGCTGCCGAGCCTCGTCCCGCCACTGAGGTGGGCGGCGGGGTCGCCTGTCGTCCCGCGGGGGGCCATAGCGTAGGTCATAGCGTTCGCATTCCATGAGCTCATGGACCGCATGCCGCTCTTCTTCTTCTGCCGCTTCGTCGTCGTCTTCTGGTACGGGCTGGCGATCAGGTCGGCCGTAGTCCCGGTCGTAGAGTTCGCGGTGTTCAAGTTCCATCGCGTCCCGCTCGCGGTGGCGAGCGTTGAGGTCGTGGCGTATGTCTCGAGCGTTTTCTCTGAGGCGATCTCTGAGATTGCCATCTTGTCGGTCGTCGGCGCGGCGAGCACGCTTGTCGCCGTGCTCCTGGCGGCGGTGCCCGGCGTTGCGGGGGTGGCGTATTTCCTCGTCTTCTTCCTCGTGGAGATTTTGAGCCACCTCCTCATTGACAACAAATAATGGGGGATTCCTCTGGTGAGGATGGCCCCTATCCGATCTGCTGTGAGCGGAGCGGTAGCTTGAAGAGCGGGCTGAGTTGGTTCACCCAGATCGAGATCTGGCATGGTATGATCTCTCGACCTGTTCTTGAGCAGCTTCCAGGCGAGCTCGGGCGCGTTGCACCTCAGGGGTGTCGGCCATTTGTTCCAACTCGGCGAACGCGGCCGCGATGTTGGCCTGTGGCGTATGGAAGGGTACCCGAGCAAATGCCCCGTCAAGATTGACCGAGTGCACTCTGCGTGGGCCCTGGCCGGCGAGTTGTTGCCTTAGTGGTGCCCCAGGAGGGATCTTCTTGGGTGCCGCCGCAGCTGCAGCAGCTGCCGCATCCCCAACCGTTGCCTGGGGCAGTAGGGCTTCTTCGTTGCGTTGGCGAGCTCGGTCGGCGTTGCGCTCCTGACGGCACTCCCTGTCCGAGTTAGTTTCCCCGTCTTGGATAGCTTGGTCCTCAGAAACAAAGACTTCATGCCCCGGGGGCGTGGTGTAGCTTGAATCATCACTCGGGTCAGCCGGAGCCGGCAGAAGCACGCTTGTGGCGACTTGAAACTCCCCGCAGTCCGGGGACTGGGTGGGCTTGGGCAGGATCTCAGATCGGATCTGAGACATGTCTCTCTGGAGTTGAGCTGAGTAGATCATTGAAGCGTTGCGTAATCCTAGAGGAAACTGGTCACACGGTCGACGCAGGGCCTCCTACGACATGGCGATGCATTCGGCAATGGTGCCTTGGACACGATCCAACCCGGCGACGAGCTCGTCCGGGGCCGGGAGCCTTGAGCGGTTGGCCGAGCTCGGAGCTTGGTCACAAAGTGCGATTGCGTTGAACCGCTGCTGGAGGGGGGCGATGGTCGATGATGAGACCGGAGAGGCAGACAGCACGGAGTTGGTCGGCGTGACGGCGAGGGGCGATGCGTCAAAGTCGGAAGTAGTAGAGTGGATCTCGGCGAAGAAGCTTACGACCTCAAGATGCACGAGGCAATCTTTGAGGCTCTCGGGGAAGACGATGCCGCGACGATCTGCTATCAAGCTAGCTGTAATGCCCCGCAATTACCCCTACCTGGCGCGCCAACTGTCGCATTTATCGTCTGGTAGTCCACCCGGGGTACCCAAGTAGTTGATTTGTAGGCAAAGGGCAATCGCAGGACTAGGAAGCTCGAGGTAACAAAGTGACGCAAGATTTATACAAGTTCGGGCTACTCGGAGGTATAATACCCTACGTCCTGTATTCGAGGGTCTTGTAGTGCTTCACTCGACAATGCTTCGGAGAACAATGGCGAGTCTATTGTTACAATGGGAGAAGGCCAATGGCGTAGAGTAGGATGGGTGGAGATGAGATTGAATGAGATGGAATGACCTAAAGGGGTCAACCTAGGCCGCCTTATATAGGCTGACAGGCTAAGGTTTACAAGTGGGTTATCTCTAATTTTTATTCGGCTAGAACTAGAAAACTAATCTGAGTCGGTTGCAACATAATCTCCGTGATCCTCGGGCGAGATCCGAGTACATCGCTGCACGCCTTGTGGGCTAAGTCTTCACCAATCTTGTCCATCAAGCCGAGGATCCTCGTGGGCTGGCCCTGAGTCGGCCCACATCATTGTCAGACGTGGGCCCAGGCCGACTGTCTACCCGGTTGGTAGTGGCCCAGGGCCGGGTACCCATATCCCACAAATAGCAATTCTAGTGAATGGCAAATTTAGAGACTTTTGGAAACTGTTCAAAATCTTTTTAGATAGGGGAGTGCTGAATTCTGACAAGCGACACTAGTTAACCCATGTTGTATTATGGAGTATTTCCCATAAACATGGACATTTGTGTAAACAAATTAAAACTGAATCAGCATACGGAATCATACATCCAAGAGTAATTCAGTTTCGTGTTCGTGCAATCGAATCAGATTGATTGCCCCCCACGCATGCATTACCTGCTAGCCTGCGATATGGAGCATGGAAAACCCTGCTCCTCAAATTTGACTACTCGAGCAGAGTACTGGATTTTGGCTCATGGACTTGCTGACTGGAGAAGACAACATCAAAGGCCAACTGGATGAACACCACTCATTACGTGCAAAATTGTGGTCGGTTACAAATCAGCTTGATGCAAAAATGCCATGATGTCTGTGTTCAGACTACAACATCCAGCCCAAAGCATGCTTTGATTACTACGTAACAGTACTGTATCTTTTTTTTGGGAACAACAGTACTGTATCTCTCACAATGACAGCGAAATGTTTCTTAAGCAGTCTTGTACGTTCCGGTGTACTCGAAGCTTCCCTGTGTCAGGGTGGAAGCATGATCGGCGACTAGACATCCAGGGATGGGAAGCCACCTCTTCCTGCAATCCTGTTAGTCATCACCCTAAATAACAGGGAGGCAGAATTATCAGCACGATATACATGGAAGTAAAATGAGAAGAGAAATTAGTAAAAAGGACGACTTTTTTTTCTTGAAAAAGGACGAATTGATTTGTGTCAGAACAATAAACCCAAGAGCTTGGTGTTTAAAATTGAAAAGGTGTTTGGTATTCACAAATCGGAATACTTAGTTAACCTTACTCTCAATTCTCATAGACCTATAGAGTAAATCGAATCCTTTCTAACAGAGCTTTCCAAAAGATCGTACAAGCTATTATAAATGAATTGCATCTAAATTTCTGGGAGAAAATAGATTATTTGAGTAGAAGCATCCATTAACTGTGCACAGATAAACAAAATATAGATAATAGTTAAATGTGGCAGAACTGTCATGTGCTTGTTTTTCCTAAACCACACGGGCTTGATTATTATTAAGCATGACTAGATTCATAACTACCAAAAAAAACACCACACTGGTATCTTTACTTCTTAATATATGAGAACAAGGATGTATCAGCAATTGGAACGTTTGTAAGCCATATAGATTGAAGAAGACATAGCAGCAAGAAGATAGACCGATGCTCTGGGTGATGGGTAAGACTTCATAACCAATAAATCAAAAGATCAGCATGTTCCAATGCATTATATCGTCCAGGTATTCTCAAGCTCAATAAAAAGTTCAAATATAACTACTCTTTGATTAGAAGTCTGACCAGTATACGAGTTATAGCTTTAAAATAAGCTGATATGCACAATTACTACAATTTGGCGCATTTCAGGCATATCAGATACTTCTGCTGAAAAGACATCATGGTTAAAAAACTATATAAGAATTGCAACCATGGAATAGAAAAAATTGATAGTATCATTCTAAAACTTAGCTTGTTTCATGACACTGATCCTCAGTCACAGGCTTAGTACCTAGATTCAGAGGCACAAACTAAAAGGCTTGGTCTACTTTGAAAGCCTTAAACACTAAACTGAAAAATTTACAGACCAATAGAGACACTAAGTCAACCCAAAATTCAAGAATAACATTAAGCAAATGAATCAACAACCAAACTTTATCACAGAACATTCGAGACAAGCTGCATTGAAGAATCTGAAACCTGTGATAAAAGCTATGTACTACCAAAATCTAGATCAAGAAGCAAAGAAGTCGGCATTAAACTCTGTTTCGTTGCCAAACCTAAAAGCTATGGAACTACAAATGTCAAAATTAACTTTCGAAAAAAATACCTAAGCAAAAGAATTTTGTTCCTCTACTAGTAACTTTTAGTAGGTGCCAAAAATAGCTCAGCTATTAACTGCAATGAATGGCCTATCATTGAAACTAGGATCATTGAACTTCATCAAGGTGGTGTCTGAAACTGGTATAGCAAATTACTACATAGTATCATTCATTAGTGTATGCTAATTTGAATATAGCAAATTTACTTGCATGATTTAAATCAGTAATTAGGTGCCATTATATTATGGATACATACGACGGATACATACGGAGTATCACCCTTTGTTTCTGAACAAAGAAGATGGTATAAAGAAGCTTATCAATTGCATGTCATCTTTGCCCACAACAATAATGCAACCAGTTTGACATCAGTAGTACTTTGATCCTCACAAGGCCAGGCAGAAATTTTATCAAGAAGAAAAGAGGTCAAAACGTAGCAAATGGTCAATTGTCTTTGGCATACATGATTACGGAGTATATGCACATCAACAGAACACATCCCAAGTACAACAAATTCATGATGGAAAACATGCATCAGCTACCCTACCATCAAAATACACTACTGAGCAACCCTATTTATACGTTCCATGGAGCAATTTCTGCATTATAAATTGGAATGCCAAAGGTGATGGTGGAGGCATACCTGATGCTGGGCAGGGGAGTAAGCAAAGATCGGGTGCCCGTACTCCTGGCCATCATCTGTGACTAGGCGGTCCAACTTCCCAGTGTTCATATCGTAAAAGAAGTGCCCATATCCAAACGACCTGATGAACACCTTGCCAGTGCGCCCAGGGTCAATGTCGCTGAGCCAAGTGCAGGCGATAGGCAGGTCCGGCACGGAGTCGAACGCCTCGATGAGGCTGTCCTCTCTCTCCAGCACCCACCCGTTGTCGCTGCCTGCTCTTCGCGCACACAGCCGCAGCACCTGGCTGTCCAGCGAGGCGACGCACAGCCGGCCGTCACCCGGCGTCTCCCCGATGCGGTAGTGGGGGAACCCGAGGTCGTCCCAGATCGGGGCCGGTGCCCGCAGGTAGGACAGCTGCAACGTGTTCGGGTCCAGAGCCAGCGCGGAGTCGTTGTTGCTGATGTGCCAGTAGAGGCTACCGGCGGCGCGCACGCAGTGGTTCTCCGCCCAGCTGAGGGGCCACTTGATGCGGAAGTCCCGCGACGGCGGCAACCCGAGCCAGCTGCCCTCCCCGTCGCGGGACCACGCGAGCCAGAGGCGCGGTCGGTCGGCGTGGACGGTGAGGCAGACGGCGCGGAACTCGAAGCCGCTGCGGGCGGCGCGGGAGAGGAGCGCCGCGCCGAGGAACTCGCTGTCGGAGAACGCGGCTGCCGGCAGCGAGGGGAGCAGGGCGTGGCGGCGGGAGACGGGGTCGCAGACGAGGAAGCGGGGGCCCGCGTCGGAGGCCTTGAGGAGGAGCAGGAGCCCGCGGTGGGAGTCGAGGAGGGTGAACCCGGAGGTGGCGGCGTCGGCGGAGAGGAAGTCGAGGGAGAGGCGCGGGGAGTCGGCGGAGAGCGGCTGGAAGACGGGCGCCGAGGTGGAGCGCATCATAATGGGGCGGGCCGTGGAGATGGGGTGGTGGAAGTGGCCGAGCATGGGACGGGAGGCAGAGGCGGAGGCGGCGGCGGCAGACGAGGAGGAGGAGCTGCTGAGTAAGCGACGCGTGAGGTGGCGGGCGATGGCAGCGGCGCGGAAGGCGGCCATGGTCAGCGCCGGCGGAGGAGACCAGGAGGGGACGAGGGGTTTGGGGGTTTTGGACAGCCCCTGATTGCGAGCGCGCACGATTAACTAGCACTAGCAGTAGAGGTGGGGTTTACCTGGGAGAACACGAGAGCATACTCCCATTTATATTAAAAAAAAAACTAGAGATTGCACGTGCGCTTTGTGCACACTGCTTGCGTTGATTTGGTTTGTTACTTTGGATGTGCTGGGGAGGCCGGCGAGCGGCAGTTTTATGGGTCGGCACGGGGAGTTGTGGTCGGATTAATTCGTGACAATGGAAAGTAGTTTGGTCGTGGGACAGAACTTGGGACGTACCCAAGTACAGTTACCATAACACACAATGTAGCGCGGTACTCGAACTTCAATTTAGTGCAAGCAGTAGACGACCATGATGACTCTCACGAAGGCATTTGAGTTTGATTTGGTTTCGAGAATCCAGACGAACACAAGAAAATGCGCATAGAAAAACCTTCATAGGACTCCTGTCACATATGGGAGAGGAGCACGAGTGCATCGTTCACGGTACAATCCGCCTGCGATACAATTGGCTAGGGTGCACGAGCGGCGTCTTGAAGCAACTGAATCGCAAGCTGTTTGCACACTCCATTTTATCCGAAAAAGAATATCCGACTTTTTTACTTCCATAGAACGATGGATGTATAGGCGGTGTGTGAGCCCAAGACGTGCAGACGTAGAACGACATACTGTGAATGGTTCGTTTTAATCCATCCCGTTATCAAATGAGTATAAATATATATATAATGTACATCTATATTAGAATTGGATGGTAGCCTATTTGTTGCAATGATTCAAGTTAAATACTTGGTTGTGAGATCAAATCTCAGTCTTGTGCTTTTTTATTTTCCTCTAATCCTTTAATCACACCCCTCCCTGTCCGATCGGATCCGAGTAGGTTTTGCCTGGGCGACATACCAAAATTTGAAAAGAAGTGTTCCTTGCTTTAGAAATAGGTAAAGAAATATACATCAAAACATATATGAAAAATCAATCAAAATTATATATGGGTAGATGATGCAATGTTGCATATTCATGCAAAAAATTAAGATTAAAAGACATTGAGCAAAGAGGGGGAAAAAGGGACAAATCAGCATGTAATTGAATCGGGTGTAATGTTCTTCATATGGATCCGCACCCGTATCACATCAACGTTGATTTTTTTTCTCCTTACACATAACTTTGTTCAAGCTCAAAATTTACATGATCATGAAAGATCGTATCATATACCCATGCATATTTTTGTTGATTTTTTTCATTAACGTCTTGGTGTGTTTTTTAAATAGGAGCACGGGAGCACCTAATAGCATACATGATACGTTCTCGGAGAACATCAGTGCCCAGTTGGTGATCGATAATTGTATTGTGCTACATAGGTCCATCGAACAAAACTATTTCATCAACTTGTACACGAAGAAACACTATTTGAACTTGTGTGCCAGATTAAAAAAAAAAGACAATCTCTTTAGGGTTCAGGGGGTGTTTGTTTCTCCTATACATTATGCGATCTATATTATGGACAATGGCAACATAGTAAAATGTCACCATAGACCAATGGCGTAGCTAGGATTTTACCATAGGGTATGCCACTATAATTTTTTTAGCCAATTTGGTACAATGCATGTATAGATGGTATAATCTATATATAATTCAGTAATTGATTTTAAATGCTGAAAGATTTGCAAGATATGTAGAATGATCGATGATTAATTCTAAAACAATGTTGCATGAACATATGCATATTAATTCGTGTTTGCAGAACTTACCTCTGGAAACAAAGGTCACCAACATTTAACTGCATCTTAGTGTTGTGCCGTTGCATTTCCATACCAGGTTCTGTAATTTTCCTTGCAGGCATAACAATGAGTCGTCAATGGCTTTGTATTCCCTTCGTGAACAGAATATCTCGAGGATGGGATGGGATTCAGAAAGGTCAAGGTAAAAAGACTCACCTACCTAGTCACTACACCAGTATTCTGAAGGGTTAGGCAGATCGCAGATAGGCAAAACGCAGGAGGGGTGCAGAAGCGTTGGCGGCCGGACGGCGGACGTTCAGATGACGAACGTGATGGCGATCCGATGGAATATGAACTGTCAAAATTATTCAGGGCGATGGCGCGACAAGAAACGTCGCGCTTGGCGGCAGCGACCAGCCAACACGCAGATGAACTTCTTGAATGGAATTGAAGCCTGTACTGATCACGCGCATTGGATTGCTCAGTTGGATTGGCCCATAAGCAAAGTTACTTCAGTTTTTTACGTGTATATATGGTGGACTGGGCTGGGTCACAGGGCACCGGCATACCCTGTAGCCTGTAGCTACGCCCCTGCCATAGATTATCAAATAATCCTAAATAAAGCTGCATATAGGTAGCTTATTTTTACTATGTGGTTGTCTATGATGATCTTTTACTTTGATGTCCTTGATTTATAAGCTAAATAATATAATCCAGGAGAAAACAAACAGGGCACAGCCAGCTGAAATGGTTCGAGAAAATAAATTGAACCTAACTTTTGCTCAAGGTTAAAACGAGTAGAGTGAATTGTCAAGGACAGTAAAATGGACATTTTCCTTCCTAATTTGAGGGAAGAAAGAATAGCAACCAATGTTTTAGCGGTGATCGGGGCAAATCATGCCAACCCGAACAAGGGTACGTACATGCCAACTTAGTGAAGTGTTTCTTAGGATTTTTCAAGTTACTCCTTGTTAGATATAAGGGCTTTGGCCCATATAAATAATTCTAATAAATCTCAAAAGCCTATTAGCAGTTGGAAGGGTTACACCATCTATTAGTCCCATATTACTAATGGACAAGAGTGTGGGGGTTTTCCACCGAATAAATATAGACCAATCCCTCATGGAAAAGCTGCACCACAGACTATTATACAGGGAACCCCAAGGTTAGGGAAACCCTAAGATAGTCTATATTAGCTGGATTTTTGCCTCTATTCTCGATGCTACGCTGTCTTCGTAGTCTGCTCCATCCCAAGCGTCGGCGTGCACCGGCGAACGGGAGAGCAGGTCTCCGGAACCTCTCTCTCTTGTGATCCTGCACTGGGAGAGGACGAATAAGGTTTTTGGGAAACGCTCTGCGCAACTGCTCAAGATCTTCATCACGGCTCGTCCTCCGTCCAAGTCGGGTGCTGCGGCGTAACATCGTCGTCAACGACGTCTCCTGCACTCCATTCGCAGGACTGTGGTCATCCCATTAGCGTCGTTCATCTTCCCGTCGGCACCCGCTCGGTATGTATACTGTGATTTAATCCAGTTCTTAATCATGTTTGATGAGATCATGGTTATGCTTTCCGTACTGCTTAGTATGTTAGAGAATTGCATGCTAGGAGTTCTTCTTGTCGTGTTTAATCTAGTTCGAAATTTAATTTAATCTTACAGTTGTCTATTTTTCCAACATTCCAAAAACCTTATTATACAATGGCTGGTTTCGCTGAATCACTAAGGCCAGAAAAGTTTTCTGGTGTGAATTTTAAGATCTGGAAATCAAAGGTTCGCCTCTGGTTCACTGCTGTGCACATCTGGGACACAAGACTTGGCAAGCCTGAGGGCGTACTTACTGCTGAAGAGCAGAAGAAGTTCGACGATGCCAATAATCTCTTCGTGGGATGTATCATAAGCAATCTATCTGACAGCTTGATCCGTGTCTACATAGAAGAGACAGAGGCGAAGGCACTGTGGGATGCTCTGGTTGCAAAGTATGATGCAACAGATGCAGGCAATGAATTGTACTGTATGGAGAGTTGTCATGACCATAGGATGGTGAATAATCGTTCTGTTGTGGAGCAGGCGCATGAGGTACAGTGCATTGTCAAGGATCTTGACCTCCTTAAGTGTCCTATACCCGACAAGTTTGTGGCTGGATGCATTATTGCAAAGTTGCCTTCCTCGTGGAGGAACTTCGCCACTACTCTAAAACACAAGAGACAGGAAATATCAGTTGGAGGAGAAGGCTCGGAAGAAGGATGTCATTGAGAAAGGAGATCAAGGTTAGTGCAGTGCCAACATGGTCCAGAAATTCCAGCGTGGGAAGAACAAAGGGAAAAATAAGCCTGTCAAGACTACCACCTTCAAGAAGAAGAAGAATAAAGCTGATATGAAGTGCTATACTTGTGGTGAGTTTGGACACTTCTCCAAAGACTGTCCATATCGGGTAGACCGCCAGGGCAATAAGGCTAAAGAGACTAAAGATGTCAACATGGTGACCATAGGCAACACTGGAGATGGGTACGATGATCTACCTACTGTTCTTTCAGTGCTTCAATCCATGAGTTGGTGGCTTGATACGGGTGCTGATGTTCATGTGTGTGCTGACATCTCTATGTTTCCTTCTTATCAGATCGTCCGGGGTTCCTCCATCCTGATGGAGAATGGGTCTCATGCTCCTGTTCATGTTGTTGGTACAGTCGATCTGAAGTTTACTTCGGGAAAGATCGTGCAGCTGAGGAACGTGCAACATATCCCTACTATCAACAAGAATCTGGTTAGTGGGTCGGTCCTGTGCAAGGATGGGTTTAAGGTAGTGTTAGAGTCCAATAAATTTGTCGTGTCAAAACATGAACAATTCATTGGTAAAGGCTATGATTGCGGAGGCTTGTTCCGTTTTTCTCTTGCTGAATTCTGTAATAAGTCCGTAAACCATATTTGTGGCAATGTTAGCGATGATGCGATTATTTGGCATTCACGTTTGTGTCATGTTAATTTTGGTTTGATGTCTCAGCTTTCCAGCATGTGTTTAATTCCGAACTTCACCATTGCCAAAGGTTCTAAGTGCCATAGCTGTGTGCAATCAAAGCAACCTCGGAAGCCTCACAAGGCAGCTAAGGAGAGACACTTGGCACCTCTAGAACTCATACATTCTGATCTCTGCAAGATGAATGGTGTGTTGACAAAAGGTGGAAAGATATACTTCATGATGTTGATTGATGATGCAACTAGATTTTGCTATATTTATTTGTTGCGCACTAAGGATGAAGCGTTATACTACTTTAAAATTTATAAGGCCGAAGTTGAGAATCAACTTGAGAGAAAGATCAAGCGTCTAAGGTCTGATCGTGGTGGCGAGTATTTTCCTAAAATATTTGATGAATTCTGTGAGGAACATGGCATTATTCATGAAAGGACGCCTCTCTATTCACCCGAATCAAACGGGATTGCTGAGAGGAAAAACCGCACTCTGACTGACTAGGTTAACTCTATGTTAGACACTGCTGGTCTACCTAAAGCATGGTGGGGGAGGCTGTATCGACTTCGTGTCATGTCCTGAATAGAGTTCCAAACAAGAATAAAGATCAAACTCCATATGAGATGTGGAATGGGAGGAAACCATCACTATCTTATTTGCGTACTTGGGGGTGCTTGGCGAAAGTCAATGTGCCCATTACCAAGAAACGCAAGTTAGGGCCTAAGACAGTGGATTGTGTCTTTCTAGGATATGCTCAGAGGAGCATTGCTTATAGATTTTTAGTGGTTAAATCTGAGGTACCTGATATGCATGTTGATACTATTATGGAATCTCGTGATGCAACATTTTTTGAGAATATATTTCCTTTGAAAGATATGCATTGCAACTCTAGATTTTCTGCTGAGATTACTCCTGTACCTGTTGCATATGACGAATCTTCTGAGCAACCTGATGAGCATGAGTACGTTCTAGACAAGGATGACAGTGAAGCTCCTAGAAGGAGCAAGAGACAGGGGGTTGCAAAATTATTTGGTGATGATTTCACTGTATACCTTGTGGACAATACTCCCACGTTTATTGTTGAGGCTTTTGCATCTCCAGATGCAGATGATTGGAAAGAAGCTGTCTAGAGCGAGATGGACTCAATTCTATCTAATGGGACATGGGAGCTCACTGAACGACCCTATGGTTGCAAACCAATGGGTTGTAAATGGATATTCAAAAGGAAGCTTAGGCCTGACGGTACAATTGAGAAGTACAAGGCTCATCTTGTGGCCAAAGTTTCATACAAAAAGAAGGCGAAGATTTCTTTGATACTTACTCACCTGTTGCCAGATTGACCATGATTCGAGCACTACTATCTTTGGCTGCCTCATATGGTCTTATCATTCATTAGATGGATATAAAGATAGCTTTTCTAAATGGAGAGTTGGATGAGGAGATCTACATGAATCAGCCTGATGGATTTGTGGTGAAGGGTCAAGAAAACAAGGTGTGTAAGTTATTGAAGTCTTTGTATGGCCTGAAACAAGCACCTAATCAATGGCATGAGAAGTTTGACAGAACTTTAACCTCTAAGGGCTTTGTCATTAATGAGGCTGATAGATGTGTATACTATCGCTATGGTAGGGGTGAAGGAGTTATATTATGCTTATATGTGGACGACATACTGATCTTTGGCACAAATATTGATGCGATCAATGAGGTCAAGTCTCTCCTATCAAAGAGTTTTGATATGAAAGATCTGGGAGAACCTGATGTTATTCTTAACATCAAGCTGATTAAGGAAGAGAATAGGATTACTCTTTCGCAATCTCATTATGTGGAAAAGGTTTTGAGCCGTTTTGGCTACAAGGACAGCAAGCCTTCTCCAACACCTTATGACCCCAGTGCGATACTTAGAAAGAACAAGAAAATTGCTAAGGATCAACTAAGATACCCACAGATTATTGGTTCACTCATGTACTTAGCTAGCGCAACGAGACCCGACATATCTTTTGCTGTGAGCAAATTGAGCAAGTTCATGTCAAACCCGGGTTCTGATCATTGGCATGCACTTGAAAGGCTTATGCGCTGTCTGGTGGGTACTATGAGTTATGGGATTCACTATTCTGGACACCCGGCTGCGCTTGAGAGATATAGTGACTCGAACTGGATTTCTGATGTTGATAAGCTTTATGCCACGAGTGGGTATGTGTTTACCCTTGGAGGTGGTGCTATATCATGGAGGTCTTGCAAACAGACCATTTTGACGAGGTCAACCATGGAAGCAGAACTTACTGTTTTAGACATAGCCACTGTTGAGGCAGAGTGGTTGCGTGAGCTCTTGATGGACTTGCCTGTGGTTGAGAAACCAGTGCCAACTATCCTTATGAACTGTGATAACCAAACAGTGATAGTCAAAGTGAACAGTGCTAAGGATAATGCGAAGTCATCAAGACATGTCAAGAGACGATTAAAATCTGTTAGGAAGTTGAGAAACACCGGAGTAATAAATGTGACTTATATTCAAACTGACAAAAACCTGGCAGATCCCTTTACAAAAGGGTTATCACGGAACGTGATAGAAAGTGCATCGAGAGAGATGGGTACGAGACCCGTATAAGTTGCCACAGTAGTAACCTAACCTATGTGATCGGAGATCCCATAAATTAGGACCTGAGAAAAACAAGCTGTTGGTTAACTAAGGAGAGTATATATATTTTTAACCCTCTCTAAAGTGAAGATGCAATACTCTCAAGAGTTGTAAGGCTCTCGGGGCTAAAAGGCAGAGTGGCTATGTGCCTTAATGTGTTCTACTGGCTTTGATAAGTGTGAGATCATGTGTGATGAAAAATTGATTTATATTGAAATTGGCATTGCGAAGTGAATTAGCATAATGGCATAGGGTGATGTGTATGTGTGCTAATGTATTTATCTATACGCTTGTAGTAGCGTGTTTGGATATGCTTGTGGTAGCATGTCGTTTGAATGTAACATGCTAATGTGAATGGTGTTGCATGGACTGATCTTGAGTCAAGTCGTGGACTTGTGCTCATACACAGATGTGTGTTTGTTCATATGCAGGTGTTGCTTGAGGCAGAACGTGGTCGGTGACAGACTGGAACTAGGTTCGGGAGGAACTGAGGTTTTGGGACTAAGTTCAGGGAGGAACTGAGGTCCTATTGGTCAAGGATGTCACGCGAGACGTTCGGGCTAAAGAACGGTGCACGTGAAGGCTTGTTGATGCGCGAGCATCTGTCTTGGTGTCGACGGATGATGTTGATCGGAACGGAACTGCCAACGTTCTGATCGGTGATGTACGTGGTTAGACGAGTGGATGTCTAGGCGTACATGTGCATGTGTGTTGATGCATGCACGAGTGTTTAGGCTTTAGTTAATTAGCTTGTTGCTAAATTAATTAGCGGAGGGCAGCATGTGCTGGTGTGCATGTACGTGAGATGCATGGCTTGTAATTGACCAAGGTGCGTGCGCAGGCAGCAGCATCTTGCATGCGTGGATCAAGATGGGCTAATAGGACTTGATCGCGGTGATGTATGTGTTCATGTGGGACACGGGCTGCTGATGTGCAGCGGTAAAAAGAAAGGGCCCACGTCCTGCTGCTGTGCGTTGCCGAGTAGGAAAGGCCCATGGCCTGATTAGGTCAGGGTCGACGTGGCAAATAAAAGGAACACGAACCAGGAGGGTTCGGGGGTGTCTGTCGAGGGTTTTTGCGACCAGAGACGGCGCCGGAGAGCAGATCGGCAGGAGCGACGGCTTCTGTTTTTCCTAGCGAAGTCTAAGATTTTGGATCTCGTGGAGATCTTTGTATGGATGCTTGTGAATGCATCTTTTGAACACATCTATGCAATAAAGATCAAGGTTTGACAATTCATGTGTTGGTAATCTCGTTCTTTCTCTCCAATCTTTGTTTTGAATGCTTGGCCTTGTCTACGGTTTTGGTTTTAGATTGATTTGTTCATAAACGTGATTAGACTTGTTTTGATCCATCCAAGACCATGCTAGATCTTCATGCTATTGATCTGAGAGGTTTGGTTTACTGTCCTTAAATATATTTTGTTTAATCTCGAATTTAGGGTTTAATCTATTCGCGACATCATCTGACACAGTCTGAGTGTTTCATTAATATCTTGAGTTGTAGACCTCCGATTGACGTGATTCCAGTTGGGTTAGTTGCATAATTTCGTAACCTATTTGCTGGCCAAGTTTCACGAATTTAGGAGTTACTGTCTAGTAACGACACATGTTTTAGTTGAGTATCAGAATCTGTTTTTCAGGGTGAAAATTTTCGCTGCGATTTATTGCTATCATTCACCCCTCTGATAGCTAATATTAGAGAGCTTCGATCCTACAAGTGGTATCAAAGCTTTCTAATTGATCTTAACCGGTGATTAGAATTATTAGCAATGGATAGGTATTCCACAAAACCTTG
Source organism: Alloteropsis semialata (assembly GCA_004135705.1). NCBI lineage: Eukaryota > Viridiplantae > Streptophyta > Magnoliopsida > Poales > Poaceae > Alloteropsis > Alloteropsis semialata. The sequence goes on from CM014271.1 coordinate 45,536,307, forward strand.
TGTTTTCGATGGTATTGATTTTCAGTTCTGGAAAGCGAAGATGGAGGCTTATATTCAAGCGCAGGGCTCGCTGATTTGGGAGAAGGTGGCTACTCCTTTTGCAGTGCCTGATGTAATCAACGACGCTAATCGAGCAAATGTGGAGAACAATAGCAAGGCAAGGAACTTGATCATCCAAGGTCTCGGAAGAAGTGATTTCGATCGTGTTATTCATCACAACTCTGCATATCAGGTATGGAAAGCTTTATGTGATTATTACGAAGGTTCAAACACAATAAAAGAAGTGCGACAAGATATATTTAGAAAAGAATATATGCGCTTTGAGATGAAACCTGGTGAATCACTTGATGACTTGTTTGCACGCTTTAATAGGATACTTAGCAATTTACGTGCTGTTAATGTTAATTTCACTGATGCTGAAAATGCACGTCAATTACTTGGAGCATTGGACAAGTCAATTTGGGAGTTGAAAGTTACATCTATTAGAGAATCTACTACCATGAGTACTCTTACTTTAGATGTGCTTTATTCAAAGTTAAAAACTCATGAGTTAGATGTTCTTGCTAGGAAGAATGTTTTTAAATCAATTGCTTTAACATCTCAGTCTAGCAAGATTTACAATGATAATTCTTCTACTAGCCATGCTTTGTCTTCTTTGTCTTCACTAACTGATGAACAGCTAGACCAACTCCCGAAAGATGAATTGGCACTCCTCTCTACACGCATTAATAAAGCTTTGAAGAATGTGAGATCAAGGAATAGAGGAAATTCTGCTCCACGATGTTTTGAGTGTGGATCTCTTAAACATATTCGTCCTAAGTGTCCAAAGTTTCTAGCAAGAATTTCAAGGGATGAAGATGATGATGAGGATGAAGAGGACGCTGAAAGTTATAAGAAGAACACATCTAAGAGCAACAAGAAGAAGAGCTACTGAACCGCAAGGTGGTGCATCAAGTTCTTTCCGCACTTGAGCAAGTAAATTTGAGCGATGTTGATTCTGAGAGCAGCGATGAAGACACAAGAAACAAAAGCAAGAAGAAGGTGTGGGATTTGACTGGATTTTGTCTAATGGCAAGTAGCAAGAGCTTCTCCAATCGTGACATTGACAGCCACAGCAAAAATGAGGTAGAACCTACTTATGATGAATTATCTATTGCTGTTGAAAAACTTTGCACTTTATTAGAGAAAAGAAATAAAAAGATTAAGAAACATGATGCTTTGATTGAATCTTTAAATGCTGAAATTTCTAGGCTTAAACAATTGATTCCAGTTGATGATTCATGCAAATCATGTGATTCCATCTATGCTGAATTCATTTCTTTAAGTGATGTGCATGCTTCAACACTAGAGCAACTTAAGGTAGAAAAGGAGAAAATTGAGAATCATGTTTGTGTAACCGATGAACCAACTTCTTGTGATAAATGCAATGTCCTTGAAATAAAGTTGAAAGATGCTTATGCATGAGTTGATCAGTTAAAAAATGATTTTTCTATATATGAGGTTCTTTCTTGCTCTAATTGTCGTAATCAAAAGAAATCCTGTCTAGTGCTTGTGAAAATTGTTCCACCCTTTTGAAGCGAATCGAATATTTGCAAAATAAGATGGGAACTAAAACGTTGAATCAAATATTGGAACAAAAGACTAACTCAGTGAAACATAAACCTGGTTTAGGCTTTGACCCTTATGTTCACTCCAAGAATAATGCACCCACTATTGTTAAATCTCTTGGTGGTGAAAAGTTTGAAATTCATGATGAGCCTAAAAAGATGGTTTTTAAATCTGCTGGAATTATGTCTTCTACTAGCACAATGAATGCAAATGTTTCTTCTACTTCTCAAGTTAAATATAAAGTCAAGTACACTTGCACTCATTGTGGTAGGGAAGGACATAAGAAAGAATTTTGCTTTAGACTAGCTAAACAACAAAGAAAAGAAAGAGCAAAGGCTAAGTCTAATTTCAGAAGTGCACATGTTGTTCCTCGTGAGGTTGTGACTCCTTCACTTTGTGCATAGGGTGAAGCAAACACCTTTTGTTGCTAGAAACATGAGTAACGCCAAATCTGTTTTTTACCATAAAAATACTCATGTTGTACCTACTGGTTTTAGTCGTGTGTCTAAGTACTGGTTCCTAAATCTTTTATTACTAACCCCAGTACCAAGGCCTCGACATCTTCTATCTCTATGTATGTATTCCAGATTAATGATGGAGAACAAGAGCTTGGTGTATCTTGGTTTTTTGGATGTGATCAAGACTAGGATGGTTCTCTATACCTTTGAGATGGTTTTCAAGAGGCATTTGTGGCAACTACTTTGTGAGCAAATTATACTCATACCTTTTACAATCAGTTATGTCCATTTGTGGTATGAGATGAGATACTTGTTTATATGCTCATATTTATCTCTTGGCACATTCGATCATGTTATATATCATATCATGCCTTTTCATGCTTAGAATGTGATCATTAAGTGTATGCTTGTGCTTAGCTGAAATATACCAAGATAACTTAAAACACGTGTGTCTCACTATGTCTCTCTTGATTCATTGGTTATTCATTTGAGGGGGAGAATTGAGATGGCTGTTTTGAGGTGGAGCTTTGAGAATCTTTGTGATACTTTCTCTTCTAGTTTTATTTTCTGTTGAAAATAAAAAAATCAAAAAACTAAGAAAAAGAATGAGCATTATATTTTATTTATGTATGTCATTTGAAGCCATGTTTATGCTACTAACTAATTGCAACTTTATATCTATGCGTGTATGGTGTAGTTTTTGGCATGACTTTCTAAATGGAATGACAACCTGAATTAAATCTTGTCATGGTTGAACTTTCTTGACTATTTTGATCTTGATTTAAAAGTGCTAATTCTGAAATCATAAAATTATATGCTACGAAAAAATGATATGTGAAAGATCAAGGAAATATGCATTATCGCACTTCTTCTTAACGAGATTGCTTATCATTGCACCTTGATATGAACTTGGAAGGAGTTGTGTATGACTGAAACCTTGCTCTTAAGCTCCTGATTGTCAATGTTCCATAGGCTTGACTTGGTTGAAAAGTAAAGCTGATGGTGCATATAATTCCTTGCAATTTATTTTTGTTGCAATAATTGAATCAGTTCTTAAAGCACAAATGAAGTGCATAAAAAATTAAGGTTTTTCAGGTATTGAAGTAGTTGAGAAAGGGAGACCATGTCATGAAATAAATTTTTAATTGCACTTGATTTTTAGTTGTGCTGAAAGTTACATTGTATATGTATGGATGTGATGCTGCAACTATTTTCTAGCATTGGCTCATATAAATAATTCTAATAAATCTCAAAAGCCCATTAGTAGTTGGAAGGGTTACACCATCTATTAGTCCCATATTGCTAATGAACGAGGGTGTGGGGGTTTTCCACCCAATAAATATGGACCAACCCCTCATGGAAAAGCTGCACCATAGACTATTATACAGGGAGCCTCCAAGGTTAGGGAAACCCTAAGATAGTGTATATTAGCTGGATTTTTGCCTCTATTCTCGCTGCTGCGCTGTCTTCATAGTCTGCTCCATCCCAAGCGTCGGCGTGCACCGGCGAATGGGAGAGCAGGTCTCTGGAACCTCTTGCTCTTGTGATCCTGCACTGGGAGAGGGCGAATAAGGTTTTTGGGAAGCGCTCTGCGCGACTGCTCAAGATCTTCATCGCGGCTAGTCCTTCATCCAAGTCGGGTGCTGCGGCGTACCATCGTCTTCAACGCCGTCTTCTGCACTCCGTTCGCAGGACTGTGGTCGTCCTATCAGCGTCGTTCGTCTTCCTAGTATATTAGAGAATTGCATGCTAGAAATCCTTCTTATCGTGTTTAATCTAGTTCGGAATTTAATCTTACAGTTGTCTATTTTTCCAACACTCCTCCCGTCCCCCCTCTCTTATAATGATGTTCAAACCCACTCTACGTCTATACCTCCATAGTAAATTGCAAAAAAAAAAAGCAATCAAACAAACTTTGAACTTCGTTGCCCAAAAGAATATCTTAAGCTGCTCTATACTGTACTCCCTCCCCTGGCATCCGAATTTCTTGCTTTTTATGACAACCTGTCTCGTCTCTAATACTTAGCCAAAACATAATGTGCCCGTCGTCTTTTCTCAGGCAGTCAGGCATCCTAGTTCACTCCTCAAGGCTCAAGCTCTAGGTTTCTTTATTTATACAAAAATATAATTTTGATTTTATTTAAATGGTGAATTGATGCCCGTAGTTCCTAACTTAGGAACGAGCCCAAAAGTGTGTGGGTGTGTTGGCTGGGGGGGGGGGTGGTTTGTGAAAATGGAATTTAAAATGGGATAAACGGACATGGGTATGAAATATGGGAATGAGGTTTTTATATGGATTTTTTGTTTGGTATGAGATGAGTTTGGGGTTTTTTATTTTCTAATCTCCTTGAATTTAGTAATTTTGAAAAATAACTCTAAGACCATAAAAATATGTAAAAAATAATATGCTTTTGCTATATAATTTGCCAAACGATATGATGGAAACAACAAAATGTCACTTTCTGGTTGTATGATTTGGCAAGAATATATGATTTTCACCATGTTGATTGGAGAAAATTACTTCATCCACCGCTGAGATTTGTAAATTTTGTTCTTATGATCTCAGCTGAAATATCTCTATATAGAAAATATAGCACTCGATTGCATCTGCAACTTTATTGTCGACTACTTTCTAATTTAAGATTGGTTAACGTCCAAAACGTGGCTATGAAGTTTCGTATCTGAACACTAGTCTCCAGAACAAATCTTCTAGCCACTTTTCTAGACACCAATAGATCTTTAAATTTGCACTTACACCAAGACAAATAATTTTGTATAAGTGGAACAAGCGTAGCTTAGTTGGTCCCACCCGGGTTCGAGTCTCCGACTCGGCACAGGTGTCACATTTTTTTGGATTTATTACAGGATTTAACCGGCGTTTTTCTTTCAGTGATAGGTGACGTGCCCGTCGATAGCGAGACACCTGTAGTGACTTCGTTAATCTCAAGATCAAAACAGCCGGCCCAGTCTCTCGAAGTGCTCATAGGTGTAGGGTCTGCGTGCGTGTATTCATAGGGGTGAGTGTACATGCGTGTGTGAGTGTCTGCGTTTGTACTGGTCTTTCGAAAAAAAATAATTTTGTATAAAGATTATTTGATCGTGGATGAACTAACGTTCTAAACCAACTGCCAAATGAATTAATTTTTGCTAGATATTATGGAAAATGTAGGTATTATTTTCTTCATATAGTTTGGAAAATTATATTTGCGCTATTTGATTTTGCTAGTTTATATTATCTTGAAATCTCATTAATGGAAAGATTATTTTCTTAATTGTTGGACTTATTGGTAACAAAAATATATAAAATTGCTTGTTTGGAGTAGAAAAATGAATAAAATATTTGACTCAAATACACTTCACAAGTAAAATGCAGAATGAACCAAAAAAAACATATGAGTGGGCAAAACCATAAGTTCACGTGTTTGCAGCTCCATGTCCAAACGAAAGGCTTTATTTCTAATTGCTAAATTCTCTCCTTTCTCTCCCCCTGGATCCAAACATGGTTTAAATATTTCCAAACTCTCGTATCCTTTTTCCAACCAACATTTTTCAACAATCAAAACACACTTTAGGTTTTTGAACTTTTGCTACGTGATTAGGCTAGTTTGTGGTGATATAATGGTGCATGCTAAAATATTAAGGCATATGCATGCTCACAATTTAGACTAAAAACAATTTCACTTCCTTGAACACATATATTTGAACGTGGTCATGTCAAATGCTTCTTACTATTAATGCTCTTTTAAAATATATAGTTTGGAGATATAAAATACATTTGTAGATATGAGATATAAAATACATTTGTAGATATGACTCAAACAACACTTTCATAATATAAATAAAACAGTGGTAAAAGGCGCACCCGAAAGTGAAAGGCAAGGGATTGTAAAATGTGTCCAAAGACAGAGTATAGGCCAGTCTCAGAGCAATTTTCATTGCACAGTTACCTAGACTCAGAAACTAGGTAACTGTACTGAGAGAGTTTCATGGGGATGAAACTCCTCACACATTTGATGAAACTCCCTCTTTCACTCTCCTTGCCACATCAGCAAATTTGATGATTTGGCATAGAGTTTAATGCTATGAAACTCTTCATGAGGCCATCCCCAACCCAAGTAATAATTTCCATACTTGCCATGTCATCTAGACACTAATATAGAAAACATAGTCCCAATGCATGGTTTCTTCAAAATAAATCATCATCCAATCATACCTCTTCTCTCTCCATGCTTCCTCCAATCCACTTTCTTCTTGTCTTGGTTCTTGTATAGACATGGTTTCTCATGCAAGAAACCATGTCTATCTCTTTTCTCATTAACTCCCATGCTACATCAGATTTTTGCTTACTTGGCATGGCATTTAATGCTATGGAAACTATCCTAATCATTGGGTTGGGGATGGCCTGAAACCCCATTTAGACTGGCCTAATTATCCATCTAAATCCCTCATTGAGACTGGCCGAACTATCCATAAGAAACATGCATATGACTATATGTAATATTGTTGGTTTTTTATACCGGCTAGCCTACTATAAGGGGTCCCTAAGTAGTCGAGTTGTTCGTGAGGGCCTCACCGGAACCAGAAGCACGATGATGAACACTAGACGATTTAGACAGGTTCAGGTCATCTCAAGTAGAGAGCGTAATACCCTACGTCCTGTATGGTGGATAGCTTCGTATTGATAGTTATGATTTTACAAGGGGTCCCTGCCTCACCTTATATATTCGGGAGACAGGGTCTACAAGGCAAGAAATACAAACTCCTAGTCGGATACAATACACAGAGTCCTAACATAAGTAGGCCGGGTTGTTTCCTAGTAGCCGACTAATTTCCTTAAGTTGTACGCCTCTTCCTTGTATCTGTCAGAGTTGTCGGCCCAATTTCCTAGTGGGCCTACAGCCCATGAGGACTCCCATGGATCTTGGACCGTCAAGCCCCCGAGCGTCTTCATGTCTTCACGCCTGCCGGGTTGTTTCTCAACAGTTTCAGCATTAGCCAAGTTGTTTTCTTGTCATCCTGCTTGTTGAAAACCTTCAAAAGAGAATATGATGTGCTCCTTGCCGACTTCTTTTTGCAGCCAGCCCCCGGGCTTTGGTTCGGTAAACCAAAGATGATGCAAAAACTTCACCATTGACTATAATGGCGTCCAGATTTTGAAAAAAGATGGACCCATTATGGGTCTAGCCCCCGAGCCTAGAAATGATTTCAAGGATTAAAAACAATTCCAGGGCCTTTATTGAAAAAACTTTCTAAAAGAAATATACTATTCCCCCAGCCCCCAAGCTTAAAGCAGATGACAATAAGCTTAAAGACTTCTGTAGAAATAAGTATATTCTTTGATTCAAAAAAAATCACTTCCATTAAGCATCAGCCTCCGAGTATGAAAATACATCAGAAAATGACTTAGCTCGTTAGGAAATTGCCGCACAAATGCGCATCTGGTAAAATACCGCGAATACACAAGTGTTGGCGCTTGCAGTGAAAACGGCTTTTAGAGAGTACGCCTAGGGTTACCGCTTTGGTTAATAAAAACAAAGGGTAAACCGCGTTGTAGTCTCGTCTGTTCCGCCGCCACTTCCAAATCCGAAATCCCCAATCCTCCATACTCGTGTGCATACTCCAATCCACTCTGGCCCCGCCCGAGATCCAATCCAAAGACCTCGGCTGGCGAGATGGGTCGGAAACTAGCGCCCAGCAAGCCCACAGTAAGCAAGTCCGCATCGAGCAAGCCGACATCGAGTAAGAAGCCATTGAAGATTCCAATCATGGACATGCCTGTCTTCAAGAATGCACCTGCGCCCGCAATCGTCTGGAAACCATCCAAAGCGTCAGACAAGATGGTGCAAGACCTTGTGAATCAAGGCTATCTTCTAGACAAGTCAATCTCGTGCTGGCGCACCGATATTGGTAAGCCTTGGCCTTTTGACGAAGTCCATGAAATTTTAGTCTTTGCTGCCTTCTATGAGCATGGATTTGCCCTCCCCGCTCATGATTTTCTCCGTGGCCTTCTTTCTTATTATAAGTTAGAGTTGGTGCATCTCAACCCTAACTCAATCCTCCAAATTTCTCTTCTCATTCACCTCTGCGAGACCTTCCTTGGAATCGACCCCATTTCAATCTGTTCCGTCTTCTTTTCCGTGTTAAGTCTAGTCAAGACAAAGTAGTCGGCGGGGCCGGAATCCAGCTCCGTCAAGGCATGAAAAGTGTCTATTTTGATTTTAAGATGAACGACTCCATCAAAGATTGGATTGACAAATGGTTCTATGTAGAGAACCAGCCCCCAAAGCTGTCCAAACACTCTGGGCACCTGCCGCGGCAGCAGGATTCTTGGAATGAAGCCCTTGACAGGGACAAGGTTGAAGGAATCTCCAGCCTGTTGAAGATGATTGCTGACCTGAAGAAAAAAGGCCCGACTGCCATTGGGGTTGCCAGCTCATTCCTGCGCCGGCGCGTACAACCCTGCCAGAAGCGGGAGCATGCTGGGTATGAGTACACCGGCCCCAAAGACCCAACCAGGATCTCCCCCAACGATCTTTCTTCGGATGAAGTCATCGTTCGCGTCCAGGCATTGTTTATGGACGCGCAAGAACTGCCGTGCGGGTACCTGAATTCTCAGCAAGTTGTCCGCCACCAGTGGTAAGCTTGAAATCAACCCAGATACCATTTTTTGATATCCACCTTCTTGCTTCACAAAAACTGATTAGTTTCCTTTGCACTAATTTCAGGAATTGTGGACCAGATTTGCCTCTGCTCCTCCTGTCGTGGCGAAAAATCAGTCCGGCTTGCCTGAGACACCCTCGCCACCACAACCCCAGCAAACTGCTGAATGTTCGGGGAAAGGGAAGAAAAAGGCATCGCCAGTCATCGACGAGGTGATTTTGGAGGAAGGGTCTTCCTCAGATGATGATGCACCCCCACAGCCTCGCCCCAAGATACTTGGGCAAGGAGGATCAGGCCTAAAAAGGCCTAGCGCTGAAGACGCGCCGAGTCCTCATGTCCCCAAAAAGAGGCGAGCTGTGTGGAAGAGGTTGTCTCCTTCGCTTGAGAAGCCTGCTGACGCCAGCCTTGCTGAAGCAGAGGTCTTTGAGGCATAGACGGAAGCAAATGTAGAGATTCCTGTGGGGATCCCACTGCACCCATCTCCCCCCAAGGTATGTCAATGTATTTTTGAAATCCTGCATCTTGATTTGTGCCAAGTTCTTTCTTTTTGATCCAAGGTCTTTGATACAGCAACCTCAAGAAGAAGAACCCGCTCGCCAAGAGGAAACACACGAGCCCCAAGACATTCCGTCTGAAGGGTTTAATTTTGACCTGGACTTCAAGAGGAAACACACGAGCCGGAGTTCGACATGGAGTTCGCCAGGTAAGTGATCTGCTCTGTTGAATCAGCACCATCTGCTTGTTTACTATATGCAGTAAATTGATTCTTGAAATCTTTTATCTTGTTCAGCCGGCTGCCTACTCCTCCTCCCGCTCAATCGCCAAAGATCTCGGAGGTGAACCCATTCGTGGAGATCCATAACAAGGAGGCAGGAGTAGAGCAGGAGCCGAGCCCCCGAGCATCTCCACAGCCTCGCCTGGAAGAATCGAACGCCGCCACTTCATCGTCCTCCAAAGTACCGGAGCAAGCCGCTCCGGGTACTTCTGCTCCAAGGGCCTGGCCTAAAGCAGCAAAAAGTACTCGGATGGCGAATCTCCATATTGAGGAGCTTGATGCGGCCGCTGGACTAGTGAAAGCAGCGACCATCGAAGAGATTATCCGGGAGAAGAAGAAACCCCGAGAGCCGTCGCCAGAACCTTTCCAGATTTTTACTGGAACGCCGGGCGTGAATGTCAATGAAGATGACAATGCCTTCCTGTTCAACTCACAAGTTGACCAGGAAGATCTTGAGAAGGCTGCCGAGCTGCAAAAGCAACTCACCAAGCTAACAGAGGTTAGTATAGAGTAAATCAATACTGTAAGTATACTTATCTCCGTTGGGTCTTTTGCTGATCAACTCTGCTGCCTTGTTTTTTTGGGAACAGAGCATACTTGTGCGGTCGCATCAAAAATCTGAGATGCTCTTTAGGGCTAGCACGTCTATTACTCGAGCAGAAAAAGCTGCAGATGACTTAGCCAAAGGGCAAGAGTCATGGGAGCAGGAGCGTGCCAAGCTTCGCCTCGAGCTGGATGAAGCATACAAGAAAATCAACCTATATCAAGACTAGCGAGAGGATGTACTCGAGAGAAACAAGTCTCTTAGACAGAAACTCTCAGGTATGTTGCCGAGTACTTCTCCCCATTGTCAGCGTAGATCATATAATAAATATGATGTGTTTGGTTGCAGAGGGTGAGAAGCGCATTGAAGCTCTAAAGCACTACAAGAAAAGCAACCTTCTATGACGATAATGCTCATGACGGGGCGAAATATTGTCATATAATGTGTCATAATATGACACCTAGGTACGTAGGGTCATAAAATTAGGAAAGTCAGAACTATATGTGATGATGGTATTTATTTTGTCACATATAGATACCAAGGACCGTCATAAAATATGGGTGTTAGGTACCCGACTGATGGTGGCGAATTTGTAACGATAAATGTTGTCTTTATGTGACGGCAGTGGAGCATCACTGAATGTTTTTACAAATAAGACGCCCCTCAATGTGAATATACCCCCAGGAGATGGACCCGGCGTTGACCCGCTTCATTTGTTCCCCATCTCTCCTGTGACGACGGCGACCTCTCGGCGGTGGAGCGCAGATCGACTGCAGTCCGGCGGCGAAGTGCGGATCTCCGGTGACAGGCGGCAACTCCATCTCGGTGGTCGGCGGCGTGCTCGTCGTCCCCAGGTGCGCCATTCCCCCTGTACACCTGCCTCACCGCTCCCTCGGCCCCCCTCCTTCCCCCGTCCACCTACCTCGCCGTCCCCTTGTCACTCCTCATCCATTTGATGCCTGAGGCCAACTAAATCTCCGCTCTCTCTAGTACTCATGTCACAGGCGTCGTCATCAACCACTCGCACTCGGCGCTCAAGCGCAGCTAGAGTTCCCCTGCAAGCTGCATCCCTTACCGTTGTTGCAGCAGTGCTGCCGCCCACTGGTGTTCAGCTTCCAGCGTCGATTGATGATGTGACAGGGTTGCCATTGATATTGTGCCCAGATTGCAAGGACGTGAGGGTGTTTGCTGCCACTACCACACATTCTGAGCACAACATTGCAAGGAGATATTTCAAGTGTCCCAGGAAGAAATTTCGCAATGTAAGTGTTTTAATATTTATGCAGTGCCCAAATTTCATTCTTGTTAGCAGTGGCGAAGCCTAAATCACAATCAAGAGTGGGCCGAATTTGTAAGATTAAGCATAGTTTGTGTTGGCTGCACTATGATGTTAATTTGCCTGTGGCTTTTCATCTAGATGCAGGTTCCTGGGACATGTTCCAGGTTTTGGTTCGAGGAAGAATATGTGGTGTTCCTTAGTGATAATGGATATCTTCTGTCCGCTTCCTCGACCATTGGAGCAGCTTCGACAACAAATGTTTGTGAGCTGGTGGATAGAGTTGACAACTTGGAGCTGAATCTGAACAAGGTGAAGGAAATGGTTGGCAAGAGCAGGGATGGCATGGGAAGTTGCATTTGTCTTGTGTGTGGCTGTTTGAATGTAGCATTCCTGGTGTTGGCCATCATATTGGTTGTAACTGTAGCATTGAAGTAGGCCATTTTAGCTGTCAATCTTATGAAGTAGGTTGGATATGCTTTTGGCTATGATGATGAAGTAGGACATGTTGTATTGAACCTATTAACCTGGATGTATTGGCAGTTTGGATGAAATATATATATGCCTTTGTGTTGTTGGACATATCTAGTGCATGGATGTGACCTATGTCTTGGATG
>CM014271.1:45559323-45570373 GCA_004135705.1 Alloteropsis semialata
TCTTTGAATCCTATCTGACTGTGTTACTATGCATTGCAAACTGTATATCTGTATGTAACCCCTATACTGCATTTGTGGTCCAGAATCATTGTGCTAAGAATAAAGAGAATCGAGGCAAAGTTCGGCTTCAACAAAAGACTGGAGCTAGGTCCTATGTTGCCCACCGATACAGCCTGGTATGAAAACGAACTGTTCCTGTGTATTCCCTTTACAATTGTATGTACACAATTGTCTTTACCTTAGCTGAAAAAATTGAGATCCAAATTATATGAATGATGCAGAGGCCTAAGTACAACAAGATGGAACCAGATCCTGTTGACTTCTTTGGGGAATGTATGACTAGTCCATGAAATGGTTGTACTGAGCTTGCAAATCAGATATATGTAAGCTCAATAGTTTGAATCATGTCCTTTAGTAAAGTCACTTGCAGATTGGTAGTTGAAAGAACCTTATAAGTGGAATTATTCTGTGTAGGAGGATATGGTTGCAGAGAAGGAAAGAGAACCAGAAGAAGGTGAAGCACAGAAGTCTCCCACTCAGATTGTTGCTGACAATCTTAGCCAGATTAGTCCTTCATCAAGCTTCCTTCCAAACATGGATGTGACTCCAGTGTCGAAGAGTGCCTGGTCTACATCAGCCGCGGAAGCATGACTGCGTTCTCAGTTTGAGGCCACAATCCAAGCAGAAAGAGAGGAAGCTGCTAGGAAGCAGGAACAATTGCAAGCACAAATTCAGGCTCAACAAGCCACGATTCAAGCAAACCAAGCTGCACTTGAAGAAAACCAAACTTTGCTACGCCAGACCCAAGAAGATGTGAAGGGGATGTAGACCAAGTTTGAAGAGACTAATGCACTGCTGCGAGCTATGCTGAATCTTCAGAAAGATGGTGTAGGTAGGTCAACATGATTGACTTGATGATGCCTTTTGCCTAGTCATTTGCTGCATTGCTAGAACAGCAAACTTTGTCATTGTCAAAACTATATGTGCCCTCTGTGGTTGGAAACTTATGTCCATCTTATGTGCATCAGTTGGTATGTTGCAACTGTGTGTGATGAAACCTGGAACTTGGTACTTGTATGATGTTTAAACCAGTGTGTAATGTATTATACTTTGGATTGTATGTGGATGATGGTTTCTTTGTTATGTGTGTGCTTCTTGACCTGTGATGAGAGTCATGGAAAATATGTGCATGGAGTGAATGTATTTTTGTGACAACAGTGGTCATGTCAACACTAATAATAGTTGACAAGCATACATCACATGACGTAACAGAAACGGTCATGGATTTTGCATAGCAATATATGACGATGTCAGCTCGTCATATAAACCATACTGAATAAGGGTCCAACCACACTAATTGCGATGATTTGACCAACATTATGTGACAGTTATAGGCATCATATAATGTCAACAATATATGACGCCATAACGTACCGTCACATAAGGTCCTCACATTATGTGATGGTTTACCATTTTTTCGTCACAAGGTACATTTAGCGACGGTTTTTTTGTGACGACCCTTATGATGGTGGATTTTTGTCATACGATACTTTCTATGACCGTTTCTATACTTTACATGACAATATCATTTTGTCATGGAAACCAAGATTTTTTGTAGTGATAAGGCCGATGTAATCAACATGAAGAACCGCTTTTACCGGCAATAAGAGCGCGCAAACCAGGCCGAGCAGCAGGAGAAGGATTGCATGGCGGAGCTTGCTGAAGAGCAGAAGATGCGCCAGCACGCCGATGCACAGCTCATCTAGGATATGACCAAGATCTGTGACCAAGAGGAGGAAATCCAGGCTCTTCGCGTGGAGATCAACCATCGTGGTGTGGAGATTGAGTCCTGGAAAGAGGTTACCCTTCAGCTGGTCGATGTATATGCCAAGGTACCCGTGGGTAGTGTTGCTCCTCCTCTCCTTGATCTGCTTCGAGCAACTCCTGGGCAGGTGCGGGCGTATTGCCAGCGGATTGCCCGATCGTGTACTATGCAAGTACTCGGGCTTGTCCGATCCTGGTTCCCCACCCAGCCCCTAAGTATTACTGAAGGTCGGATCAACCCGGCATGTGCCCAGAGCATGTATGATACTTACATGGGGGAGGAGAAGGACACGGCGGAGAAGATTGTTTCTCGCCTTAAGTTCTAGGTTTTCTTGTATATGTAAAAAAACATTTGTAATGAACTGTTGCAGATGTAAATACTAGTGTTTTGTCAACAAGAGTACTTGTTTATCTGTTTTATGCGCCCGATCCTTCTGTGTGAACAGAAAGTAGATGGCTTTGGTTTGAATGTAGCCTGTCTGGGTTGTTTTTAAACAACCAGGCATGATTCAAAGCTTTGTGATATATGCGTTACTTGGCAAGCAAGCGTAGCATGATAGTTGTATCCGAATTCCAAGTTTGATGACAATGGAATATAGACACTTTATTATCATTTGGCTAAAAAGCCGACATCAGTACATTGAAAGGACTGACTTTTATTGATTCTAATCAACTCTAAAAACTTCTTAAGGGTAAAAACGCCGTAAGTGCTCAATGTTCCAAGCATTGGGCACCTCTGTTCCGTCTTCCCGCTGTAGCTGATAAGTACCCGGGCCGATAACCCTTGATACTATGAACGGACCTTCCCAAGGTGAAGATAGCTTGTGCTGATCTTTTGTACTCTGAATTCTCCGGAGGACCAAATCGCCGATGTTGAACGACCGCATTTGGACGTTTTGGTCGTGATACCTCCTGAGTTCTTGCTGGTACTTCGTTGTCCTGATCAACGCTGCTAGCCTTGCCTCCTCTAGCATATCCACGTCTTCTGCTCTACTTTGCTCTGCTGCTTCCTCTGAGTAGTTTTGAATTCTTGGAGCCTTGTACTCGATGTCCACCGAGAGTACTGCTTCTGAGCCGTAGACCAGGAAGGGTAATTGCCCCATCGCGCGGCTGGGCTGAGTTCTGAGCCCCCATACCATGGCTGGCAGTTCTTGCACCCATTTGCCGCCGTACTTTTTGAGCGGTTCATAGAACCTTGGCTTGAGTTCTTGGAGTATGAGGCCGTTAGCTCTCTCAACTTGTCCATTGGCACGTGGGTGCGCCACCGATGCGTAGCGAACTTTAATTCCCAGACTATCGCAAAAATCAAAGAACTCATTCCCTGTGAATTCAGAGCCAAGATCAGTGATAATGCGATTCGAGACGCCAAAACGGTGAGTAATGTCTTGGATGAACTCGGCCACCTTTGCTGCAGTTGCTTTGACCAGCGGCTTAACTTTAATCCACTTGGTGAACTTGTCAATCACCACATAGAGATATTTGAAACCTCCTGGCGCAGTCTTGAGTGGTCCTACCATATCAAGCCCCCAGCATGCAAAGGGCCAAGAGGGTGGTATGGCGTTGAGGACTGTTGCGGGGACGTGAGCTTGCCGGGCAAAGAATTGACAGCCCTTTCAAGTTTTCACGATTTCTTCTGCATTGGCCATAGCGGATGGCCAATAGTACCCGGACCGGAAGGCCTTGCCGATGATCATGCGGTGGGCAGCATGGTTGCCACAGATTCCACCGTGGATCTCTTCAAGGATCTCCTGTCCGACTTCTGGAGGGACACACTTCATTAAGACTCCAGATAATGCGCCGCGTCGAAAGAGGGTGGAGCCGACTACCACGTAGTGCTTGCTTCGCCTGATGACTTGCTCTGCTTCCACTTCGGGATGCTTCTGGTGCAGGATGTACTCGATGAAGGGCTTTGTTCACTCGGGTGTAATCACTATGACTTGTTGATGAGGGGGTGTTGTGGTCGGCTGTACTTCCTGCTCCCTTATGGATGGTTGTAACACTTCATGGACGAAAACGCCACCCGGTACTTGTGCTCGGTGAGAACCCAACTTTGAAAGTACATCAGCAGCCATGTTGTTGTCCTTAAGGACATGATGAAATTCGAGTCCATGGAAGTGCTTCTTGAGTTTGCAGACCTCCATGCAGTATGCGTCCATGTTCTCCTTGGTGCAGTCCCATTCTTTGTTGACCTGGTTGATGACCACCGAGGAATCACCGTAGACCACCATGTGCTTGATGCCAAGGGAAGCAGCCAGGCATAGCCCGTGCAGTAGAGCTTCGTACTCGGCTTCATTGTTGGTAGCTTTCCAGAGGATCTGGAACACGTACTTGAACTGATCGCCTTTCGGAGATATGAAAAGTACTCCTGCGCCAGCCCCTTCAAGCTTCAATGAACCATCGAAGTACATGATCCAATGCTCGAGTGGTTCTTCTGGTACCGCTTGTTGTATTTCCGTCCACTCAGCTACAAAGTCCATCAGGGCTTGCGACTTGATAGCAGCACGTGGGACGAAGTCGATGGCATGAGATCCCAACTCGACCGTTCACTTGGAGATTCGCCCTGTCGCGTCCCGGTTACGAAGGATGTCGCCAATTGGGAAAGAGGTGACTACAACAATCCAGTGGGCGTTGAAGTAGTGACGCAGCTTGCAAGACATGATCAAGACTGCATATAATAGCTTCTCGACCTGGGGGTAGCATACTTTTGATTCTGTGAGCACCTCGCTGATGAAGTAGACTGGCTGCTGTACTTTGTATACATGGCTGGGTTCCTCCCGCTCAACTACAATAGCAGTGCTCACAACGTGAGTTGTTGCTGCGATGTAGAGGACCAGTGGTTCCTGATTAGCTGGTGCAGTAAGTACTGGTGGTGACTGGAGGAATTTTTTGAGATCTTCAAACGCCGTGTTAGCTTCTGCAGTCCATACGAACTTGTCTTGCTTCTTGAGGAGCTTGAAGAAAGGTAGTCCTCTGTCACCCAATCTTGAAATAAATTGGTTGAGTGCCACCATGCATCCGGTCAGCTTCTGGACATCCTTGAGGGACTTTGGATGCGTCATGGATGTAATAGCGGTGATCTTCTTGGGATTTGCTTCAATTCCCCGGTGGCTAACTATAAAGCCCAGCAGTTTTCCCGCGGGCACGCCAAACACACACTTGGTGGGGTTGAGCTTCCATTGGAATTCCCTGATGTGTGCAAAAGTCTCAGACAAGTCAGCAATGAGGCTGTCCGGGTTCTTTGTCTTCACGACGACGTCATCAACGTAGGCTTCAACATTGCGGCCAATATGAGCCTTTGAACAACTCTGAATTGCACGCAAATATGTTGCCCCCGTGTCCTTGAGTCCGAAGGACATTGTGGTGTAGCAGTAGGCGCCAAACGGAGTGATGAACGACGTCTTGATCTAGTCGTCTTCATGCAGGCTTATCTGGTGATAGCCTGAGTAGCAGTCGAGAAAACAGAGTAGAGAGCAGCCAGCTGTAGAGTCCACCGCCTGATCAATGCGGGGTAGCCCGAAAGGATCCTTTGGGCAGTGCTTGTTCAGGTCGGTGTAGTCGACACACATCCTCCACTCGTTGTTGTTCTTCTTGCGGACCAGGACAGGATTAGCAAGCCAGTCGGGGTGGAACACCTCTTTAATGAACCCGGCTGCTAGTAATTTTGCCAGCTCCGATCGGATGGCTTCTTTCTTATCCTGGACGAAGTGTCGTAGGTGTTGTTTCTTTGGTTTGGCAGCAGGATCGACGTTGAGTTTGTGCTCAGCCAACTCCCTTGGGACTCTTGGCATGTCAGATGGTTTCCATGCAAAGATGTCGCGGTTGTCCTGTAAGAAGCTGGTGAGTGCGCTTTCCTATTTGGTAGGCAAGTCAGCACTGATCAGCGCCGTCTTAGAGGGGTCGCCTGTCCCTAGGTCAATTGCCTTGATTGGAATTTTGTGGGAGGGCTTCATGGTTGACGCGGCTGGCTTTTTTGTTGGGATGTCCAACTCAGCCTCGCCAGGTTGTTTCGCCATTGCTACTATGATTGCTGCCTGGCTCGGTTGCTGCATGCTTGCAGCAATCGTCACTGCCTCGGTATCGCAATCGTAGGAGCTCTTCAGGTTGCCTTTTAGGGATAAGATCCCTTTAGGGCCTGGCATCTTCAAGATGAGGTAGATATAGTGTGGAATCGCCATGAATTTCACCAGAGCAGGTCTTCCCAGGATCGCGTGGTATGAAGATTCGAAGTCGGTGACCTCGAAAGTAATGTACTCGGTCCTGTAATTGGCCTCGGTACCAAATGTAACCGGAAGTGATACCTGGCCGAGGGGTACGGCGGCGTTGCCCGGAACAATGCTGTAGAATCAGTGGGCTTGAGCAGGTTGGTGATGTCCAAGCCTATCTTCTTCGGAGTCTTAGCGAACAGGATGTTGAGTCTGCTTCCGCCGTCGATCAATGTCCTCGTGAGTCACGCACCAGCTACCACTGGGTCTAGTACCAGAGGGTACCGCCCCGGGTTCTTGATGTTGGTCCATTGATCGTCGCGAGAGAAACTGATCGGGACTTCTGACCACTCAGGAATGTGGGGATGGCAGGCTCGATGCAGGCAATCTCGCGTTGGATAAGCTTTTGCTTGTGCTTGGATTCTGTCTGAGTGAACCCCCAAAGATGACGTTGACCACCTTGTCGGCTTGTTGATAGCCAGTGACAAAGTCACCCTTGTCTCCTTTGTCATCAGAGTTGTTGGGCTTATGAGCGCCTTCAGCTGCGAACGCTTTCTTGAGCCCGTAGCATTCCCTACTCGAGTGCTTGTCCTTTGGATGGAAAGGGCATTACTTGCCGAGTAGTTTCTCGAACTTCCTGCGGGAGGAGTTCTTCTCAGCAACGTTGACCGTGTCCTCCGGCTCGCGCTTCTTGTCGTTGAAGTCGCGTTTGCCGCTGTTCTCAACTTGCTTGCCTTTGTTGCGATCATTGTTGTTGTCGCGGTCTCCTCCCGACTTGTTCCGGTTGAATCTTTCACGCTGCAATTCTTCAGCGTCTACCCAGCGACCAATAAGGTCGCACATATGCTCCAGCGATTTTGGCCTATTCCTTCCGAAATCAAGGTGTAGCGTGGGATCTGTAAGGCCGCCGTGGAAGCAGTCAATGACGTCTTGGTCGGATAGGCCCGCACAAGTTGAGCGCTTCTCCCAAAATCGTCGGTTGTAGCTTCGTAGGTACTCGTTCTGGCCTTGTTTGCACTGGGCTAGGTCAAAGCGAGTACCCGGCTTCTACCATGAACCCTGTAAGTTGTTGATGAAAACCTTGCAGAGCTCATTCCAGGAGTCGATGGAGCCTGGTTCCAGCCCTTCTAACCAGGTTAGCGGGGCCTAGTCAAGGACTACTGGAAGGTAGGTGCACATGGTGTCGGTGTTGCCCTTTTCCACCTTGATTGCCGAGTAGTGGATACTGATCCACTGCTCAGGATCGCGCTTCCCGTCATATCTTTCGATATGAGCAGGTTTAAACTTGTCAGGCCAGGAAGTGGCGTAGATGCGGTCTGAAAAGACTGGGAACCCTTCATACTTGTTAAGGTTGTGGTAACCTTGACCTGGTGGCCTGTAGACCTGGTCGTACTCCTGGCGCCGGCGGCGTTCGTCTTCTTCGCGATCGCGGGCCCGTGCTGAGATGACAGTGCGTGCGTCTCTGTTCTGCAAACGGTGTCGCAGATCCCTATCATTATCGAGGTTGCCAGAGAGTGCGTCCCTGTCCCTGTTGCCATCGCGCCCGCCATTGTGACTTTGTTGAGCAGCGTGGTGGCTAGGGCCGGCGCCGTGGTTTCTACCTCCAGCACCGACTACCATGCCTCCCTCGTTGCCGCGTTCGCGTTGGTCCCTGCTCGGGTGGTGGGACTGGTTACCACGATTGCCAACTTTAGGGAGTCAGCTGCTTGCCTGACGGCTCGGTGCTCTAGTGATGGTCTTGGCAGGGTTGATTGTGTCATGCTGGACGGCCGCTGTTTCGAGCATTGTCTTCATCCTCAGGATTTCCGGAGTTTGGGCCATCTGTCCCAACTCTGTAACGACAGCCATGATGTTGGCTGCGGCGTTAGTGTAGACATCATGCCCAGCGACTTGTATGAACTTGGAGTTTAGGTTCTGTGGAGGAAATCTGTGACCGGCACGGCGGCAACGATCTGCGCGAGCAGCGTTTCGCTCTCTGCGCCGATTTTGGTCGGCTTCAGCTTCGTTTTCCACAGTTGGCTCGTCGTTGGAGACTTCAGGTTCTTGGCCTATGATCACCATGGCTTGGCGCCCTGGTGAGTAGCTTCCTGTGCTTGAAGTTACTGGGATTGTTGACCTGCGGCTGCTTGAAGAATTCAGGGGCTGCCCGTATTGAAACGGGAGTGGATCAATGCACGCGATGATGCGAGACATGTCCAGGTCCCCTTGCGATGTTGCTCCAAGCTTTGGTTTGCGTCCCGGCCAATGAACGAACCGTCCTTCAGGGGTTGAAGTGATGACGAGTCCGACTTGTTTCCCGTTTAGAGTGAGTTCGTCGAATTCGACCAGAGATCGAAGTTGTTTTGAGGATGTCGCCTGGAAAACAGAGGTGGGGCCCGCGAGTCCAAAGGGAAATTGGTTCGGGGTATCGGCCTCGCGCTTAGCAGTGGCTGTGCTCCTTCTCTTCTGGATTTTTGAATTGGCGGATTTTGGCGCGACCGATGGTTCGAGAACCGACTCGGACTGCCTGGTCCGCTTTGGAATCTTCCCGGCCCGAGTTGGAATCGAACTGGGAGTCAAGGTTTCCCGAGCCCGAGTTGAAATCAGACCCGGGGACGCGATCTCGTCGAGCTTGTCGGCGAGTTCCTCCGAAGTCGGCGATTTGAGGATGCGGCCGAAGTTGCCCGTGCCGTCCGCCGTGCAGACCCAAGAGCCGAAGACGAATGTGGCGCCATTTTCGAACGCCATGTCGTCGTCGCAGTTGATGATGACTGGTGCCATCGAGCTTGCTCTACGATCTCGACGAGAGCCCCTACCTGGCGCGTCAGCTGTCGTTTTTTATACCGGCTAGCCTACTATAGGGGTCCCTAAGTAGTCGAGGTGTTCGTAAGGGCCTCGCCGGAACCAGGAGCACGATGGTGAACACGAGACGATTTAGACTGGTTCAGGCCGCCTCGAGTAGAAAGCGTAATACCCCACGTCCTGTATGGTGGATCGCTTCGTATTGATGGTTATGATTTTACAAGGGGTCCCTGCCTCACCTTATATACTCGGGAGATAGGATCTACAAGGCAAGAAATACAAACTCCTAGTCAGATACAATACACAGAGTCCTAACATGAGTAGTCCAGGTGTTTCCGAGTAGCCGACTAGTTTTCTTAAGCTGAGTTGCCGGCCCAATTTCCTAGCGGGCCTAGAGCCCATGAGGACTCCACTGGATCTTGGACCGTCAAATATGCATATTCTTCAAAGTTATATGTGTCCACGTGGCATACACCTTTTTATTATGTGCATCGGGAAACATGAGTAGACTATTACTATTCTATCCGTCCTAAACTAGGATCACTATCTTTTTTACAATAATGTTTGTCTATTGGTCTTATTAGGAAATTTAGTGCAATATAAAAAAACTGTCATGCTCAAACAACCTTTGACGATAAAATAAGTCACAAATAAAATAAATAATATTTATATATTTTTGAATAGCTCAAATGATCAACAACAAATATTATTTAGAACCGAGGGAGGACAAGTAATCAGAATTTTTTTATCAATAAAGAGAATAATAATACGCGCGTGCTCTTTGTAAGTTTGTTGCTGGTAGTTCGGTGTGATCAATGTAATTGTGTTACTTTAAGCAGTAAGCACGTAGCTGGTGGCTCCAATATTCTTTTGTTTTCACCCACGTGGCCACGTGGTTTCAGTAAAATACCACAAAAAAAATGTCAAAAATTAGTCTATACGTGGCAAAATCTACTCGTCTTGCCCTTGATCTCGCCGGTTCATCGCGGGTCGCGGAGATTTGTCAAACAAGAGCAAAACGGTCATCAACCTTCGCATACTTGCGGCGGCAGGGGAGTGAAATATTCGCATTTTCGCATCCAATTCCAAAACTAGCGGAGAAGAGAGAAGCCGCGGAGAAGGAAGAAGCCGCCATGGCCAACGGGCTCCCGAACCCTCGATGCGGCCTCCTCACCGCCGACGCCGCTCGATCCCTCGTCGATTCCGTCGACGCCTTCCTCTTCGATTCGTTCCCTTTCCCCCATTCCCCCCCTACTTTTTTTGGATTTTTCCCCTTGAGATTTTGCTCCCTGTTTCGTTCTGACCGTTGATTCTTGTTGCCTCCTCTGAATTTGTGTTTTCTAGGGGTCATTTGGAAGGGGGATAAGCTCATTGAAGGGGTCCCGGAGACGATGGAGCTGCTCCGGAAAATGGTACGCGGCATTGCAGTGCATCGCTACAATTTTTTAAGTGCAATAATGGCTAAGTATTGAATTCCTTTCCTTATTTTGTGGTTAAGTTGATAGCAAGCATAAAATAGAGTCACATTCGTGCTTGTTGTTAATTAGCAAGTGTAATAGTACTCGGATCACATCAAGCTTTTGTTGAAACAAATGTGAATTCTAGCTTGTGCTAATGCTTGATAGGCTCTGTTTGGATCCAGGGGTTAGAGCTAGTTTTGGCTAGTTGGTGCTCAACTAACCCCAAAGTATCCAAACTATAGGGGTTAGAGTGGGGCTAGTTGCATCTAACCCACCAAAAAAGCTATCCCACCCAAGAGGTGCTTATTGAGGCTAGAGTGAGTTGGAAAGAAGATTTAAATGAGCCAAATGATTGAAAAAGTGCTTTTTTGGTTAATCTAACCCTGTTATCCAAACACCTCTTTGACTAGAGTTAGAGTTAGAAACTAACTCTAGCTCTAGCTGAGCTAGAGTATCCAAACAGGGCCATAGTCACGTTCTAATCATCTGTAGTCGTAGAGGTTGCCAATTATAGGCAGATGGCCGAAAATTTCCCAGTTATTATTCCTTGTGTAATTTCCAATAGCTAGCTTAATTTGTGTTTATTATGGTCTGTTCACTTTTTATTGTCATTCTTCCTGCGTAATTTGCAAGATTTATACAGAGGTGTGCTTATTGAAGTCCCATTGACCAGCTTATTAGCCTAAGACACACCCATGCAGGAAGCCTGATCTCTCCCAATTTCCTTGATTTTATACAAGCAAGTACATGTTTCACTCAGTGGCGTAGCCACAGGTGGGGCTG
>CM014271.1:45570853-45588017 GCA_004135705.1 Alloteropsis semialata
AGACACTAGCACATATGTAAGCAAGGAAGACAACAAAACAACATATACATAAGATTGGCCGCCTTAAACTAATGCGTAAGGATTTGTGATAAGATTGCAAAAGCTATGTGGAGACTATATGGTTGCAATTTTGTGCTAGAAGACCAACCAAAAGGCACTTATTTGAGCCCATCAATGTTGTGCCATAGTTTTGACTCACTGTTTCCTAGAGATCTCAGTTTATACATCCAACTGTTTTCTGGTGGCTGGTTTCTCTGTTGATTGGCTCAACTGATTTTTCTGGCATACCTTCACAAGATTAAACATTGAGATTTTTTTTTTCTATTTGTTCATACTGTGGCAGACATAACTTTTCTTGGCACATAATTAACAATGCTGATTGAGTTCTGGTAGTAGTAGTACAACCTTTTAGGTCCGCTCCTTGCACTCCTTCCACAGTATTTGATGCCTTTGCGTGACCATTTAACACACTTTTCTACTTAGTTTACATTGATGTACTTGAGAACAAAGATTGAACTGCTTTATTATTTAGGTTTATGTGGTCGGCGAAGATGGAATTTTGGAAGAGCTCAAGTTAGCTGGTTTTGAATGTTTTGGTGGTCCGGTAAGACTTCCTGTCATCCTTAGGTCACTTCTGCACCCCCTTCCCCTCCTAATTACATGTGTTTTTGTTTAACCGATAGCTAATGCTTTCTTTCTTTATACATGGAAACAATACTTGTTCAATATTTTTACAGAACTCCTCAATGTTTTATTTTTTCTTAGTGTTTCTTTGCTAAAATTTGAAGATGTATAGCATTAAATACTGGCGTGATATTGATCTAATGATGCACCCATGTTAATGAATTGTATCATTGCTGACCTTTTTGCAATTTCTGTATTTTGCATAATCATACTGTGAAAAAAAAAATGCAGTATCCAATATCGCATGGATATTTCCTGGATGATTCGCTACTTCAAGACATCACATGCTACTTTCCTATGGTTTTCTATGAAGAATGAAGTAGCCATTTTTTGTGTCTGCTGTGCTATTTTGAAACAAAATAGGCCAGAAATAATGACACATAATTGATGTTATAATATCTACAGTTGGACAAACATGTCATACAATGGCTCGAGTGTGCCACTACATTTGAACAGTCAAATGATTGTTTGCTGTGATACTTGCTGAGCAGCCGAGGTCTTGAAAACATAAATTTTCTTCAGATAGAGCTTTCCTCTGTTTTGCCGTCTATTTCAACTAATGATGTTTCCTGCAGGAGGATGGCAAGAAAAACATAAAGTTGGAGGCAGACTTCTACTTTGAACATGACAAAAGTGTAATGCCAAACCTATTTATCTGATTTTTGAACCATCTTTTAAGTCACATACAACTACTACTGAGCTCTGATCTAAATGAAATTTCATTTCCAGGTTGGTGCTGTTGTCGTTGGACTTGATCAATACTTCAATTATTACAAAATGCAGTTACTTCTCGAACCTTGGTGTCTATATTCTTATCTTTGTTGCTATGCATGCTGATCAATCAATACTTTACTTTTGTCATATTCATGGCTCGTTTGGTTTTCTTTTTAAATTTCAATGCAAGTCTTGATACATCTGCCTGTGTAATATTCTAAATTGAATTAACCTGATGTTCCTTTCATAGGAAATTGGAAATTGGAAATTGGAAAGGAGATAAACTACATTTAGTTCCATTATGGCAATTGATCTTTCTTTTCCCCATGTCATAGTAATATTCTTGCAGGTACGCAAGAATATGTATTAGTGAGAATCCAGGTTGCCTTTTCATTGCAACCAATCGTGATCCGACTGGGCATATGACATCTGCCCAAGAATGGCCAGGTATTGTTATTGAGAAATTTCTTGAAATGTTTGAAGTTTCTATCTGTATCACAGTATAATTTGTATAATTTGAAATTACGTACTTCACAGGAGCTGGAACTATGGTTGCTGCAGTAAGCTGCTCAGTACAGAAAGAGCCCATTGTTGTTGGAAAACCTTCAAGCTTTCTGATGGACTTCCTCTTGAAAAGGTTTGCAAAGTATAATATGAGAAACATACATTTATTTGCTGTTAAAAGAGCATATTTTTACTCTTTGAGAGGAAAAAAAAGGAAGTATACTAAAATTATTCTCAAGTCCACTGGCTGTGAAATGTGAATAAAATGGCAAGACTGAATGAGAGTTTTGCATGATAAATAGCCTTCCAGTTTTGTTTTGTCCTGGAGGGAAGTATATCCTATTGTTTTCTATAAATTAACTTCACAGCTACTGAACTACCCATAAAAATAGAGTTAAATTAAGTAAGGAATATTATGTAGAGGGCTTTGCAAACTTTCCCCACACACGTCTATCTTTGCTTAAATGTTTTCCCGTTCAGAGACAGCAAGAAAAATTGCACAATATCATAGACAAGTTGTGGTTAGTGAACAGTGATGAAATTCCTGCTGTTTCAACTGCTGCAGCTTCAATCTGGAAACATCAAGGATGTGCATGGTGGGTGATAGACTGGACACAGACATACTATTTGGCCAGAATACTGGTTGCAAGACCCTCCTTGTTTTGTCTGGTCAGAAGCTCCTGCTCTTAGCTGATATTTGTCCCACAATTGCTTGCACGTGTTCGATTGTGTCTCATGCGTGGGATTGATATTGCAGGTTGTACTGCTTTATCAGAGCTGCAGGACGCTTCGAATAACATCCATCCAGATCTCTACACGAACAGCGTGTATGATCTTGTTGGGTTATTGCAGAAATAATCTGTCGCCTTGGCATGGCAGTTGCAGAGCTGTGTTCTGACTATACTATCACTCTTCAAGACGCTTTGGATACCGCATATGGGGAATTATTGTGAACAGCATGCACGAACCAATTGGGCTATTTGAAACAACATAATGTTGTTTGGGTACCTGTTCCTTGGTAACCAGGACTGCATATTAGTTCAAGTCAATTCCAGTCCTGCCATAGTGTCATTTAAAATGAAACCAGTTTACTTCTGTCCTGCAATTTCAAATCAAACCAGTTAACTTATAAATGTACCATGGAATTTGTCAGAGCTTCACATTGGGGAATGTAACTGCACTTGCCCATCTTGAAAACATATTGACTCTGGAGTATGGAATTGCACTGAATTGGAAGTGGCATTTATAATGAATTTAATTTGATGCAACGTGCTCTCGGACGGTGAAAGAGTAGTGCAATGGAATGATTTACGCCAGTCCCAACTATGGGGTGTCCATACATGGTGTCTATGCTACCAGATAAACAAGACACTACGTATGAAAGCCATCAAATTGATTTTGATAAACTCATGTGGCAGTGGTTTCCATCTGTCCTGTATGATTTGCACATCATCCTTTTGCTTTGTGGGCACTGCAGTGACTCCAGGGAGTGCTTCCGTGCCTGACTAGGACTACATCTGGATTTTTATTTTCCGTTGTTCATTTGTATTCATAGCAATAACCTCTTCCCATGCACCACTGAATCCTGTTTCTCGTATCTTTAGCCAGAATTGAGCACAGCCACTTCAATTACTCTAGTCAGTTCATGCGAGTTAATCAATCCTCCTCCGGTCCTCCAAAAGCAAAAGATTGCCAACGCGCTTGACATACATTTGAAAAACTTGTGGCCTTCATCATCGTCAAGCACATGGGACTCCTCTGATAGTGGATTACTGGATTCCGACTGTCCAAGGTCCTTTGCAGTTTGCGTATCATCTTTTTGCTATGTCAGACACTAAAGAAACTCCAGAGACTGGTTCTGTGCCTGACTACACACTGCATCTAGAATTTATGCTTGTTCTCCTCACACACCACTTGAAGTTCTCAACTGAAACTTCTTCTCATTGTCTTTGGCCACAATGAACACAGCCACTTCCTTTGCCGAGGTGCAGTTAGTAAGAGCTTGGTCGTCATCCTCCTGAAGCATAAGTTACCTGTAGCCTGATGAGTTTACTTATTTACACTTGAAAAATGTTGATTGCAGCCATGTACACATGGGACAAAATGTATCAATATCTACACCTGTGCACCTGATATCCATTTGTAAGAAGAGCTATTGTGAGCTCCACACCAAAGGAAAATATCTGTCTCGTTTGACTCTTATATGCCAGATTTTACTCTATTGAAACTGTGCCCCTATTGTCAGATGATGAATAGCATCTTCCAAATAAAAGTTTACTGGTTGTTTATAATCCCAGGAGCCAACAATGGGATCGATCAATAAGATCAGAGACTAGAGATGATCACCTCTGGTTGTTTTGGCTTTCTTTTCCAATTCCTCAAGATCTGGGGGTCGTCCTATATACTATTGTGGAATCACCAACACATCCTATTTGGCTCTTATTTGACAGGACAATACCTTTCAACACATTTCTCAATGTGTAAGGTATTCCTTCTCTCGCTGTTGCCTATAGCACTGAAGTATAAGGGAATACTTCACTTTAGGCACCATGGCACACAAAGAATTAGGCTTCTGAATGAGGCGCCAATCCTGCCTTGCTAACATGGCAACATTGAAAGCATGTGTCACAAAAGCTGAGTAATTTGTCTTTCTTCTTCCTGGTTAGTTTTTCCCATGACACCCAATGCACCTTGTTTCCATTATCCATCTGGGTGCTGGTATCAGCAATTATCATTCTTATGTCATCACATAGGCTCTTTGCAAGGTCAAAGCAAGATATTGCTTATTTGCATTAATGGTATCACTTGTATGATGTGGAATGGTTTGGAGCAAGAGTGGAG
Source organism: Alloteropsis semialata (assembly GCA_004135705.1). Classification (NCBI taxonomy): domain Eukaryota; kingdom Viridiplantae; phylum Streptophyta; class Magnoliopsida; order Poales; family Poaceae; genus Alloteropsis; species Alloteropsis semialata. The sequence continues at coordinate 45,575,597 of CM014271.1, forward strand.
AGGGAAGAAAGGAGTCTCTTGGAACGCTAGGAGAGTAGGAGTAGGGGGAAGCGAGTTATGGACCTCCTCGCTGAGGCAACGAACATCTTCAGCCACAACCCATGGTTGGAGACAGAAGCTCCCTCTGAACAGAGGAGCTTATTATTCTTCCTTTATAACCCACTAGAGGCCTAGAACAGTTACCAGCTCCTTTCTAGATCAGGAAACTGAAGAAAGCGGATCTCATGCTTTGGGTGGAGAAGATTGGAAACAAACTTCGTGGGTGGAAAGCTTCTCTCATGAACATGGCAGGACGAGCCACTTGGGTACGCTTTGTGCTCTCGGCCATTCCCATCTATATCTTGATTGCTATAAAGGTCCCGAAATGGTTCATCAACGCAATTAATAAACTCTGACGAGCATTTCTGTGGAAAGGCAGAGATAAGGTGAATGGTGGTTCATGCCTGGTCGCCTGGGAGAAAGTACAACGTCCCCTGGACTTGGGAGGTCTAGGAATATTAAACCTAGAACTCACGAGTTGGGCGCTGCAGCTCCGGTGGCTGTGGCTCCAAAAGACCAACAAGGAACGGCCATGGCAGGGTTTAGATCTCCCGGTCTATCCTAATGCCATCGCCCTGTTTGATACTGCAGTGGTCTCCCAGGTTGGGCAAGGATCAAACGTGTTATTTTGGACTGACAAGTGGCTGTTTGGTTGTGGCCTATCAGAGCTTGCTCCGACAGTGGTTGCTACTGTGCCGGCCAAAATCAAGCAGCAACGCACTGTGGCTGAGGCGCTGAACGAAAGACGATGGCCTTCTGATATACATGGGGGACTTTCAATGATTGGACTCTTCGAGTACTTCCAATTGTGGGATGCCCTACTGATGGTGGAGCTGATAGACGAACCGGATCAGCATACATGGCGTTTTGAGAATTCTGGAATTTTTACTGCTAAATCAGCTTACCGTGCATATCTAAATGGGTCGACAACATTTGAACCATGGAGAAGGCTCTGGAAATCTTGGGCGCCAGCTAAATGCAAGGTTTTCCTTTGGTTAGCAATCCGCAACAAATGTTGGACAGCTGATCGCCTGGCAAGGAGAGGCCTTCCTCACCCCGCCAAATGTGTGTTCTGCGACCAGGCTGATGAAGACATCCAACATATTCTCACTGAATGTGTCTTCGTGCGAGAATTCTGGGTCAAGGTGTTGTTGCCACTCGGTCTCCAAACTTGTGCGCTGGGATTACATGATCAGGTGTTTGTGGATTGGTGGAGAAAGGCCCGTAAACGGGCAGCAAAGGAGAAAAGGAAAGGGCTTAATTCGCTGATCATCTTGGGTGCCTGGATGTTGTGGAAGCACCACAACTCGTGTGTTTTTGAAGGGACCCAACCAAACATCAGGAAGATCTTGAGCGATTTTCGTATTGAGAGACAGCTATGGCACCTCGCTGGAGCTAACTCTCTATATGCGCTTGGTCACGGGGAAGCTCCAGAGTGAGGCTCTGGTAGCTCCTCCTTTTTTCCTTTTGGTCTAGCTCTCTTTTGGTGTGGTTTTATAGTGTACACTCAGACTGTATACTCAGTCCCTCACAGCTCGGTTCGGAGTGAGGTGGTGGTGTTTGTAAGGGACCAGTTTCTCTCTTCTTAATACAAAGATACGTAGCTCTCCTGCGTATTCGAGAAAAAAACTAACAAACTAAAAACAAGCTAAGAGCTGATGAGCCTTAGAAATTTTGTGTTGCCGTGTGGACAGGTGTGGGACTGCGCCTTCTGTGGCATCTTTGATCGAGATGTGCGAAACAAAGGAGTCCACTGCATCTACGACAGCTTTGATCAAGATATCCTTCCCAGCGTTAGATACCATTTTCTCCTTGTATCCATGAATGCATTCTTTTCTTTCAGATATTGGAATATTTGGTCTTGGACTGCCAAACCGGCCAAAGTATTTTGATTTCTGCTTCAACATTTAATGAAAATCTGCATGACAACCGGCTTCGTTTGTCTTGCCTTTTTCCTACTGAAAAGGGATCTTACCTTGATTACTTGCCTGTCCTAACCACATCTGATACTGATCAGTGTTAAGTTGCAACTTGCAATTGCTTTGTGTGCATGGTATCGAACTGAGGGATTCTGCATGGTGTAACAAGGATGAAAAGCCTTCAGCCCTGTAGCGGGAACAAGGATCATGTTGGGGAACTGATACTGGAGTGATAATTTCAGCATAAGCACCAAAGATCAATTGAAAGCCAACTTTACCAGAACAGCTTCTGAGAATGCCTACTTGACTGAACTGTTTGCCTCAGTCATGCCAAGTTTTAGCACCAAGAATCCCTTCTCCTTGGACCTATTTCTGCATTAGTAAATGTGTCGTATATGGCAAAAAGACATTATTTTGTTATTAACCTTTCCTGGGACAAAGAACGCCTTGAATCAATAGAACGCCTTGAATCGATAGATTTACTAGCACTTTCTGAAACAATCTTGTACAGATGTCAAATAAGCTAGGGCCTAGGGGTGAAGATCCTATAACTTTTTCGGGTTCTTGACCTTTTGCATTAGCAAGTGTCACGTTACCAGCTTTTTTTTTGTGTGCAGAAATTTGTCCTTATTTTTTTAGTTTTACTAACATTTCTGCCTTTCTTATGATTCAGGGTAGAGGCAAGTTGTTACGTACTTGCATTGCGAGGAGGAATTCTGAAAACGGCCGGTAGCTGTGAAGTAATTAGTGGCTGGACCTCTGTGGCACGGCACAACCAAGTAGGCAAACCCAGGAGTTACATATGGATATCCTCTTTTATTACTTGTTCCCCAGAACTGAATGTCTGCTGCAAAACAAGCCGACCAATCTGAAGTTGGTGTACAAAGCTGTGGGTCTCTCGCGTTTCTTCTGAAAACATGTGTCTCGGGTTTTCTGTTGCTTCATTCTCAGTACATGTGCACATTAGTTTTGGTTTTGCCCTGAGTGGCTTGATGCATTCTTTTTAGCAATCGGATTGCGGTGCAAGGTGTAAGCTAGGGTGTTCACTTGTTTGGGGGCAATTCCGTGCTTGCTATTGAAATTCTTTTGCAACCCCCCATATTTGGCATTAACGTGCCAGTTTCGACTTGTGTCACATGTTCAAACAAGGGTTGTGCACGGTTGTGATTACAAGTTGTGCAACTCAACTGCAGGAGAAAACTACTTCCCACTTGTTTAGGACTTGATATGATCTACTGTACTGGCTACATAACTGCGATGGGTAGTATTCAGTGATCAGATGTGGTGGTGCGTTAAGGCGAGGTCCGTTAGCAACCGCTCCTGCCGCTCCAGGCGACTCGAGCGGAGAACGCCTGCACTGTGCCTGCCGTCGTCGCCGCCGCCGCCCCTGGCCCCCACTCCTCCTCGCCTCTGACCTCCCGACGGTGGCAAGGTGGAACGGGGATCCATCCTCTAGCAGATCTGCTGTTTTGTTAGTTTTTTTCTTTTTTTCCTTTCCTCCTCAACAATAAGATTAGGTCTTGGATCATTGATTATCTGACCTTCTGCTTCATTCTGGTGTTTCTCCATGGGTACGTCGTCCTCTTCGCAGGCAATGTTTTCTCCATTGAGGGATTGAGGTACGTTCACCTAATACACCTTGAGGAGGGATTGGATCCTTTTTCCCCTTTGGTGGAATCATTTTTCCGGTCGCTGGTGCTACTGGTGGCGGCGGATCTGTCCTTTCGGCCGCTACTGGTGATGGCTAACGGCGGTGTCGGATCTCTTGGTCGGTCCAACCTTCAGAAGATTTGGCGGATGTGCTTTCGGCGCCCTTTACTCCCTACAGTGGTTGAGCATATTGCGCCTCTTATGCGGTTTTCGCGTTTGTGGAGTCTTCTATTGGTGGGGACTGCGACTCTTGGGCTTAGATCTGGTGAAGTTCCATGGTGATGGTTTCTCCTGAAGCAGTGGATGTTGCCGGATGCAAGGAAGATGAAGGATAGAGACCTAGTGGCGTGCTTCAATGTAATTTTATTTTATGTTGATGTCTCAATTGTAATAGGGGTTTTATATCAATGAAATCCAGTCCCTTTCTAAAAAAAAATGCGGTGGTGCGTTGCTGCGTGTCCCACGCTTCATAACTCCTTTTGTTAAATTTTTAAGAAGTTTTAATAACCCCGTTACACAACGTCAGCGGCACAACCTTTCTACGTACCAATTTCGGCTACATATCATTCTCTCTTCTTTCACATATCCGTTCTACTAGACGAAGCACATCGCTCTATGCCAGAAAAAAATTCTGAGGGGGACAACTCAGTTAATAACCTATCAGTACCATTCACATGGCTCTATGCCAGAAAAAATTCTGAGGGGGACGACTCAGTTAATAACCTATCAGTACCATTCTCCGTCCCATGGAAGTTACTGATGTCACAGTTTGGTATCACTCCACTAATTATTGTCTCCAATCTTCTCCGAAGCTTTTCTAATTAAACACAGTAGGTACAACAACATCAACGATTTTCCCCAATTGCTAAGAAGTGGTGAACTACTAGACCAATATCTAGGGGCTGATCCTGAGACAACAAAAAATTGATAAAAAAAACCTCACTCCATTCCAAATTATAAATCATTCCAATTTTCTTGAAAAGTCAAACCATCTTAAATTTACCCAAGATTTTATAATAGAATACTAACATTTATGCAGTAAGTAGGTACTACTCGCCCTCTCAAATTGTAGTACACTGTTGACTTTTAAAGTATAATTTTGACCATTCGTTTTATTCAAAAAGGTAGTACAAATAAGTAGAAATTTGAGTTGTACTTACAATACCTTTGATAATAGAACAAGTAATAATGAAATAAATGATACTAATGCAATTTTTTAATAAGATGAATGATCAAATGTGCATTAAAAAGTCAACACTGAACTATAACTTGGAAAGGAGGGAGTATTAGATTCTTTATTAAATATATTTTTATAACATATCTATCCAGTGTCATAAATCTTCGTAATCCTTTCTACAATTTTGGTCAAACTTCAAATGGTTTGACGGTAACACCTCGCCCTCCAAAGCCACACAACGCCGACCTTCCATAGGGGCTTGCCCGCTCACATAGCACCCTTCTTACACTTTCGTTCTCGCTTCATGTAAAAGGGTTAACCTAAAGTGCTATTGCTGGAGGACAAAGTCTTATAAACTGGTTTCACCCTTGCTCGACTAGCAATGTGGTACTAAACATGTGCGCCTGCGCTTATGGGCCACAACTGGGCCATATCTGAATTGGGCCAGGTGTCACATACATATCCCTCGAAGGACCAACATCCTTGTCTGTTCAGCTCACCCACACCCACACTTGGGCAAATATCCCAGACCGCTCCCTCTTAGCGCACGACCGAGGCCCACACGCGCCATGCGCCATATGCCTGCACACTGCGCCGTACACGCAACCGCGAGGGTTGGCTTTGATACCACTTGTAACACCTCGCCCTCCAAAGCCACATGACGCCACTCTTCCATAGGGGCTCGCCCGCTTACACATAGCACCATTCTTACACTTTTGTACTCACTTCGTGTAAAAGGGTTAACCCGAAGGTGCTATTGGTTGGAGGACAGAGGCTTATAAGCTGGTTCCACCCTTACTCAACTAGCAATGTGGTACCAAATATGTGCACTCGAACTCATGGACCATAACTAGACCATATCCAAATGGCCGGGTGTCACATTGACTCTCAAAAAGTTGAAATGACTTGCAATTTGGTACGAAGGGAACAAAGAGAAACCTCACCTCCCACTCTCTTACTCGCTACTTTAATCCTGAAGAGAAGTTCAGCCTGGCAGTGAGGCACCTATCATCACTTGCCCCAGTTATGACCGCGGGCCTCTAGATCAAGGCATAGACTTCACACCGTGGTTTGCAGAGTGTGGGGCTAGAGATGGCAACGCGATGGGGTGGTATAAGGATGCAGCTGACCATTGATGGAGTCATGGAGGAGAGGCACGCGGCGCATGTGCGGGGTGGCGGTGGACAGGCTCTAGTGGGAGAACAAGGAACACTGAAGATGACAGTAGAAAAAGATTTGGTGGTTGACTACTCCATAAAAATCCGCTTTAATTCTCACAGGATGACATGGTCATACACCATACCCTATCTAGTATCTAAGTACATTGTCACATCATCTATATAAAATTTATAATAATTGCCATATTGTTTGTCGTTCTATTTTATACGCAAGCTTCACTAGGACACTTGCAATGTATCTCAGCTTCTTCAATAATAGAGATGGGGAAACTCGTGGGAAATTGAGCAGGAGGATAGTTTTGGCTAGTATTTGCATTTGCTGGATGCTGGTTTGGAGAACTCTGGTTGTGAAGTTTATGAAATCCCTGTGGAAGGGATCCATTGCATCTACCCTGGTTGATGAATTGTGGGCTCATCTGAGCTTTCAGACGAGGAAGAGAAGCAATGCCCGAAAGGGGAGCAACAACTTGGAATTGGAAGAGGAGCAACAACTAGAACGATGAGTATCAGCCAACAACGTAAGAGTATTTATGACTAAGAGAGGAACAATGGCTAAAAGCTTGCAACCTGAAAGCTACACTGGTACAAAAAGAGGATCAATGAGTAACTGCCCGGCCAATTTTTAATCTAATTGTATGGTGACACAACTGATATTGTATTTTATTCTTTTGTTGTCTATGACCTATGTAACATCCAAATTCCATCATATAATTAAATTTTAGCAACATTGGTTTTTATTTGAGTTTTCATAGGATTTAATGAATTTTCCTTTAATTAATTAGTGGCCTTAATTATTTAAACAATAATTAATTTTAGTACAACAAGTGTACATTGCGCTGCATGCTCCTTGCATTGGTTTTTGTTTGACTTGTGTGAATTCCTGAATCCACCTCAAATTCAAATCCACTTCCAAATCCCTCTCAAATTTTCAAATCCTAATTCAAATAAAAGTTCAAACCCTTTTCCCTTCCCTCCCTTCCTCTTTCTCTCTTTTGGCCCGGCCCAACACTCCCTCTCTCCCTTTTCTTTCTCCTTTTCCCCTGTCTGGCCCGCCTTCGGCCCATGCAGCCGGCCAAAGGCCGCCTCTGCACCCTCCTCCCTCCCTCGGCCGCCGACAACCTGGGCCCACCTGTCAGCGCCCCACGCCGCTCTCGCTTCTCCCTCTCTCTCTGGCTTGCGGGACCCGGCCGTCAGCGCCGTCTTCCTCCCCGCGCCGCGCATACCGCCTGAGCTGCCGCACACGATCTCGCTCCCTCCGCTCTCACCTGCGCCCGTTTCTCCTCCTCTTGAAGCGAAATCAATGCGTCATCAACTCCGTGCCTCACTCCTTTCTCTCTCACCCTCTGCAATGGCTGAATCAAGCATCAAAGGCCATCTATGGCCGGGACTTCCGCCCCTTTTCAATTCGCCGGCCGAGACCCCACTGCTCCCTGCTCTCGTCCATAAAACCTTCCTCTCACTCGCCTCGTGCACGCACGCATACTCCTTGCCCAAAAAACTCCACTCATTTGCGTGCAATTGCTCATCGGAGTTCTCACCGCCGCTGTCTTTCACCGCCGTGCGCACCTCCTCGCCGTGAAACCGACCTCGCCGCCGCTCCCCTTCGTCGCCGGCCCACCTCCGGTCATCCTCCGACGCCTTGAGTCCCTCTGGTGAGCTCGCCATGGCCTACTCTTTCTCCCAGTGCCTTTACCGCATTCCCTAGTGCTCTATGGCGCCCAGCAGTGCCATCGCCGGCGATCCTCCGCCGCGGTCTGGGTCACCGCCGGCCACCGGCTTCTTTTCCCACCGCACATCTGTGATCGAACGGCCGTGATCAAAACCTGGATACCGCTCAACTTGAGTCAAAACCTGGCCGTGCCTATACATTTTATTAAAGAGACCCCCAGTTTCCTAGAAATCTTCCCGCAGTCCTCGTGCAGTACAAAATATTCATATATATGCCCTTATCTTTTATGCTTAGGCCCCTGAGCTTCCTATATATAGAACCCGCCGTCCTTTTCATGAACTTTTCACATGCTAGCCCCTCTGTTATATGAATAATTGTGTTTAGGCCCTCAATTTATTCAAAACAGTGCCCAGACTTAGTTTTATTTACATATTAGTCCCTGCAACCTTGTAATTAGAGTATCTTCGTCGTTTTAAATCCGTTTTGGGCGATTCTCGCGTCCACGCGATCGTCTCTACATGCTCTATAGTTTTAGGTGTTTGTTCTGTGCTTTTAGTACTGTTTGATGTACTGTTTTGATTTATTTTGTTGTATTTCTTTGTGTGATCGTATAGAGAACATGCCGTTCGAGGAAGGAGAAGAGCAGCAGCTGTACGAGGAGGATCAGCAGCAGTTTGTTGAGGAAGGCAAGTGGCCTCCCTCAACATGATTCTTCTTTGTCCTAGTAATATCATGAAATTCACATTTACTTTACTGTTATTGCATTAATTTTGATGGGTCACCTATTAGGACATGACTAGACTTTTGCCTTAAACCTTGAATCACCTGGTTATGATATGGGTAGAAATACTTAGCTTGCTTATACTTGGGTTGGTTATGGTAATCTTATGCAAATGTTAATCATGATTTTATTATGTTGTTATACACTTGCTTAATTACAAGATCATCATGATTAATTGGAACATGGAGAACCACCCAAGAAAACAGTGCAACCACAGTGTCACATGGCTCTGATCTTAGCTAATTAATTAGACGTGAGGTTGGCTAGTGGCCTTACCAAAAGGGCAAGGAGGGGGACTGTGAGGGGTCATACTCCGGTCCTCTCGTAGGAGTATTCTTTGCTAAGGTACGTCCTCTCTAGGGACGGCTGTGGACCTCACCGCGGCTGAAACTCTAGCGGGCCGCTGGTTGGCTTTGTGTTTCTATAAAGGCTTCGTAGTGAACCCTCGCCACTCACCAAAGGAAGTGTTTAAGGGCCTTGAAAACCCGGGCGATACGGGGAACACAAGCCGTGGGGAAAGTGTACAACCTCTGCAGAGTGTAAAACTGATATATTAGCCGTGCTCACGGTTAAGAGCGGCTTGGACCCTCACATGATAATCAAACTTAAACATGATTTAACTTGTGGTTCTTGGTCTTTTATGGAATAATTTGGTTATCCTGCTTAATTTTGGGTTGGTATATACTTACATCTAGTAAATAGGTACTTGCTAATAAAAATTTGATCAACTAAAAATGCTAACCATATGAGCCTGAACCCCCTTTGATGGCCTTGCATATTTCCCCCACTTATTGAGTACCAACCATAAGTGTACTCACCCTTGCTAAACAACTATTGTTTAGAAGAAAATAATGAAGTGGAGTACTACAGCGACTATGATGAGTTCTAGGTGCGTCAACCAGTCAAGTGCATGTGGATATCGTCTTGAAGCTGTCTTTCGTTTTAGGTAATCGGTGAACGTTTAAGACCTTTATGTCTATTATCGATGAGTGTGATAAAGTTATGTACTCTCTTTTGTTCACTTTTGTACACCATCTTTTGATATATTCATTGATGACGTCAACATATGTGTGATGAACGGGTCCTGGCACATATATGTGATGCATTCGATTTTGTCCTTAAAATCGGGTGTGACAGAAGTGATATCAGAGTTGTGTTGACTGTAGGACGCGAGCCTAGTTAGCAAATGATCGAAACTTAAAGATTTACATTCTTAGTCAGCCTTTCTGCTCTTGGAAAATTTTATTTGCATAAAAATTTACTCTATTCCTTGTACCTATCTCTTTTTGTTCTTGTACTTAGTTTTGTTCTTGCTCTATCTCAGATGGTCAGTCAAAGACAGACAGCCCACAAGAGCACCGGAGGCAGGATCTGCATCGCTCCTGCACAACCAGTTCCTCAGATTCCACCAGTGGTGGAAGAGGAGGAGGAGGAGGAGCACAAGGAGCTCTACTTCTTTGAGGAGATGGAGGACGGACACATCGCTAAGGTGGACCCCGCAGCTGACGCTCCACTAGCACCACCTGCTGCTCCTGCTCAAGACGCTCCAGTACATGCTGCTAGAGGAGAGCCGGACGATGACGACGATGACCAGGGCCATGGTCAGGACGACCAGGGCGAGGCCCAGGACGTTGGCTCTAGTATCGGCCAGAATGATGTACCCACTGGAGAGGCTGAGTTGTGAAAACAACCTACGAGTCTTTCACCTTCGTCAACGAGACCGGCGCCTTCCCCACCATGCTCCAGGACGTACTGTAGGAGCTGGGCATCAACATTAAGCCCCTGTACGTCTCGCAGTGTGTCTCCCATCCAGGGATGCCAGTCTACTACATCACCCGGGTCCACATCCGGGAGGCCACTGACACGGGAGGACGGAGGACTCGTTCGATGCATGACTCCGACATTCCCTACACCACCCTCGCCGCCTCCATCAGCAGCGCTGCCAGGAGGGCTTTGTGGTCTCTTAGCCACACTCACCATGGTGAGCTGAGCATCACCGAGTACCACCAAATTCCACAATGGATCAGTGGCACAGAGGAGACCCACGTGCCACTGGGAGGACTCGGGGAGGCTCACATCAACATTCTCGCCCGCGTCACAGCCACCCTCAACATCGACTTGGAGGGCACTGCCTCGGAGCTCTTGGAGGCCTACGAGGCGCTGGCCAATGCTCAGGCCAGGATCAGGGAGCTAGGGGCACGAGTGGAAGGACATGTGCCCCCTGTGGAGTCAGAGAGAGCACACTGCCCTGCTGCTTTGCCACCGCGCAAGAAGCTTCGTTACGGCGCACCAGGCCCCGTAACCGGTCTCTTAGGCTAGGATTAGGGAGTCGTCGACAATAAGTCATCGCGTTAGAACCGTTCCTGCGAGGACGTGCGATGTTTATGTTTGCTGTTTGCTACCTGTTTGATTTGGATTTTATGTAATGACTGTCATGCTTTTGTGGAGGGATGGCCATAAATGCATTCTTAAATAATTAAGTTAAAGTCGGTTTTAGTTTTCAATCTTGGCTCTGTTCTTTCTATCTTTATCAGTTTATCTATCCTATCTAAAGCATTCCTCTAACAATCAGATGGTAAATACCAGAAGAGGCGGAGGATGTGACATTCCCAGTGTCAGGCGTGCTCACGTTATCAACCAGTAGAATCAAGCACCGCCTCCACCCCCAGATCCAACAATGGAGCAATTTCTAGCAGCTTAGATGCAGTTGTTGCAAGAACTCACCCACACTGTTCACAACATACAGGCACAGCAGAATCAACTGCCGCCTCAGATGCCTCCGCAAGCTAGGGACAAGCATCGGGAATTCATGAGACACCACCCGCCAACCTACTCTCACTCGGCTGACCCCTTGGACGCTGATGACTGGCTGAAGGTCATTAGCAAGAAGTTGGATATCACGCAATGCAACAACCATGAGAGGGTCTTGTACGCTGCAGGACGTCTGGAGGGATCTGCATTCTACTGGTGGGATGCGTATACTGCTGCTCACGCTGATGCCAACACCATCACCTTGGCAGAGTTTCAGGATAGCTTTCGCTCACACCATATCCCTGCTGGTGTGATGAAATTGAAGAAGAATGAGTTCTTGGCACTGAAATAGGGCAACAAGTCTGTGAGCGAGTATCGGGACAAGTTTATCTAGCTGTCCCGCTACGCGCCCAATGAGGTGGATGAAGATGAGAAGAAGCAGGATCGCTTCTTGGATGGCTTGATTGGACCGCTGAAGTACCAGTTGTAGAGCCACACCTTCCCAACCTTCCAGAGGCTTCTGGACAAAGCCATTGGTCTGGAGAACACACACAAGGAGCTCAGTGAGCTGAAGAGGAAGTCCCAGTCACAGGGACAGTCTAGCAGCAACAGCCGCCCGCGCTTCAACTCTCAGCTTGGATCGCAGTTCCGCTCTGGAAGACAAGGCAGAAACATCCAGCAGAATCAGCAGTACCAGCATACGCCGCAGCAGCCTCAGCGCCTCAACCAACAGATTCAGCGTAACTCCAACTTCCAGCAGAACCGGTCTGGTAGTTCATCAGGTGCTCCAGAGCGCAACAACAACAATCCAGTCACGCCGGTTCAACCAAGTGGCTGCTTCAAATATGGAGAAGTGGGGCACTATGCAAACAACTGCCCCAAGCGCAACACGCAAATTCCCCAGGTCCAGAAGACTAATGGTCAGAGGCTTGGACCACAAGCTCCACAGATGCGCAATGGGAATCAAAACTCCCAGAATAACAAGGGCCAACAGAACTACATGCGTGGTCGAGCGAACCACGTGTCAGCTGAATCTGTCAGGATGCTCAGGACGTTGTGCTCGGTACGTTCCTCGTCAACTCTGAATCCGTGTCAGGTTTGTTTGATTCTGGAGCATCGCATTCATTCATTACTGAGCAATTTGTGGCAAAACATAATATACCTTTGAGTATTATGAAGAAACCTCTGCTAGTTAGTTCCCCGGGCAATGAGATGAAGGCTAGTCACTTCTGCCCGAGGGTGAATCTGAAAATCATG
>CM014271.1:45589567-45622754 GCA_004135705.1 Alloteropsis semialata
AGTCGGAAGGGTCAAGCTAATATGGCTATAGCCCGCCTGATGCCTCAAGAATTGAGTTGGGAATTGGAGCGACTCAATCTCGGAATCCTCTATCACTCGAAAGCTATGACTATGGAAATTCAACCCACTCTTGAACAGGAAATCCGACAGGGTCAGTTGACAGATGCCAAGATCAAAGAAATCAAGACTCTAATTGGTTTAGGAAAAAACAATGGATTTCACTGAAGATGATCAAGGAACTGTTTGGTTTAGGAAAAGGATCTGTGTACCTGGCATTGACCGTCTTGTGAACTCATATTGAAGGAAGCATATGATTCTGTCTATTCCATTCATCCCGGCAGTACCAAAATGTACCAAGATTTGAAGGAGAAGTATTGGTGGTATGGTCTTAAAAGAAACGTGGTAACTCACGTGGCTTTGTGTGATGTATGCCAAAGAGTGAAGGCAGAACACCAGAGACCAGCAGGTTTGCTTCAGCCGTTGAAGGTACCCGAGTGGAAATAGAAAGAAATCGGTATGGATTTTATCGTAGGATTGCCTCGCACTCGGGATGGCTACAATTCCATATGGGTCATTGTGGACAGACAAACCAAGGTTGCTCATTTCATTCCAGTCAAAACCACATATACAGGAGCCAAGTTAGCAGAGCTGTATATTTCCAGAATTGTGTGTCTACACAGAGTGCCAAAGAAGATAGTGTCTGACCGAGGTACTCAGTTCACATCTCGTTTTTGGCAGAAACTGCATGAGTCAATGGACACCAAGCTTAATTTCAGTTCTGCATATCATCCACAGACAGAATGACAGACTGAAAGGACTAATCAGATCTTAGAGGATATGCTAAGAGCTTGTGCCCTAAAGCATGGAGGCAGTTGGGATAAGAGTTTGCCGTACGCAGAATTCTCTTATAACAACAGCTATTAAGCCAGTCTCAAGATGGTGCCATTTGAAGCTCTGTATGGAAGAAATTATAGGACACCACTATACTGGAGTCAGACAGTTGAAAGTCAGGTTTTCGGACCAAAAATTTTGCAAGAGGCCGAAAGACAAGTACAGATAATCCGGGATAATCTCAGAACTGCTCAATTACGACAGAAAAGTTATGCCGATACCCGAAGAAGAGAACTGACGTTTGAGGTAGGAGATTATGTGTATCTCAAGGTGTCACCTATCAGAGGTCTCCGCAGATTCAAGGTCAAAAGAAAGTTGTCACCTCGCTATTTTAGTCCTTTTCAAATCTTGGAAAGGAAAGATGAAGTGGTATATCAGATGGAATTACCTGAGAGATTGTCAGATGGTCACGATGTGTTCCACATATCTCAGTTGAAAAAGTGCTTGAGAGTACCCGAAGAGCAACTACCACTAGAAGAACTCAACGTGCAAGATGATTTGACTTATTTAGAACACCCGGTCAAGATATTGGAAACATCTGAAAGGGTCAAGAGGAACAAAGTAATCAAAATGTGCAAAGTACAATGGAGTCATCACTTGGAGGACGAAGCTACATGGGAAAAAGAAGATGAGCTCATGCACACATTTCGCAGTTGTATCCCAACCTATCCGAATCTCAAGGACGAGATTCTCTTTAAGCGGGGTAGGATTTGTAACACCTAAATTCCATCATATAATTAAATTTTAGCAACGTTGGTTTTTATTTGAGTTTTCATAGGATTTAATGAATTTTCCTTTAATTAATTTATGGCCTTAATTATTTAAACAATAATTAATTTTAGTACAACAAGTGTATGTTGTGCTGCATGCTCCTTGCATTGGTTTTTGTTTGACTTGTGTGAATTCCCAAATCCACCTCAAATTCAATACACTTCCAAATCCCTCTCAAATTCTCAAATCCTAATTCAAATAAAAGTTCAAACCCTTTTTCCTTCCCTCCCTTCCTCTTTCTCTTTTTTGGCCCGGCCCAACACTCCCTCTCTCCCTTTTCTTTCTCCTTTTCCCCTGTCTGGCCCGCCTTCGGCCCATGCAGCCGGCCCATCAGGCCGCCCCTGCACCCTCCTCCCTCCCTCGGCCACCGACAACCTGGGCCCACCTGTCGGTGCCCCCACGCGGCTCTCTCTCTCTTCTCCCTCTCTCTCTCTGTCTTGCGGGACCCGGCCGTCAGCGCCGTCTTCCTCCCCGCACCGCACATACCGCCCGAGCTGCCGCACACGACTCGCTCCCTCCGCTCTCACCTGCGCCAGTTTCTCCTCCTCTTCAAGCGACATCAATGCGTCTTCAACCCCGTGCCTCACTCCTTTCTCTCTCGCCCTCTGCAATGGCTGAATCAAGCATCAAAGGTCATCTATGGCCGGGACTTCCGCCCCTTTTCAATTCACCGGCCAAGACCCCTCTGCTCCCTCTTCTCATCCATAAAACCTTCCTTTCACTCGCCTCACGCATGCACACATACTCCTCGCCTAGAAAACCCTGCTCATTTGCGCGCAATTGCTCATCGGAGTTCCCACCGCCGCCGTAGAGGTTGTCATCGCTGCCGCTGTCTTTCACCACCGTCCGCCCCTCTCTGACCCTCTCTGTCTCGCCCTCTCACGCACAGGTCCTCCCGAAGCACGATCCCGATGCCCAGGAGCCGAAGCCACCGCCGTGCGCACCTCCTCGCTGCGAAATAGACCTCGCCGCCGCTCCCCTTCGTCGCCGGCCCACCTCCGGTCATCCTCCAATGCCTTGAGTCCCTCTGGTGAGCTCGCCATGGCCTACTCTTTCTCCCAGTGCCTTTATCGCGTTCCCTAGTGCTCTGTGGCGCCCAGCAGCGCCGTTGCCTGTGATCCTCCGCCGCGGTTAGGGGCGGCGCCGCCGCCTGGGTCACCGCCGGCCACCGGTTTCTTTTCCCACCGCACATCTGTGATCGAATGGCCGTGATGGAACCCTGGATACTGGTCAACATGAGTCAAAACCCGGCCGCGCCTGTACATTTTGTTAAAGAGACCCCCTGTTTCCTAGAAATCAACCCATAGTCCTCGTGCAGTACAAAATATTCATATATATGCCCTTATCTTTTATGCTTAGGCCCCTGAGCTTCCTGTATATACAACCCACTGTCCTTTTCATGAACTTTTCACATGCTAGCCCCTCTGTTATATGAATAATTGTGTTTAGGCCCTCGGTTTTATTCAAAACGGTGCGTAGACTTAGTTTTATTTACATATTAGTCCCTGCAACCTTGTAATTAGTGTATCTTCATCGTTTTAAATCCGTTTTGGACGATTCTCGCGTCCACGCGATCGTCTCTGCATGCTCTATAGTTTTAGGTATTTGTTATGTGCTTTTAGTACTGCTTGATGTACTTTTTTGATTTATTTTTTGTATTTCTTTGTGTGATCGTATAGAGAACGTGCCGTTCGAGGAAGGAGAAGTCAGCAGCGGTAGAGGAGGATCAGCAGCAGTTTGTTGAGGAAGGCAAGTGCCCTCCCTCTACATGATACTTCTTTGTCCGAGTAACATCATGAAATTCACATTTACTTTACTGTTATTGCATTAATTTTGATGGGTCACCTATTAGGACATGACTAGACTTTTGCCTTAAACCTTGAATCACCTGGTTATGATATGGGTAGAAATACTTAGCTTGCTTATACTTGGGTTGGTTATGGTAATCTTATGCAAATGTTAATCATGATTTTATTATGTTGTTATACACTTGCTTAATTACAAGATCATCATGATTAATTGGAACATGGAGAACGACCCAAGAAAACAGTGCAACCACAGTGTCACGTGGCTCTGATCTTAGCTAATTAATTAGACATGGGGTTGGCTAGTGGCCTTACCAAAAGGGCAAGGAGGGGGACGATGAAGGGTCATAGTCCGGTCCTCTTGTAGGAGTATTCTTTGCCAAGGTACATCCTCTCTAGGGAGGGCTGTGGGCCTCACCGCGGCTGAAACTCTAGCGGGCCGCTAGTTGGCTTTGTGTTTTTGTAAAGGCTTCGTAGTGAACCCTCGCCGCTCACCAAAGGAAGTGTTTAAGGGCCTTGCAAACCCGGGCGATACGGAGCTGTG
The DNA here is from genome assembly GCA_004135705.1 of Alloteropsis semialata. Lineage (NCBI taxonomy): Eukaryota > Viridiplantae > Streptophyta > Magnoliopsida > Poales > Poaceae > Alloteropsis > Alloteropsis semialata. The sequence continues at coordinate 45,593,579 of CM014271.1, forward strand.
GGAAAGTGTACAACCTCTGCAGAGTGTAAAACTGATATACCAGCTGTGCTCACGGTTAAGAGTGGCTTGGGCCCTCACATGATAATTGAACTTAAACTGGATTTAACTTGTGGTTCTTGGTCTTTTATGGAATAATTTGGTTATCCTGCTTAATTTTGGGTTGGTATATACTTACATCTAGTAAATAGGTGCTTGTTAATAAAAATTTGATCAACTAAAAATGCTAACCGCATGAGCCTGAACCCCTTTTGATGGCCTTACATATTTCCCCCACTTGTTGAGTACCAACCATAAGTGTACTCACCCTTGCTAAACAACTGCTGTTCAGAAGAAAATAATGAAGTGGAGTACTACAGCAACTATGATGAGTTTTAGGCACGTCAACCAGTCAAGTGCCTGTGGATGTCGTCTTGAAGTTGTCTTTCGTTTTAGGTTGTCGGTGAACGTTTAAGACCTTCGTGTCTATTATCGATAAGTGTAGTAAAGTTATGTACTCTCATTTGTTCACTTTTGTACACTGTCTTTTGATATATTCATTGATGACGTCTGAAAGGATCAAGATGCCTAAGAGGGGGAGGGGTGAATTAGGCTTCTAACAAATTTGCAGAATTAAACACCTAATCAAGCCAATTTACCCCATGTGCCTATTCCTATGTAGTGTGACTATATAGATGGAAAAGGAGTTTTGCAACCTTGTCTAGCATGGCAATTCTAGGAATGTAAAGGCAGAAATGTAAATGCGAAAATATAAATTGCCAAATGTAAAAAGAGAGTTAGGAGGCCAGATTTTTCCCAAGGTATCGAAGAGTCGGTACTCTCCCCTAGTCCTCGTTGGAGCACCCAACACGAGGGTGTTGCTCCCCCTTGATCCAACACGAGGATCAAGTGCTTTCTAGTGGATGTTGATTGTCCCCTCCAAAACGGCGGACTCCAAACGCCGTGTACACCTTCTTGGATCTATCACAAGACGCCTCCTTGAGAGATCACCAAGAACACCACCACCAAGCCATCTAGGTGATGCCGATCACCAAGAGTAACAAGCAATAGCTTCACTTGACCTGCACAAGACAAGAGACAAAGGTGGATGCACTCTTGCTACTCCCTAAGCACTAATGATATCCTTAATCCTCACAATCAAGAACTTTTCAATCACTACTAGTGCTTTGCTTGCTCTTAGCTCCCAAATATGACTATGAACTTCCTCAGGTCGCAAGAAAGCTGAGTTGAACCAATACATGGAGTATATATAGGCCAAGCAAGCAAACTAGCCGTTGAGCCTCACATGCTGCTGAAGTCGTGAGGACCGAATGTTGTGGTGGTACCCAAGTACCAGCACCGCAACAGTCGGTGCTTGCTTTTTAGCACATCCCCAACGGTCACTGACAGGGGACCGACTATTGCAGTGGGGTGAAAAACCCCGTTGCACAGCAACAGTCCGTCAAACCAAAGATGAAATTGTCTCTGGCCCTGGGGGACCGACTGTTGCAGTGGGTGCTCAGCTGAGCGCCGCAACAGTCGGTGGTCTACTGACACTGGGCCCTCCTGGCCCATAGAGGACCGACTGTTGCGGTGGTACCTTAGTACTAGCACCGCAACAGTTGGTGGCTTCTGCCTTGTACTGGCCCTGATGGCCCTAGCCTGACAGACTGTTGCGGTGATCATCTTGGTCACCACCGCAACAGTCGGTGGGGTGCAGGAATGCACTCCTAGGTTATGAAACTCGACCAATTCAAATGCTTTTGAGTTTCTAACTTCTTCCTTAGCTTCCATGGATTCATTTGAGCTATCTAGTGCTAGATTTCACAAGTGTGCATCACCTTTAGACTCTAGCCTTAGTTAGGTCAAACTACAACTCTTGCCCCCCTTAATAGTATGACCAAAGGAAAAATAAAGACCTATACTAATCCATGTGCCTTTCAACTCCAAACGACACTTGGGACTAGCTTGTCCTTACGCTTCTCGCATATCCTTTGATCCGACATATATAAATCAAATGGTGGGGGGCCAAGAATACCATAAAAACCCATCATTGCACTAACTTAATGAATGCCGCTGTAAAACACACGTTAGTCACAATGATCATGTTGTCATTAATCTCCAAAATCGAATTAGGGGCCTAGATGCACCTTCAATCTCCCCCTTTTTGGTGATTGATGAGAAGACAACCTCATATAGAATATTTGTGAATAAAAGGAGATGGGAATAACGAAACAACGCATATGAAACAGATATTAAGGACAAGCACAAACGCAAACCAAGCATGACATGTCATATATATAAGAAATAAAGCACAAGCACATGTCATCAACCATAGTAGCAAGTTAAAGTACGAATGCATAAATATAAACATGATGCATGAGAGTTCACATCACAGATCCAAAAGCTATACTACAAGCTCCCCCTAACTCTCACATCTCCCCTGACCTCTCCCTCTTTGGCGTCAAGCACCAAAACAAGCTAAGCATCTGAAGCGGGAGGAGCCTGAGCTGTGGTGTCCTCGGGAGACGGAGTCATAGTCCTCATGGCTGCGTCAACTGGGTCCTCTGTGACTGTGCCTGCAACCTGAGCCTGAGGAGCTGAAGGGGAACCGACGACCTCTGCAGTGACCAAAGTCGAGTCTGTCGTCATTGGAGCTACGAGTATCTGGTCGTTGGACTACTGAGGCTGCTCTGTAGTCAAGATCTCTGTGACAAACTGCTGTGGGTCAGGTGTGCTCTCGCCTGTCAGCTGGGAGTAGGAGGCCTCAAGGGACCTCGACACTGAAGAAGAACTAGCTGGCATGGTGCCGGAGACTGGGACTGAAGGAGAAGCCAGAGCAGCTGAACTGGTGAAGCCCGCGAGTAATGAGGCCTCCGATGTCGAGAACTGAGACGGGATGTCTGGAAGTGGGGTCTCGTACACTGGAGGAGGTGGGACGAAGAAACCAACACTGGCCATGGGTCTGATCGGCAAGATAGGCTCTAGTGCTTTTGCCCTGCCAGACTCTGAAGGAGCTGTGGAAGAACTGGAGCTGGAGTCGGCGGAAGAGAGGGCATTCGAATCCCAACCTGCTGGAAGAGGAGCTAAAAGTACATCTCATTCTGTCCGCGCTGTGCCTCCTGCTCGGTGGCCATATGGCGCTGCTCCTCGACCATCCTCTGCTGCTGCTCAAGGATCACTGCAAAGCGTAGATCGTACTTCTCATCCTTGGCTGTCTGAGCAGCCTGAATACTGGTCACGGTCTATCCAAGTGCCATGATGGAATCTGCTATAGCTCAGAAGTCAGGCAAAGCTGGAGGAGCTGGGGCTGCTGCTGGAGCTGTGGCGGGAGCAGAGGAGTCTGGGGGGTCATTGGACTCAGAAGCTGCTGTACCGGATCCGCGACAGTCGCTCAAACTAGAGACGAACTGAGCCTCAACAGTCGCTCAAACACCCACCACAATAGTCACTCAAACCAGAGACGAACTGAGCCGAGCAGAACACCCACTGACTGTTACAGTCGGTCCAGGGTTAAGGACCGCAACATCCTATGCTATCGAGGCCGCCACTAGAGAAAATGACCACCGATTGTTGCGGTGCGAGGATTTTGAGAGAGCACCGCAACAGTCTGTCAAATCAGAGAGCTTTTTCAAAATTCACCTGGGCCACCGACTGTTGCGGTCATAGTTTAGTCAAGCACTGCAACTTACTGTGATTACCCTGAAAACAGCGTGATCAGGCACAAACCACCAAATGTTGCGGTGACGTTTCCATAAGGGACCTGTAGGATCTAAGATACCGACTAGAGGGGGTGAATAGGTGGATTGAACTAAAAACACAAGCACTTAAATTTGATTAGTAACACAAGGGGGTAAAACTATTTCTACTCTTTCTAGCCTATGTGAGGGTTTGCAACCTAGGGTGATAAGCAACAATTCAATCTCTATGAAAATAAATTGCTCAAAGTAAATTGCAAGAATGTAAATGAGCAATAGAAATAACCGATGACAAGAGAAGAATTTTTCCCGTAGTGTCGATGACTTGCCGGTCACCCCTAATCCACGTTGAGGTGGATTCTTTGTTCCAACCGCTCCTCTATCAAGGCACCGCTTGATTTTGAGCCGGCTTGGACCAAGAACCACTCCACACCTCGATTCCACTAGAGTTGCTCTTCACCACTCCGGCAAAGTGAGCACAAAAACCTCTCACAAGAACAACCGGGGCTCCTTCACAATCTTCTTTGAAGGGCTCAACAGTTTCCACTCCTCAATATAGCAAGAGATATTCAATGAGCATAATTTGATTGAAACATACCTCAATTTCCATGATACTAGAACTAGTCATAGAGATAATATAAGATAAATCCACATTGTCCATCACATTGATAATCCAAGTTCTAGTAACTAAACATAGAGTGCATAAATTTAACATTACAAACCAGGTTTCATGCATCACACATTATCACACATAAATGCATAGGTTCAACCATAATATAAAATGCAACAAAGTTCATATGAAATGCAACATATGCAATGCTCATGAGCTCCCCCTAGATGTCATCCTCTCATCATCACTCCTCCATAGCTTCTTCTCCCCCTTTGGCATCAAGTACCAACAAGAGAAAACTAGTCATCTTGAGGCGGTGGAGAAGGTGGATAGTATGGCTGATGTGGATAGAACAGAGGAGGAGGCACTGGAGCAGATAGTAGGAGTAGAAATGATCGGTAAAGCTGTTGAAGGTGTTAGAGAAAACATCAAATCTTCCTTCTAGCTGCTGCTGCCTGTCCATAAGCTGCTGTGACTGCTCTGAAGTGCTCAACTCACTGAATCTAGCATCCAAAGCTGCAAGATCAGCATGCAACCCCTGCTGAACATTATCTAGCCTAGTCATAATGGGCTGATAGTAGGATGAGTTCATCTGCTGCCCAAATGACTCAAAACCCGCATCCAGTTGTGACTGAAATCCTTGCTGCATAGTTTGGAATCCCAAGTTCATTTGCTGCTGTAATTGAGTATTCATGTTGTTGAAACCCTGTTGGAATTGCTGCTCAAAACCAGCTGCCAAGCTCTGCTGTATATTATTGAAATATGGATCAAAATATCCTGCAGGAGGAACCCACTGTGGCTGACCGTGTGCATGAGGAGGAGGAGGAGCTGCATGTGCATCATCATCATTGTCCTCACTCTCTTCCTGAGGCTCTGCCCCGGCTGGATTAGGAAAAGGTGTCACCTCCCTTTGCAAGAATCGAATATTATTCACATAGGGCTTGTATGACACATGCTCAGAGAGACAGGCACCAGTGAATCTTGTTTTATCCTTGATCAAAGTCACAATATATGGAGCAAAGTAAATATTGGACTCAAGATTCACTTTCTTGTCAGCCATTTGATCTATCATTAATCCAATGACATTGAACTTCTGACCAAACATAATGTGATGGATGACATTCCAATATTTATCTCTGATTCTTTCCTTGTTTCCACTCTTAGGCATAAAGGTTAGCCTAAGGATTTTGTTAATCACAGAAGGATGATGTCTAAGCCCCTTTGTCTCACCATAAGAGCAAGCAATATGTGTCCTAGGCGACTCATAAAACTAAATTCTATCATCATCATCATATGCAACTTCAGTCAAAACATTCCTACTGTCTGCAGTAGTGAGAAAATCATAGTTTAACTAATTCAAAGTGGCAAACTCTCTAAAAGTTGCAGTGTATCTACGCTGACCGGTCATTCACATAATAGTTTCTCCATGCATATCCATCTCATAAGTGGCATAAAATTGTCTAACAATAGTATCATTCCAACTGCACTTATATTGAAGGAAGCCAAGCAGTCCCAAAGCATCAAATTTAGGAATTAACTCTACCATGGTAGGTTGCTCTTGCATAAAAGCTAAATTGATAGTTTTGTGCTCATATACCGTTTTGGAGATGAGATGCCGAAAGAATGCCTCTTCTTGAACCTTATTGTGGAAGAAGAGCACATTTGTATTTCTCTCAAGAACATATTGATTGGGGCTTCTCTCCATTGAGTAAGTGTGTGCATTCCATCTTCTGACTGATCTTGGATAAGCATTCACATCAATTTCCTCATCATCTCCACCTTGAGCTTCATCTTCTTCAGTATCTGACCCTGCCACAGAGGATTCCGCTGCCAAGTCATCTTGATCGGGCACATACTCATCATCATCATGTCTTGGCCTTTTAGATGATGACCCAACCTTCTTCTTGGCTGTCACTTTGTTTGTTTGCCCACGTTGACTGCAATCATATATGAGCAAGAGTATATAAGAGTGTGAACTGATGGATCCAATTGACATATCACCCAAAACATTCCATAACCAATCAAATAATATATATGAATTTGTTTGCTCCAAGAACCACTGAGTTTCACTGCCTAAAACTTCCAAAAATCCTCAGTCATACATTCATACACAAATTGATTTTCCAAATCATAAGTCAGCAGACCTTGCTGTGGCCGGCAGTGACCGGCGAACGATCTGCCATTGAGGCGCGGACGGTCCGCCCGCCACTGTTCGGCCACGAACAGTAACAGGACGTTCTCAAAATCCAATCCATATAACTAGCCATATGTACTCCTCAATGTCCCAAACATATTCCACCAATCAAAAGCTTGAATCCATGGCCCAAAACTAGATCAAGAGATGAAACCCTAGCCACCTTCATATGCAAAATCCATGAGATTGAGAAGGGAATTCAATGAAATACCATGAGAACATGGTGGAGAATCACGCGGAGTGTCCGGGGATGAGCTCGGACGGTCCGGGGAATACACCAAGGTTCCCCCTCAAGAGGAGGTTCTTTTCTTTGTTTGGGAGAAGAAAGAGAGAGTTTTGATGGGTGTGTTTTTAGTTTGAGGATGAAAGGGATAGGGGAAGAAGATAACCCTTTACTTGGCTTGGGTCCCGCACCGGCCGGCAGGAGCGGACGGTCCGCCCTGGGGGCGCGGACGGTCCGCCATTAAGAAAACGGCCGGCCCCCAAATTGCAAACCATTCTGCTCGTCTCCTGACCATGACCCGCGGACGATCCGCCATCTGGGTGCGGACGGTCTGCCTCACAAATTTTCTGAGCAGCCCCATTTTCATAGAATCTGTCCATTTCATTCAATCCTTCTCAAATATACCTGCGGACTGTCTGTGATCTGGGTGAAGACGGTCCGCCTTTAGCTTCGAAAACTGACCCAAGAACCATTTCTTTGAGATAATTTTGAGATTCCAATTGGGATCATTTCTCATATAAACACGAAATGAATATGCTATACTTATGAGAATGTGTATGAACATAATATAAATGCATATGAACAAGTATTAAAGAATTTAAGCTATAAACAAGTATAAAAGAGAAATTATATGAAAATACATCAAAAATACTCGTAAGGCATGTTAAAGAATGCATAAACAAGAGATGTACCAAACTTCAAGCCACATTTGAGAAGTCAATAACATTTAGCTCATTTCTCAATTTGCAAAACCGATTCTCATCCAAAGGCTTGGTGAATATATCCGCTAATTGATCAATAGTCCCAATTCCATCAATCTTAATATCTCCCTTGTTCACATGATCTCTAAGAAAATGATGCCGAATATCAATGTGCTTGGTTCTTGAATGTTGAACCAGATTAGATGCAATCTTCACAGCACTTTCATTATCACATAAGGGAAGTACTTCATCAAAATTTACACCATAGTCTAGAAGTGTTTGCTTCATCCATAGCAATTGAGCACAACAACTTCTGGCTGATATATATTCCGCCTCGGCGGTAGAAAGAGACACTGAATTTTGTTTCTTTGAAGACCACGAAACAAGTGACCTTCCAAGAAATTGACAAGTGCCGGAGGTGCTCTTCCTATCAATCTTGCAACCGGCATAATCCGAATCCGAATAACCAACCAATTCAAATTGAGCACCCTTGGGATACCAAAGACCAATATGAGGAGTGAACTTCAAATACCTAAAAATCCTTTTAACAACGGTTAAATGACATTCTCTAGGAGCAGCTTGAAATCTAGCACACATGCACACACTAAACATAATATCGGGCCTAGATGCGGTAAGATAAAGCAAACTTCCTATCATTGATCTATAAAGTTTCAAATCAACCGGTTTACCTCCCTCATCAAGATCAAGATGTCCATTTGTAGCCATTGGAGTTTTGATTGGTTTTGCATCTTCCATTCCAAATTTTTTCAATAAATCCTTTACATATTTAGATTGGCTCACAAATGTGCCTTCTCTCAATTGCTTGATTTGAAGGCCAAGAAAGAAGCTCAATTCACCAATCATAGACATTTCAAATTCCTTGGACGTCATTTCACCAAATTCCTCACAAAATCTTGGTCAATAAACCCAAAAATGATATCATCAACATAAATTTGACAAATGAATAAATCTTCACCTATAGTCTTAGTAAACAATGTAGTGTCAGCCTTACCAATCTTGAAATCTTTTGAAATAAGAAAATCTCTAAGCCTTTCATACCATACCCGAGGGGCTTGTTTGAGACCATAAAGAGCCTTAGAGAGCTTATACACATGATTTGGCTTCTTAGGATCTTCAAAACCGGGAGGTTGCTCAACATAAACTAGCTCACTAATCTTACTATTCAAGAAGGCACTTTTGACATCCATTTGATATAACTTTATGTTGTGTGAGCATGCAAAGGCAAGAAGAATTCTTATAGCTTCCAATCTAGCAACGGGAGCAAAGGTTTCACCAAAATCCAAACCTTCAACTTGTGTATAACCTTGTGCTACCAATCTTGCCTTATTTCTCACCACAATACCATCTTCATTTTGCTTGTTCCGAAAAACCCATTTAGTACCAATGACATTATAATTCTTTGGCCTTTCAACCAATTCCCAAACTTGATTCCGGGTGAAGTTTTTCAATTCTTCATGTATGGCATTCACCCAATCCGGATCACTCAATGCTTCATCTACACGGTTAGGCTCAATAGAGGATACAAAAGAATAATATTCACAAAATGAAGCAACACGAGATCGAGTTTGGACCTTACTAATATCACCAATAATTTGATCCATGAGATGATCCTTAGCAATAGCATGATGAACTCTTGGTGCAACAATAAGCTCTTGTGTTGATGTGGAAGATGAGGTAGAAGGAGATACCAATTGATCTTGAACTTGAGCATCATTCACATTTTCATCTACATCAATTGGTTGATCTTGATTACTTGGAGTAGAGAATGAGGGAATAACCCTTAATAAGATATCATTGTCATAGTCTTCATCTTCTTCTCTAGGCTTGATATCGCTAATTGACATACCCTTGATAGCTTGCCTCAAACCTTCATCTCTCACATCTTCTAGGTTTTCTTTTTCATCTTGGGAGCCATTTGTTTGATCAAAATCAACATCACATGATTCTTCAACAATACCAAGAGACTTGTTGTAAACCCGATAAGCCTTGCTACAAGATGAATATCCAAGAAGAAATCCTTCATCGCTCTTGCTTTCAAATTTTGATAGACTTGTGCCCTTCCTCAAAATATATCACTTGCATCCAAAAACCCAAAAATAAGAGATATTTGGCTTTCTTCCAATGAGCAGGTCACATGGAGTTTTCAACAAGAGTCTATGACAATAAAGCCTATTTGAAGCATGGCAAGCGGTGTTGATTACTTCCGCCCAAAAGCTATCCGAAACATTATATTCTGAGAGCATTGATCTAGCCATATCAATCAAAGTTCTATTCTTCCTTTCAACAAGACCATTTTGTTGTGGACTATTCTTGGTTGAGAATTCATGCTTGATCTACTTTTCATCACACAATACATCAATTCTTGTATTCTTAAACTCGGATCCATTATCACTTCTCACATTTTTTATCTTCTTCTCAAATTCATTTTCAACCCTCATAATGAATTTCTTGCGAATATCATATGTATCGGCCTTATCATGAAGAAAGAATACCCAAGTATATCTTGTATAATCATCCACAATGACAAGGCAATAACAATTTCCACCAATGCTTCTATAGGTAGGAGGACCAAATAAATCCATATGCAATAATTCCAATGGCCTACTTGTTGACATGATACTCTTGGATGAATGAGAGCTAGGTACTTGTTTTCCGGCTTGACAAGCACTACACAATTTATCTTTCTCAAATTTCACATCCTTCAACCCAACAACTAGATCATGCTTCAATAAACGGTTGAGTTGCTTCATACCAACATGAGCAAGCCTTCTATGCCATAACCAACCCAAAGAGGACTTGGAAAATAAACAAGTTGACAAGTTGGCATGGTTTGAAGTGAAATCCACAAGATATAAGCTCTCATGCCTCAAACCTTTGAACATGCAATCATCTCCATTCAAGCTAGTTACTTCTACACCATCACTAGTGAAAATACACTTGAAACCAAGATCACATAATTGAGATACCGACAATAGATTGAAATTGAGAGAATCAACTAACAACACATTAGAGATGGCGTGATCATTGAAGATAGCAATTTTACCCAATCCTTTCACTTCACCCTTGCTATTGTTACCAAAAGTGATATTATCATAACCGGCGGCCTCTTCATCAATGGAAGTAAACATATTTTCATCACCGGTCATATGTTGAGTGCACCCACTATCAAGTACCCAATGTCTTCCACTGGCCTTGTAATTCACCTACAAAAGCAATTAAGATCTTTTAGGTACCCAAATTTTCTTGGGTCCTTGCAAGTTAGTAACCAAGACCTTAGGCACCCAAACGGCCTTCTTCTTTTCAATACCAAGAGATATGCCTACATATTTAGCACACATTTTACCCTTAGTATCTCTAGTAAGAACATAATGTGAATCATAAGCATTTGAGGATATAACACTCTTCTCTCGGCAATCTTCTTCCAAATGACCAATTCTCTTGCATCTTTCACAAAACTTCCCTTCATTCTTGACAAAGGTAGTTTTGCAAGGAGCAAAGTCTTGCTTCCCTTGCTTATGAACATATCCAAAACCTTCATGGTTGATAGAATACCTTTGCTTATCCAAATATTGCCATAATCGACTTTGACTTCCAAGCCATTTGTTGAGATCCTTGTTGAGGCAACAAATTTCTTCTCTCAAGATATTATTCTCCATGACAAGAGAACCATCACAAGAAAATCCACCATCGTTGGAAGAGGTACCACTTGAGCTACAAGATGGGTTAGTTGAACTAGAGAAACATGGTATATCATCAACTATATCACAACTAACACCAATGCTAACTTTAGCTTTCTTGGTCTCTTGTGCAAGAAGTGAGTGATGAGCTTCCTCAAGCTTCTCATGAGTTTTCTTGAGATTCTCATGAGAAGTCTTTAGCTCCTCATAAGATTCTTGAAGAGATTTGAGTTTTCTCTTCAAGTCCTTCATCTCCTCGGTCTTTTTGCACATGAGATCATCGGCTGTATTTATCATATTAACAAGATCATCACAAGAATATTCAACATTATCATCATCACATCAAGTGATACCTTGGTGTCACCTCTTGCCATTAGGCAATGTGGAGTGGAGAAGAGGGATGGAGCCTTCTTGATGGCGATGCCGGCAACCCCCTTTGATTCTTCTTCATCATCAGAGTCGGAGCTATCATCGGAATCCCATTCCACATAATAAGCTTGGCCATTCTTCTTTTTCTTGAAGAACTTCATCTTCTTCTTCTTGTCACCATCCTTCTTGTCCTTCTTCTTTTCTTTCTTGCTTGGACAATTGATGGCAATGTGGCTAATTTCACCACACTCAAAGCACTTTCTTTCTTCAAAGGGATTTTTCTTTGATGTTTGACCCCTCTTGCCAAAGTTCTTCTTCTTTATAAATTTTCTAAAGCCTCTAATGAATAAGGCCATTTCTTCATCGGTGTCACCATCATTTCCACAATCTTCATTTTCATCTTCATTTATCACTTGAGCTTTCAAAGCCACACTTTTCTTCTTCTCATCAAAATATGTACCATGGACCTCTTCTTGTGACTTCTTGAAAATATCATGAGTGGTTACTTCACCAAGAACTTGAGTAGGAGTCATGGTCTTCGAATTTGACCTCACTAGCAAAGTAACAATTGTGTCATATCTCTCCGGAAGGGATCTAATAAACTTGTCGGAGAAATCCTCATCCGGCACATCAAAACCAAGACCCTTGAGCTCATTACAATATCATTCAACCGATTGAACATATCGGGCACACTTTCATCATTCTTCATTATGAACTCACTAAACTTTCCTTTTGAGACATACAACTTGGCTTCTCTCACGGTTGATGTCTCCTCATATATCTCAACTAGCTTCAACCATATCTCATTTGCGGTATCAAGATTCTTGATGTGGTTGAATTCGGTGACACTTAGAGCACTATAAAGCACATTCATGGCTTGATCATTCAAAGCAATATTCTCATCATCTTTGGCGGTCAATTGCTTGACATCAAGAATAACAAACCCCTCATGAACAACTCTCCACAATTGCCTACTCATAGCCTTGAGATGAACCATCATTCTAGTCTTCCAGTAGTCATAGTTTTCCCCATCAAAGAATGGTGGCTTCCCCACATGATTATAACTGTCATTAGTCATATCCTTACTCTGGGATGGTTAAATCCTTAATGAAATAGAGTCCCTTGCTCTTGATACCACTTGTAGGATCTAGGATACCGACTAGGGGGGTGAATAGGCGGTTTGAACTAAAAACACAAGCACTTCAAATTTAATTAGTAACACAAGGGGGTAAAACTATTTCTACTCTTTTTAGCCTATGTGAGGGTTTGCAACCTAGGGTGATAAGTAACAACTCAATCTCTATGAAAATAAATTGCTCCAAGTAAATTCCAAGAAAGTAAATGAGCAATAGAAATAACCGATGACAAGAGAAGAATTTTTCCCATGGTGTCGATGACTTGCCGGTCACCCCTAATCCACGTTGAGGTGGATTCTTTGTTCCAACCGCTCCTCTATCAAGGCACCGCTTGATTTTGAGCCAGCTTGGACCAAGAACCACTCCACACCTCGATTCCACTAGAGTTGCTCTTCACCACTCCGGCAAGGTGAGCACAAAAACCTCTCACAAGAACAACCGGGGCTCCTTCACAATCTCCTTTGAAGGGCTCAATGGTTTCCACTCCTTCAAGCCGTCTAGGAGGCGGCAACCTCCAAGAGTAACAAGTCGATGACACTTGCTTGAAGACTCCCTAGTGCCACAATGCTCAAACTCTTGATGCAATGCACTAGGATGCTCTCAATCTCACAAGAATGCAATCTCAAAGCAAAGTAGGTGAGAGAGTAAAGAAAAAGGGCTCAAGAATGTCAAGTTAGTTTTCCAAAGTGCCAAGGGAGACCACCCATGGCCGGGCAAGAGGTATATATAGAGCCCCCTTCAAAATTTAGCCGTTACTCTCTGTAACCCGTAAAATACGAGTTTTCGCGGATCGTCCGCCTCACAAAGCCCGGACGGTCCGCCGTTCAAAACTAATGGCTACAACAGCAATAACTGTTGTCAGACCCGGACGTTACAAGGGGCGCGGACCGTCCGCCCATCAGGGGCGGACTGTCCACCGTTCAAGTTTGAATGACGGTCCGAACCTGACCCTCCTTAGTCGCCCATGAAGATTAGCCGGCGGACCGTCCGCACCCAGGTGGCGGACAGTCCGCCGTAGAAAGGTTTTCAACCACCCAGAAACCGGACTCGGTTCTAGCGGCGCCCGGGGAGAGGGGGCGGACCGTCCGCGTGCCCTGCGCGGACTGTCCGCCCCACGGAGATAACATCCACCAGAACCACTCTCGGTTCTGGTGGCTCGGGGTTAAAGGCCGGCGGACCGTCCGCCTGTCCTGCGCGGACCGTCCGCCGGGCAAAGCATTTTGGTCACCCGAAACACCAAGATTCTGTCCACGAAATTGAATCAAGGGCGGACCGTCCGTGACCCCTGCGGAGACTGTCCGCCCTAGCATAGAAAAACTCCCAGAACGACTCTGTGAACGGCTAAGTTAAAACACGGTCTGCCCCACCAAAGGGAGACCGTTCGCTTCACAAACCAGTTAGCTGACTTTAAGAAAACGCGTCGTTCTAAAGCTCATGATGTATGCCACTAATCCATATGCATGCAAATCAATACTTGAGCAAGGTGGCACTATGGAATCGTCATGCAAATGACATTGACCCCTCTTGATAGTACGGCTATCTAGCCTATCAACCCGGTCAATGTTTCTTCTCTAATCTCCTTTTTGACCGGCAAAATAGAAATTCCTATCTTTTACCTTTGCCTTGAGATTCCTCTTCACATCATGATTCTGACATTTCCGAGTCATCATTTGCCACATGTCACATCTCCGGGACTAACCCTATTTCCATATCTCAAATGAAATTGTTAGTCCACAATTGTTGTCATTAATTACCAAAACACAAAATTAGGGGCCTAGATGCTTTCAGGACCGCAACTTGCTGTCAAAGCTGATTTTGCACCTTTTAGATTGAGTTTGATTTGGAATTTGTTGAACTAAGTCTTATCTCATGTCCAAGGGTCCAATAAGAAGCAAATAAACACATTCTTGGACAGAGACAAGGGAATCTCTCTCAAACCCTCATTTGAAAATATTTCCAATATTTTGCCTTAGGCTAAATACACATTTTTCAATAGAAAACCAAAGCCAAAGCATAGGAGGGCACCACACACTTAGGAGTTTCAGAAATTGTGAAAGACAAAGAAAGCTCCCCCTAAATGTGTGCCACAACCAAATGCCAACTAAACGACAAAAACAACAACCATGCATATGCATGCAAATGCAAGACAAGAATTTAAGACATAAATTTAAATCCATCTTGTCACATTTGATCCCCTTGCAAGCTTGCTCGTGATGAGCCTCACCCGATTCTAGAGCAACCAAGAGACCAAATGGTTCCAACCTTTCCTATCTCATCAGTATTTTGCAAGGGTCAGACAATCACCTAATGCATATGACAAGTTATACAAATGCAATGCAAGCACAAACAGCCCTAGACTAGTAGGTTAGTGAAAGTTAGCAAAGTCAAGCACATTGAGCTCATTCCTCAACCGAGAAAACTTCCTCTCATCTAGGGGCTTTATGAATATATCCGCCAATTGATCTTCTGTCGTTACACTTTCTAATGATATGTCATTCTTAGCAACATGGTCTCTAAGAAAGTGATGGCAAATATCAATGTGCTTTGTTCGTGAGTGTTGAACCGGGTTGTTAGCAAGCTTAACCGCACTCTCGTTGCCACACAACAAAGGTACTCTTTCTAGAACTATGCCATAGTATAGAAGGGTTTGTTTCATGTAAAGGATTTGAGCACAATAAGAACCGGCGGCTATATACTCGGCTTCGGCGGTCGATAAGGCAACACTATTTTGTTTCTTAGAGGACCAAGAAACAAGTGATCTACCAAGCAATTGGCACCCTCCTGAGGTGCTTTTCCTATCAACCTTGTAACCCGCATAATCCGAATCGAAATAGCCAACGAGTTGAAATTTAGCTCCTTTGGGGTACCAAAGGCCAATGCTTGGTGTGAGTTTGAGGTACCTAAAGATTCTTTTCACGGCAATTAAGTGTAGCTTCTTAGGATTGGCTTGGAATCTAGCGCACATACAAACACTAAACATGATATCGGGCCTAGATGCGGCAAGATATAACAAACTACCAATCATAGAACGGTAGAGAGTTGGATCAACCGGGTTACCTCCCTCATCTAGTTCAAGATGTCCATTTGTAGCCATTGGTGTAGAGATGCCCTTGCAATCTTCCATCTTGGAGCGCTTGAGAAGGTCTTTGGTATATTTTTATTGACAAATGAAAGTCCCTTCTTCAAATTGCTTGATTTGAAACCCAAGAAAAAAAGTGAGCTCTCCAATCATGGACATCTCGAACTCCCTTGACATTATATCACCAAACTCTTTGCAAAAGTCTTCATTTGTTGAGCCAAAGATAATATCATCAACATAGACTTGACAAATGAAGAGATCTTCATCAATCTTCTTTGTGAATAGTATTGTGTCAATTTTGCCAATCTTGAAATCCCTTGAGATGAGGAAGTCCCTAAGACGCTCATACCATGCTCTAGAAGCTTGTTTGAGACCATAGAGTGCCTTAGACAACCTAGAGACATGATTGGTATATCTTGCATCTTCAAAGCCCGGTGGTTGATCAACATAGACTAGCTCATTGATATATCCATTCAAAAAGGCACTCTTCACATCCATTTGATATGGCTTCATGTTGTGGCTTGAAGCATAAGCAAGAAGGATGCAAATTGCCTCTAGTCTTGCCACCGGTGCAAAGGTCTCTCCAAAATCCAATCCTTCAACTTGAGAGAACCCCTTTGCAACTAGCCCTGCCTTGTTCCGCACTACAATACCTTGATCATCTTGCTTGTTGTGAAACACCCATTTGGTTTCAATTACTCTTGCATTCTTGGGTCGCTCTTCAAGTGTCCAAACATCATTGCGGATGAAGTTGTTCAATTCTTCATGCATTGCATTCACCCAATCCGGATCCTTGAAAGCTTCATCTACATTAGAAGGTTTAATGCAAGAAACAAACGCAGTAAACCCATAAAAAGTTATTATATTGAGTTCTACGAGTTCTTATCCCCTTTGTTGGACTTCCAATGATGAGGTCATGTGGATGAGCTTGAATTCTTAGATTGTGTCTTCTCTCAACCACTTCTTGAGGAGCTTGTGGAGCATCAACTTCTTGAGTTTGTGCCTCAACTTGATCTTGTGGTACATGAGTGTCCTCAAGTGGAAGAGGTGGATCGTCCACTTGATCACTATCATCTTGCTTGTCACCATCATCAACTTGAGGCATCAGGGATGAAGAAGATGGAGGATCAACAATTTGAACTTCATCATCATCTTCTTCTTTTGGCTTGATTGCTCCAATAGGCATGTTCTTCATGGCTTCCCTCAATGGTTCATTACCTACATCATCACAATTTTCATGTGCTCCTTGGGAGCCATTAGATTCATCGAACTCCACATCATATGTTTCTTCAACTAAGCCGGTGACATGGTTGAATACTCTACATGCTTTAGACTTCAATGAGCAACCAAGTAGAAAACCAATATCACAATGTTTTTGAAACTTCCCTAGGTGTTGCCGTTTCCTTTGGATATAGCACTTGCAACCAAACACCCGAAAGTAGGAGATATTGGGCTTTCTCCCAATGAGAAACTCATAAGGGGTCTTCATCAATAAGCAGTGAGGAAAGAGTCGGTTGGATGCATAGCATGCGGTGTTGATTGCTTCGGCCCAAAACTTCTCATGTGTATTGTATTTATCTAACATAGTTCTTGCCAAAGTTATCAATGTCCGGCTCTTTCTCTCAACTACACCATTTTGTTGAGGAGTATAGGTTGCGGAGAACTCATGCTTGATTCCATTGTCATCACAATACAACTCAATGCTAGTGTTGTCAAACTCTTTCCCATTGTCACTTCTAATCTTCACCAAAGGTTGCTTGTATTCATTTTGAGCTTTCTTTGCAAAGGTCTTGAATATGTTAGCCACTTCGGTCTTGTCTTGAAGAAAGAATACCCAAGTGTATCTTGAGTAATCATCCACAACCACTAAGCAATAGAGATTTCCATCAAGACTAACATATGTTGTTGGTCCAAATAGATCCATGGGAAGCAACTTTAGTGGTCTTGTTGTTGATACATAGGCCTTGGATGGATGAGTGTTTGCCACTTGCTTGCCGGCTTGATAAGCACTACAAAGTTTGTCCTTCTCAAACACTATGTCACTCAAACCACTAACCAAATCCTTCTTCAAGAGCTTCTTGAGAGTACCCATGACAACATGTGCAAGCCTTCTATGCCACAACCAACCGTTTGATACTTTGGTGAACAAGCAAGTTGACAAGCTAGCCTCACTAGAAGAGAAGTCCATAAGATAGAGATTGTTATATTTAAAGCCCTTGAATATGAGATCATCCTTGTTTGACTTTCATACCCTCATCAGTGAATGTAACCTTGAAACCATGATCACAAACTTGAGCCACAGACAATAAGTTGAAGTTCAATGAATCCACCAAGAGAACATTTGAGGGTGAATGATCATTGGAGATAGCATTTTTTCCCAATCCTTCAACCTTGCCTTTTGAGTTGTCACCAAATGTGATCTTGTCATGCCCACTAATATCTTCATCCAATGTGGTGAACATCCGGGATCACCGGTCCTATGTTGAGTGCAACCACTATCAAGAACCCAATGGTGTCCTTTGGTCTTGTAGTTCACCTACATCCACAAACATGATCAAGCTTGGGGTTTAGCCACCCAAACCTTGTTGGAAGCTTGAGTGATAGAACTAGAACTAGATGTGACATTTATAGTGGAGCAATGAGGATGAGCTTGTGCACTAGCAATGAGAGTCTTGGGCACCCAAAGTTGCTTAGGCCGTAAACTATCCTTGCGGCCATAGAATCTCACAACAAACTTGCCATTACCCAACCTTGACACTGCATAAAGTGAGTTAAAAGCCATAGGTCTTAGGTGATTTGCTAACTTGGGGGGAGGAGGTGTCTTGCATTGAAAGGACAAGTGACCCTATCTCTTGCATTCCATGCAATATCTTGGTCTTGGACCGGAAGGAGCTTTAGGTTGCTTTGCCATGACCTTTGGAGAAGGGTACTTGAATGCATTCTTGCCCTCACTTAACTTGACCAAGTTGGTATACAATTTTCTTCCTTGATGCATTGGATGATAACCATTCTTGGCATTGACTTGTGCAACTTGTAGCTTCAATATTTTGACTTGTGGCATTTGAGCTTGCATATTCTTGAGATCAAGAACTTGTTGCTTGAGCTTTGCATTCTCAATAATAATAGCTTCATTCTCTCTCTTGAGCACATCATTGTCAAAAGAGATCTCATCATTGCATGATTCTACAACAACAATATTTTTGCCCTTGCACTTGTCACAAATGGAAGAGATCTTGGGCGAATCAAGCAAATCATCACATGAGGTAGAGCAATCAACTTTCTCTACTTGAGGGGCTTCAGCACACTTCTCATTTGACATAGCATCAAAGTTGGACTCAAGATTCTTGTAACTAGTGTTGAGCTCTTGAAAATCATTCTTCAACTTTTCATGCTTTGACTTGAGTTCATTGTAGATTTCATCAAATCATCATGGCTACCCTTGAACTTTAAGTTGCTAGCCTCAAGCTCATTCACCTTGTTTACTAACTCATTCTTGACTAGCTTTAACTTCTCAACCTTTTTTTTGAACTAATGATGGCCTCATTATAACCATTAAGTGTTTCAACTAGCTCATCATATGAAGGTTGTGCATACTCATCATCATCACTATCACTAGCACCATCATCATCATCACTAAAGCCATGGTTTCTTTTGCTCATCTTGTGATCACCTTTTGCCATAAGGCAAATGTGGGAGTTTGATGTAGAGAATAGTGATGTTAGCGGTGGAAGAAGAGAAGCCATGATAGCAAGACCGGCAATGCCTTCATTTTCACTTTCACTTGAAGAGGAGGAGGAATTATCCGAATCTTCAACATTGGTCACCCACTCTCCAATATAAGCCTTGGCTTCTTTCTTCTTGCCTTTCTTGTAATGCTTTTTCTTCTCATCTTTCTTCTCTTTGTGATGCTTCTTCTTGTGGTCTTTATCATCATCACTTTCTTTCTCTTGATTCTTATTCTTTTGCTTTCTCTTGTCGGGAAGAGGGCATGCATTAGCCAAGTGACCCTTCACACCACAACTGAAGCATGGCATGTACTTGAGTGACTTCTTTTTGTCATTTGTAAAGAACTTTTTTTTTGTAATCAAAGTTCACTCCTTTCTTATTGACCTTCTTAAGCATCCTGTTTGTTCTCTTTATGAGAAGTGCAAGATCAACATCATCATCATCACTTTCATCATCACTTGAATCTTCCTTGACTACCACCTTCTTCTTTTTGCTTGCCTTGAATGCAATATCTTTCTTGGAGGAGGAGGTGCTTTCATCTTGGCAAACACCCATATACATCTCATGGCCGGCAATCTTGCCAAGAACTTGAGCAATGGTGACAAACTTGAGGTCAACTTGATGAAAGTATGTGACAATATTTGCATACTTCTCTTTTGGTAGAATACCAAAAAGTCTTCTTATGATATCCACACTTTCCATTCTTCCCATATCAAGATCATTCAATTGCTCTACAAGAACACCAAAGCGAGAGTACATTTGATTAGCATTTTTATGAGAAAATATTTTGAAAGCATTAATTCTATCCATGATAACTTTATGGCGCTCCTCACGCTCATCCTTGGATCTGATGTGCATATCGCACAACTTATCCCAAAACACTTTAGAATTCTTGCTACTATGCACACGATTGAACATCTCTTTGTTTATGCCACGAAAGAGGATGTTGCAAGCCTTAGCATTCCACCTGGAAGCGTTAGACTCCTCGGGAGTGAGTGGCGGCTTTCTTAGGTTCGATAAAGCCATACAAAGCAGCATGGTAGTCATCGGGATCGACGGCCTCAAGATAGACCTCCATATGAATTTTCCAATAGGAAACATTGTCGCCATCGAACATGGTAGGGGGACCATCCGCGTTAGACATTTTACTCTAGGCGATGAAGCCTAATCCAAGAGCACGAGGCTCTGATACCAATTTAAAGGATCAAGATGCCTAAGAGGAGGGGGTGAATTAAGCTTCTAACAAATTTGCGGAACTAAACACCTAATCAAGCCAATTCACCCTATGTGCCTATTCCTATCTAGTATGACTATATAGACGAAAAAGGAGTTTTGCAACCTAGTTCCAATCCTAGTCTAGCATGGCAATTCTAGGAATGTAAAGGCGGAAATATAAATGCGGAAATGTAAATTGCCAAATGTAAAGAGAGAGTTAGTAGGCCAGATTTTTCCCGAGGTATCGAAGAGTCGGCACTCTCCCCTAGTCCTCATTGGAGCACCCAACACGAGGGTGTTGCTCCCCTTGATCTAACACGAGAATCAAGTGCTCTCTAGTGGATGTCGATTGTCCCCTCCGGAACGGCGGTCTCTAAACGCCGTGTATATCTTCTTGGGCCTCTCACAAGACGCCTCCTTGAGAGATTACCAAGAACACCACCACCAAGCCGTCCAGGTGATGCCGATCACTAAGAGTAACAAGCAATAGCTTCACTTAACCTGCACAAGACAAGAGACAAAGATGAATGTACACTTGCTATTCCCTAAGCACTAATGATGTCCTTAATCTCCACAACCAAGAACTTTTTAATCACTGCTAGTGCTTTGCTTGCTCTTAGCTCTCAAATATGACTATGAACTTCCTCAGGTCGCAAGAGAGCTGAATTGAACCAATACATGGAGTATATATAGGCCAAGCAAGCGAACTAGCCGTTGAGCCTCACATGCTGCTGAAGTCGTGAGGACCGACTGTTGCGGTGGTACCCAAGTACCAGTACCGCAACAGTCGGTGCTTACTTTTTAGCACATCCCTAACGGTCACTGACAGGGGACCGACTGTTGTGGTGGGGTGAAAAACCCCGTTGCACCGCAATAGTCCGTCAAACCAGAGACGAAATTGTCTCTGGCCCTAGGGGATCGACTGTTGCGGTGGGTGCTCAGCTGATTACTGCAACAGTTGGTGGTCTACTGACTCTGGGCCCTCTTGGCCCATAGAGGACCTACTGTTGCGGTGGTACCTAAGTACTAGCACTGCAACAGTCGGTGGCTTTTGCCTTATATTGGCCCTGATGGCCCTAGCCTGACCGACTGTTGCGGTGACCATCTTGATCACCACCGCAACAGTCGGTGGGGTGCAGAAATGCACTCCTGAGTTATGAAACTCGACCAATTCAAATCCTTTTGAGTTTCTAACTTCTTCCTTAGCTTCCATGGCTTCATCTGAGCTACCTAGTGCTAGAATTTCACAAGTGTGCATCACTTTTAGACTCTAGTCTTATTTAGGTCAAGCGACAACTCTTGCCCCCCTTAATAATACGGCCAAAGGAAAAACACGGACTTATACTAATCCAAGTGCCTCTCAACTCCAAACGGCACTTGGGACTAGCTTGTCCTTACGCTTCTCGCATATCCTTTGAATTGACATATATAAATCAAATGATGGGGGCCAAGAATACCATGAAAACCCATCATTGCACTAACTTAATGAATGCCGCTGTAAAACACACGTTAGTCGCAATGATCATGTTGTCATTAATCTCCAAAATCGAATTAGGGGCCTAGATGCACCTTCAACGGTCAACATATGTGTGATGAACGGATCCTGACACACATATGCGATGCATTTGATTTTGTCCTTAAAATCAGGTGTGACAACATATTATTTACATCGTATGACTCCCACGGTAGTTATTCCTGTGACATAATAAGGTAGCATTTATTGCTTACTACATGTATTTTTTTACCATACTGTGTGTGCGCCTTTAAGCCATTCCCAATGGGAGTTACATTGGGGTTTTATCCGCGTTAAATAACACACCATATAAGATTTTTTTAATAACATAGCAAACGAATAGAGAGAAGAAACCAATTTCATCTAGAATGAGTCTTATATGTACATAGTTTTCAACTCTTGATGAGTCTTATAGTTAAATGCTAGGGTAGCCTATGAAACAACAAAGATGATGCAATATATCGTAGAATGTGTATCGTCCATAATTTCAATTTGTTACATTGACGTGGCAGCTTGGAAACAACAAAACGAAACCTCCTATTGGTATTGGACTTATTATCCTTGCCTTATGCTTGAATTTAGCATTAATCTGGTATAGCAAACCGGACACTCAAGATGACTAAATAATCTTTGATGAAGTAAATAAATTAGAGGAACATCACCATATTTTTCAAAATTTGAAAACTTCTCACAAGGTTGAATCCTCATGTTGTTGAAAGGCTCGTGGCTCCTTTGAAAAATCCTGATGGAAAAGCTGAAGCACTGAACCGAAAGCACGGAAAGCAACTTTGGGCCCGTTTAATTCAGAAAGTTGCCGAAAAAAGTTTCCACTGAGAAGCGTGTTCGTGAGAGGAAACACGGTTGTCAGTATGAAAAAATTATCATTTTTTAACAACTTGCCACAATCTGAACAGGCCTTTTTCTAATCCTGTCCTTACCTTGACTCCTTGCAGCAAGCGGAGCGAGCGGCGTGAGTCGGTGAGTGACCGCCAGCTGTTGGTCTGTCGCTGCTTGCCCCTACTCTCGGCGGCTGGGCCTCTCCCCCGCCCCAACCAAAACCGCCTCGTCTCCTCCTCCCGTCGCCTCACCACTACCAGTCTTCCTCCCCTCCTCGTCCCATGGAGACCGAAGAGAGTTGGAGTTGCCGAGGCCGCGAGGCCCAAACCCTATCTTCCCTCGCCGCCGCTCTCCCGCCGCCGCCGCCGCCCGCGTGGGAGGTGACGACGGTCGACGACCTCACGGACGAAGTCCTCCGCGCCATCCTCCGCCGCCTAGCCCACGCCGACCTCCTCCGCGCGGCGCTCGCCTGCCACCGCTGGCGCCGGGCCGCCTCCCGCTCCCTACACCGCGGGCCGCCCCTCCTCGGCTACTTCTTCCACCCGATGAAGCCCTCCAAGCCGCCCCCAAACCCGACGTCGGACAAGATCCGCCACCCCGCCGTCTTCGTCCCGCTCGACGCCACCTCCCCGCTTCTCTCCCTCGAGCTCAGCGGCACCGCCGCCCGCGCTCTCTCCATCCAGGACGTCAACCTCGGCCTCGTCCTCCTCCTCCACAGCCCGCGCCCCAAGTCGCTCCTGCCCCGCATCCTCGCCGTCGACCCGGCGTCGCGCCGCCGCGTGCTGCTCCCGCCGCCGCCGCGCGACGCGCTGCCCGGCGACCGCTGGCGCAGCGACAGGTGCGTCATCGGCGTCGCCGTGCTCTCGCGCGCGCACCCGAGCAGGCTTTCCTTCGACGCCGTCTGCCTCACCGTCGACGGCGACCTCCCGCGCGCCTGGGTCGCGTCCGTCCGCGACGGCGAATGCGCCTGGCGTGCGCTGCCGCGGGCCGAGGGGGTCAAGGTGGACTTCGACCCGTGGTGGTTCGAGGCCCGCTGCGTGCACGCCGCTGGGAACATCTACTGGCACATCTGCAACTCTAGCCGCCTGCTCGAGCTGGATCCTCGCACGCTGGAGTTCTCGTTCATGCCGGTGCCTGCCGTCCTGGGGGACCGCATCAACAAGTACCGCATCGGGGAGAGGCCGGAGGATGGCCGTCTGTGCATGGCAGCGATCGTGCACGAAGAGAATCTGCAGATCTGGCTGCGTGGAAAGGCCAGTTGGAGCGATAGGGGGTGGTTCATGGAAAGGGAGATGTGCATGACCAAGGTGCTCGACACCGTGCCTGGGCTACCCAAGGACACCTCAAAGCGGATGCTTTGCACCTGGCTCAGCGATGTCGACTACGCCCGCACCGGGAAGGTGTTCATCAGGACGTGGGGATATGGGCGCTACTCTTTCCATATGGAGACTGGCAAGCTCGAGCGCTTGGTGATGAAAGATGGCAAGGAGTACGGGGACCCCATGTATGCCTACACCTCGGCCTGGCCGCCAGAGTTCCTCGCTCAACAAGACTGACTTTCAGGTGATTTGCATTGCCACCCTTCTCTGTTGGTGCCATTTTTGTTTATGCAATGTTTTGCCTGATCAAATTTTCCATTCATTATTTTCCTCTGCGATTATCTTAATGATGTGATGCATGCATATCCTTGGTTATAGTATCTAGTGGTAGTGGAGCTGTGGAGGGAGCAAGCATATCCTTGTTTTAGATTATTGTAGTTATTTGCAAAGTCGCAAGATAACTGGGTATCAAAGTACCGTTATTTGAAAGATAGCAGCAATTTTAGAACATTGAGATTAGCACATGTTAGTGAGAAGCTTGATGATCATTGTTTTTCTCTGTGATTATCTGAATGGTCTGATGTATGCACATTTGGTTATAGTCTGGTATCACTTGTGGGTGCAAAGCATATCCTTTTGTTTGATTTTTGGATTTGTAATAGTTACTCGCAAAGTGGCAAGATAATTGGGGTATCAATGTAGCAATGTTTGAAAGGTAGAAGTCGATTTTAGAAAACTTTGTTGGCCTTAAATTTGATGATATGTGCCTTCTAGTAGCCGTAGGCTGTGTCATATACTGATTTGGTACAAACTGACTTCTCCATTTCTGTTTAGGTACCTGTTTTAGAGTTTGCTTTGGACATTGCAGTTTTGTTCACTGAATTTGAATTGTCTTTTGAATGAGATATTTTGTTTGGCGATTATAGGTATCACTTGGGGAATGCTTCTAATTTAATATTTCAGTTTGAATGCCTTTTGAATCATGTTTGAATTTATTGAACTGCTTTAATTATTTTGTTTCTTACTTTGTTAACTCACTCCATAAATCATGAGTTTCATGGACTTTAGGCTTTGTTGTAACTTGTAATGGCGCAAGCGAGCCTTTTAGCTTGTGCGTACAGATTAAATACTAAACCTGGGTATAGTGCTGTAATTTAAACTCCAAGCTTCACAACATGGAGCACAGGCTGACTTCCCTTCCATGTTTTGTCATTTTAATTTATGTGAAGTTGCTTTATCAAACACGGAATGAGTTCATTATTCTGTGATTGCGCCCTGGGTAGTTTGATGCATGTACAACAATTTGTCTAAGTTGGTTTCGGTTGGAGGCATCACAAGTGTGTTCACTTGTTTAGGATTATTATGATGGCAGCATAACTGCTGGGATGGTCTTTGTACAGTACCAGCCAGTCTCAGAATGTCAAAATTAGAGGACAGTATTGAGGGATCGGATTTATTTTCCAAGCACCCATTTGAGCTGAACTTGATGGTCCTACATTTGAATATTTGATGCATTATCTTCCAGTGGCTTTGGTAGTCTGATCAATGTTTTGCATAAAAAAAGTGCTCTAGATGCGATTATTTTTTAATATTTAAGAACCTGTTTAATTCTGTGCTTTGATATGGAAGTTTTGTTCCCTATATTTAGATTCTAAACAAAAGGGAGTTCTATTCTTACTATTAATAGATTTTGGGCTAGGTTTTGAATTATTCAATGCTGCTTGACTGCTGAATGAATTCTAAGAATTGTTGTGCTTATATATGTTTGTTTGTTCTGTTGCTCAACTCAAACGGTTCAGAAATACTGAGTTTTGTGGGTTCTACTGTTCTAGGCTTTGTTTAAGTGTGTAACTGAGCTTTTTAGCTTATGCTGATTCAAGACACAAATTTTGGAATATTTAGAAAAATACAGCAATCAAGTTTCATACTCTAGAATTGCTATAATAAATGATAATGTTAAGCTTGGTTCTATCTTGCCAACTTTGTATGTTTGGTAGCATAATTTGAGCTCCTCTGTGATAATTATGCGTTTCATATGTCTAAAATCTGCCAAGTAGACGTAGTAGTACTTGTGTACTGTCTGGAGGTTTTGTGGTTACAACTTGAATACTGATGATGCTATATTTTTTAAAAAAGTATATTTACACCTTTTATTTCATATGAAAATTACATGCTGATATGTAAGATGGCAAAACATGTTTGAAATAAATTGCTATGTCTGAACTTGCCAGTTTGGCCCTCAATAACTAGAACGAATGGAGGAAATATTGCCACCTTAGGGTTTAATAAGAGTTAGGCACTGCTTGTGACTTATGAGTCCCCTCCATTTTGTACCTTCTTGTGCCTTTTTTGTTTGCCTTTTTTTTGGATCAGTTATGGATCCTCGTTCAGAAAGTTAGAGCAGCAAGCCCATTTTTACCCAGAACTTATACACGGAAGGTGTTTACATAAAACTAGGGAAAGCTATGGAGCAATTTGCTGGCTCTCGATCCATTTTTTCTCCCTTAAATTTAGCAAGAGTTAAGGTTCACATATATTTGTAACTGATTACGAGAACAGTGCTACGATTTGACTATTTTGTCAAGTTGGTTACTTAGATGGTGATAGAAATACAGAGAGAATATTATTGGTGTCAATAAACTTTCGTATTATCAATTATGCATTAATTCTTCTTCTTTTTTCTGTTAATTTGATTACTAATGTGTCATCTACAGTATTAATCTTCATTGTGCAAAAGATGCTTATATTAAGCAATTTGCCCGTGTGACATAGTTTGGTCTATCTTACTTTGTATCTTTTCACAAATTTCTTCCATTGAATGAGCTGCATGAAAAACCTTTAGACCTAGACCATGCAAGTGCTATGAATGCTCTTTGGCACTATTGAATGCTAAAGTACATGATTTGCTTACATGGTATCCATGTGCTGGTTTCAATCTACTTTGATGTTACTTACAAATTGCCCATTTTATTTCACTAATAGCCTTGTTGTTGCGGAACAAAAGCCGATTTGTTTGATTTCTAAGCACTCAGAGTTGTGCTAATGAGTACTTTCTCTTTATGATTCAGGGTGGTGACTGGTGAGAGAAGATATCAGCATGGTTCCTTGCCTTTCTGGGTCACTAATGGCATGCCATCTCCACCTAGCTCTTTTGTTCCCTTGCTCCGTATGAGTTAATTCAGACAAAGCTGTTGCTGAATTTATCTTTGCGCATTTCTGGATTAGATGACATTCCAAAGACAGTAGGGCATGCCACGTTATGCAGATTTCAGGTGAACCGTATATGTTTGCTCATCATGAGATATTTATCCTGTTGGGCATTTTGAAGACAAGGAATTTGGACCTCTAAGCTGCACTGCGGTTTGTTCCTCACCAGGAATTTTTGTAACGTCCTCCTGTTTTGTGTGCCATGTGATGACCAAACAGCAGCTCAGATTTGCATCTTGAATCTGTGTGATATCACTCTGTTTCTTGATTTGCTCTTGCGCTGTGATTCATAACTGCATGCACTTCCTAGATTAAATTATGTAGGCGTGTAGCCATCTTCGGAGCCTGCCCTGTGTCACACCCTTCTCGTAAGTGCAGTAGCTGGCTTTGGCAACATGCAACAACAGCACAGCCCCTGGCCCGTTCTTGTGGCGACTTGCCAGAAAGGCAGTTTCCTATTTGGTGTCCAGTGCCAGTGTGAAGCACCCGCAAAACTGGAAAAAAAAAATTACGTGCAGCAGTCCTGTAAACCGACGCTTGGACGCCCAGGAAATTCGACGTCTCGTGCCGAAGGGATCGCCGAGGGCCCGAGAGCCAGGAACGAGCCGCCAAAGCCAGGAACGAACCGTCGCCTCGGCTAGACTCAAGCAGGCTCGGCTTATTGGAGGCTCACATCTGTTCGCCTGATCGTTCTACAGACGTCTTTGTCGGGAAATTGGACCTACCAATAGGCCATTTGTGATTTTGGTGATTGCATGCAACACAACCCATGTGGACTAACAAGTTTGCTAGTATACAAGGATATAGTCACATGGATGGAAGGTGATGGACTTGGGTGATCAAACACCTTAAACAAGGTCAAGAATACATGATCAAGACATTAGAAGACCTTAAAAGAAACCCAAGACATCATACAAGACAAGCCCAAAGAAGAAACCGCGAAGAAAACAAAGTAAAAGAAAAAACATGAGCACAGACTATTGCTATGCTACCCAGTTACAAGCACAGCAATAGTCGGTCCTGCTGACATCATGAGGACAGGATGTTGCGGTCCTACCAATACTGATTGGAGCAAGTTGCGGTCCTTCACTGAAAAATACCAAAACCTACTGCAACGACAGAATATTGCGGTGCTAAGATCACCGATTGTTGCGGTGGGGCACATCAATAGTCGGTGGGGCTGAAGAAATTGAAGATTCGGCTCTGGAACGACAGACTATTGCGGTGCTACGATCAACGATTGTTGCGGTGGGGCACAGCAATAGTTGGTGGTCATAGTGGACCCACTGTCAGACCCACAAAGACTGTGTATGGTGGAGGACAGGAAGTTGCAGTGCAACACATAATGGGCACCGCAACAGTCGGTCCTATGCAGAAACGTACCAACGGCTACATAACAGCTAGTTCTTCATGTTGGGGCTATAAAAATCCCTCCACCTGACCATTTGAAGTGTGTTAGAGCTTGGTAAAGCTAGTGGGTGTTGAAGTTCACCATTTCATATGCTCTATCCACCAAAGTGCTTAAGAGAAGATTAGACAATTAGCAACAAGGCTTAGGCTTTGATTAGTGCTAGTTTAGGCCGCTTAGCTCTTTGCTTTAGGCTTTAGTCTAGAGTTTAGGCATACCTCTTTGCTATCGGTGCTTGCACGCATCAAGTGTTGTAAATCCGGGGCG
>CM014271.1:45622868-45651517 GCA_004135705.1 Alloteropsis semialata
CCTCCGACAAAGCTTTGTGGAGAGGCCGCCGGTGCTTGTGCAAGGGAGGAGAGGCCCTAGGTGGTTTGCCGAAGCTCTACCATAGTAAAGACAGCGGAGGTCACCAGCGAGAGGCCAAGAGGAGACCCACTCGTGTTGTGGGTAGTCCCGTTGGCTATCACGGAGTTTGCCCGCCACCGGAGCTTTGCCCTAAGGAAGGGGCATTTCCCAAGAAGGGGCTTCAACGAGGACTAGGGGGAGTTAGCTAACTCCCCGATATCTCGGAAAAAATCGTCATGCCGAGATTTTGCATTCTCTACCATTTACAATTCCGCATTTACATTGCGCCCTTTACATTCCGCATTTACCTTTCCTAGAATTGCCTTGTGTAGTTGATAGGATTGGAACGTAGGGTGCAAAACTCTTTTACGGTAGAGATAGCAACACAAGAATATGTTTTTATATGTGTTTGGAGTCTTAGTTTTTAGAACACCTAATTCACCCCCCTCTCTTAGAGTGTCACGGTCCCTTCAAATGGTATCAGAGCCTCGTGCTCTTTTTTGGACCATTGGCTTCACCGCCAAAGAGCAAAATGACATCCGAAGAGGTTAGGAGTGATATCGGTAGGCCTCCACACTTTGACGGCACTAACTACCACTATTGGCATATTCGTATGTCATGTTTCCTTGAAGCTAGAGGTTTAGGTGTTTGGAGAGTAACGAAAGAAGGAATGAAACCCCTAGCTCGGCCGAAAAACCCCACTAAGGCCGATAGAGATGAGATGCACTTCAATGCTATTGCTCGGAATTTAATATTCGAATCTCTTAGCATTGATGTGTTTAATAGGGTCTATCATCTTGAAGATGTACACAAAATTTGGACCACGCTCAAAGAGCTCCACGACGGCACGAGTGACGTTAAAGAGCAAAAATATATGTTGGTCAAGCAAGCTTTCGATTCTTTTAAGATGTTGCCATATGAGTTAACTAAGGACATGTATTCACGTTTAAATGTTATTGGCAATGAGCTAAATTCTATAGGCTTGACCAAGCTAAGTGATGTAAACATCTCAAGAAAGATCATCCATGTTCTTCCCAAAGAGAAGTATGCTCCCATTGTCACTTACTTCCATTGCATGACCAAGATGGATGAGTTGATGCCCACAAAAGTTTTGGGCAAGATCATTGCTCATGAGCTATCAATGAAGATCACCAAAGATCCTTCTCCATTCAATGAAGATGCAAGCACATCAAGCAAAGAAAAGATGGAGAAGAAAGAGGATAAGAAAGAATCTTCAAAATCCAAGGTGAGAGCTCAAGTGCAAGAATCAAGCTCAAACTCAAGTGAAGCTTCAAGCTCAAGTGAAGCATCAAGCTCAAGTTAAGAGGAAAGTGATGATGAGAATGATGATGACGATGATGATCAATCAAGTGACTCCTCCTATGATAGTGAAGAAATCAACAAGCTTATCAAGAAAGTGACCAAGATGCTCAAAAAGATCAATGACAAAGGTTACCCTAATTCCATGGAGCATTTGGAGAGCTACAGCCGAAGGATGTTGGACAAAAAGAAGATTGCTTTCCTTGGTTGTGGTGAAGGAGGACATCACATCGAGTATTGGTCAAGCATGAAAGCAAGACACAAGCGTATGAAGGAAGAAAGAAGGAAGCAAGCAAGAAGGCCTTCACAAGCATTTTCAAAGGTGGGTTTGATTGGCCAAGCTCAAGTGATGAAGAAATCCACCACAAGCAAAAGACCTTTTTGCCATCATCAAGTTCATCGCATATTTGCCTAATGGCCCAAGGTATGAGTGATAGCGATGTAAGTAATGATGACTCCTTCCCTTCAATTGAAGAGCTTGCTAATCTTGTTCAAAATCATGAGGTAATAATAAGGAAAATCAATTTGCAAAACAAGAAACTCAAACAAAAGCTAGCTAGCTCATCATCCAATTTTAAAGGATTGGAGAAAAAATTCGATATGATCATTGAAGAAAATGATGAGTTAACTAGTAAAATTGAGTTGCTTGAATCAACTAAAATTATCTTCACCAAAGCATCCACATATCTTTTTGATACAAACTCTAAAAATGATGCTTCTATTTCTTGCATTGATTTAAATGTTAAATCTTGCTCACCATCTTGCAATGAGAATGTTATTATAGAAACTCTTGACGATCTCATTGCACAAGAAAATTAAGAGCTTAAGCAAGAAGTAGAGAAGCTCTCAAAGGACTTGAAGAAGCTCAATGGAAAGAACAAGGAGTGCAAGATGGTGAAGAAGCTTGAGAAGGGAGTAACCGTGACTTGCTACTCTTGCCATCAAGAAGGCCACAAGTCCTACGAGTGCAAGGACAAGAAAGGGGAAGAGAAGAAAAAGGAAATCATCTCCAACACCAAAGCATACATGAAGGTTGACAAAAAGAAGAGCACACCATACCTCCTCAAGAAGAAAGATAACAAAGTGGTGGCTCACTTGATCAACAAGCAACTGAAGGGGTGGAACCAACCTATTTGGGTGCCAAAGGAAATCATCACAATCATGAAGGGCACCAAAAAGGTTTGGGTTCCAAAGGTGACTTAGAGTCCATGGGACTCAGGAGGATTTGGAGACTTGGCCACAAGAGAAGAGCAATTCAAGCAAAAAGGCCAAGTTAATCAAGATTTGAAGTATTCTACACCCAAATCCTCTATTGGTAACATAGGTAAGTAGAGTTAAATTCATGCAATTTCAATTAGCATCTAGTTCCTATGCTTGTCTAGGATTGCATATGCATACTTCAAATTCATTGCATTGCCTAGAGTAATCCTTTCATATGGTTACATAACGTTTTCGCACATAACGTTTAAACAATGCTACATATTTTTTGGCACATTGCCTATGAAAAAAGGGAACAAACCGAAATCAAAAAGAGGAATAGCAAATTCTATTATTGTGTTTCCATCCATGAGAGGTGAACAGTTCCAACGCCGTGGTCTCTAATGCTCTGCTCACACTCTTGAATGCCTCTTTTGTCTCCTCATCACACTGCAGCAGTGACCTTGCGGTGTCAGATCTGGTGGTTAGTGCGTCTACCCAA
This sequence comes from Alloteropsis semialata, assembly GCA_004135705.1. NCBI lineage: Eukaryota > Viridiplantae > Streptophyta > Magnoliopsida > Poales > Poaceae > Alloteropsis > Alloteropsis semialata. Next base: position 45,625,927 of record CM014271.1, read on the forward strand.
GAACACGACATGGCCATGGCCGGAGAGTTGTTGCACTGACACGCCCATATGAACGACACAGACACAAGGAGCGATGGAGCCGATGAAGAGCAAACAGAACATGTAGGATTGTCTATTTCTTTAGTGTTTATATTTGTTCACCTATATGATTTGATCGTGCTTATGTGTCCTTTCTATTCTGCTTTTGTTCTTCGACCATGTGACATATGCCATCCGTCTGATATTGATTCACAACTCTTTTGTAGATCGTACAGAGCCAAATTTATGAGTTTACGAAGGAATTTTATGGAGGAGCTGATAAAGTGCCTTTCTCACGAATGGATTGTAACAATATGATTCGAGGACGAGCAAGGTTTAAGCATGGGGGGATTGTTGACGCTCGTTAGCGACACACTTTTAGTGCTATTTGAGTAGTGTTTTGGGACCAATTCATATACTAACCTGCCACTTGGCACTTAAAATAACCCCGTTTTTGTATATGCATGTATTTTTGGAGGATTTTGGTTTACGCAGGTTTTTAAGCTATAAATGAGCACTTTTGGACAAAGACCAAGATCATGCGTAGCGTGAAGGAATGAAGGCCATGTGACTCGGATTCCGTTCGCTCTCATCTATGGTGAACCAACCTCCAAGAATGTGGAAGGACAAAGACTTGAAGATAAGGTCGGATGACTTCGGGATCAAGGCGAATCAGGCAGACATATGGATAGATATCAAGACCCAATCTTATCCCGAAGCAACCGACGTAAAATACCCACATGCATTGGCAAATCAACTCTTGAAGGATCTAGAAGCTTGCACACGAAAGATGGGGCCGAGGGGCCATAAAAAGGCCCTAGGCCGGCCGGCCCAGAGGGGCCCAGGCCGGCCGGCCTGGGTTGTTTCTGTGCCGCCTCGACCTCCCCTTCGAGCGAGGTTTTCTCGGACTATTTATAGCCCCTGTACCCCGAAGCCACGCACATCCATCCACCAGAATTCGGCGAAACCTAGGGCATACACCAAGAGGAGACGACGGCCGCCACAAGTCCTCGAAGTTGTCTAAGGGATGGCTTAGGCCAACCCTAGCCACCATGGCCTCCCTGCGTGGTTGTGCCATGGTGGAGTTCATGAGCTAGTTGGAGTCATCAATGGTATGTACTTGGTAGTGATGATTCAAAATGTATCTATTATATGAGTTATGTTCTTTTATGTCATCCGATCTCTTAGCGACTCAATGCCTCCTTCTATGCTTTCTACCTATCATGAATATGTTTGTTCCCTTGTCTACTTCATATGTTTGGACTATATAGCATGCTTTATGTAATCATGGTGATTAGATCTAGCATGTCGACCCTTCATGATATCTAGACACATTCACTTGTGGAGTGCCCTTGTTACTAGCCACGTCGATAGGGAGCATCGTGACAGGGTGTGATCCTGTGTAGGGTGGAGTTCTCGGGAGGTTGACCGGAGGTAAGAGTTTAAAGATTGCTTTGGATGAGATGTATGATGTGCTTGCTCTATTTGGCTAGAACTACAACTAGAAGATGATAGGCCCATTTATCCTTTGGTTGCTCTATCTTTGCCTATGTTTATGGATGTGATCAACCTATACACTTCACTCAAATCTTATAGGTTTTACCCCTTCATATGCAATCAACGCTTAATGCTAGGAATAGATCCGTTAGATTAGATGGGGAACCCTAGTAAGTTCATTGTCGATCCACGGATTGATAAACCTTGGATGGAATACTCTAAGGGAAAAACTACGATGATCCGTGCGCTTGCAGTTCACAATTGGCGCGTCTATGGACCGTCAACAAGCTTTTCTGGCGCCGTTGCCGGGGATCGGCAACTCGAACCCTAGGAGATCTATCTAATGTTTTTGGACTAACCCTAATTTTATTATTGCATATATCCTGTGTTTCTTGTTTGTGTCCATGAATGCAGGTAAAACCCTAGACACAAAGCGATCGAGAAGTTCTCAACATCCGGACTTTGGCAAGTCCGATCTCGCTAAAACAAGATTGATGGCTACATCAAGATCCGCTCTTTAGTGGTAGGTGCTAACTTTTGTTAGTGGCCCATCATCTGCTATCGAGCCCACACCCTAAACAATCGAAGATGAACAAGGTATGCTACCGTGTCAATTAATTTTTAAGACTAATGTTTCTTGGAGATTTGTTTGTCCAAGCTATAGGTGATGAATCATGCCCTGAAGAAGTCGTGAGACTCGATCATCAACATCTCCGGAAGGTTGCTGTTGAGACCAGTTTTTCGCCCATGATCAGAGAGGTACCATGGAAGAAAATTAGAATATAGGAAGCTCCATCAAGTCTTCTTTCCAACGCATCATGAATCGCACATTTTGGAGATCGGTGCAAGGAGTTATGGTAAAATCTTTCAATACTACGCGTTCTGAAATCGCTATGGACAGAACGTAGTGCCGGAGTAAAACAAGCATAATTCTTTCATCCTAAGTCCTTTTGGAGTGAATGAGCACTCATTGCAAAGAGAATTTGATGCACATTGCAATGGAGTAGAAGTTTAGTACATGATCTGCATTGGATGAAGAAGAATTTAATGAAGAAGAATCAGCAGCAAACAATGGAGAAGGTGATGATAATGTCAAGGGATGATTGGAGGACCTTGAGCACAAAAGATGATGATTTAAAGTTGGTCAAGACTGGAGGCAACAAGATTTGAAGCACCATGACATTACCAATCTTCTTCAGTAGGATGCTTAAGAAACTTCTAATTGAGTGATGCTACTAACGAAGAAAATTGCTCAAATCATTGACATAAAGAGTAAGAGTCCCCTACGATCCCAGCACCTTGGGTAAAGCAAGAATTATGGAGAAGACACATCATTAGAATGCCACTTGCTGGTGAATCAATGGTGATGGCCTTGAAGCCTAAGGATGCACAACACGACACTCCAAAGACCACAAGATCAAGATCATCAACATCTCAGGCTCAATTCACAAGAAGGTACTGTTTGCATCAAAATTCTGCGCAACCTCTGAAGAAAACAACAGAATCAAGAACCAAGTCAATCGGAGATTCCTACAAGTGGTTATGATCATAACATCGAAGGTCGTGCATTCGGAAATTTTTTGGACAGCACGCAGCGCTAAAGTAAAATGGGCATAACTCTCTCGTTTGAACTCCGTTTAAGATGAATGACCACTCGTTGGAAAGGTAATTTCATAAACTTTTCAATAGATCTATATTTTGGTATATGTTCTGTTCTGGACACAGGGTAAAATCCTTGAAGAAGAGGCAGGAGAAACTTGATGAGAACAAGGTAGAGGAGATAATGATGACAACATTGAAGATGAGTTTGGGCAATGCTTTCATCAAGCATACAAGATCGAATTCAGAAGCTAAGAACAAATAAAGACCCCCAAGAACATTGGCGTATGATGATACAAGCCGGCGACATTCGATTCATGAAGATGTTAGGAACAAACCACGATGAATTACACAAGGAGACATCAAGCTGCATGGACACTTCAGATTCTCGCACGAAAGACCATGGCTTCGCATGAAAATAATCGAGGTGAGAAGTCTAGCTCTATGACTTTAAATGAAGCGCTTTGCGGGAGGCAACCCGATCTTTTGTTTATTATCTATATAATATGACGGTCTATATTGTGCTCTTTAATTGAATCATCAAGTAACATTGTACCATTGCTCTAATAAATACCACAACTTTATGTTGTATAATCTAAATGATATTGAGAGAGCACTTTGTATTTGATCTCGGAAAACTTGTAGACCCTTCTGTGTGCCTATTAGTGTTTAGAGTCTTTTTCTTTGAGTCTTTTTAGAGAGACATATGAGGTATGACATCACCCTTTGATTCTAAACTTGTGGCTAGTTAACTTAGGCTAACTTTTGTTTTGTTTTTAGACCACCATATCATGTCATGTCATTGTGTTCACCCACCTCATGTTGCACTTCATGCCATGTTGTTCTCGCCCTTGCATTGCATTGCATGTCTTGTTTTGATCTAACTTTTTGTTAAACCCACCTACACCTTCCTATCACCCCGCCAAAAACCGAGCCAATAAGGGTAGGATTGACTTGTGTTGATTTGCTTGCCATCACCATTCATATTAGCCAAGTCAATCTCTATTCCTTGTCCTAACTGAAAACTTTGACTAGCCTCCCTATGAGATCCTAACCCTTAGGAAACCTCTCATACCTATAGCCATCCTAAAACCATAGGTTTTGTTTTTCCACCCAATGAAACAACCTTTGTTTTTCTTTTTGTTTTCAACCACCTTAGGTAGATTTTCTAAACTTGACTTCTCTCTTTAAAATTCTTATTTTAAGCCAAAAAATATAGGATATCCATGAACCTTCCCCTAAACCTCATTAGCTAGGTTGTTCAGTTTTTTCCGATGAATGATTTTCTTGTCGACAATGCTTCACTTCTTATGAAGTGGCCGGCCAAGCTTTGTCGCTCTAAGCAAATTCTTTTTGAATGAAATGATTGCGGAACAACATTGAAAGACCTTTCAAACCTTGCTAACTCTTGTTTTTGCTAACTCTTTGCATTTGCATTTTGCATCCATTCCATCATTCCATCATGCATTTGTTGGTTTGGCCCTCTCACAAAACTTCATGATGAATGCTTTAATATCCATGTTAATGCTTCTATAGGGCATTACCCTTTGCAATCTTGTTTAAGCATGGTGTTTAGACATGATCGCGGACCATCATCATTTAGTTTTGAGAGCCTTGCTAGCATTTGCATTGCATCAGTTGGTTTATAAGCTTTGCAATGCGCTTTATTTTTCTTGCGCTATAAGGAATTATTGACCTTGGGATAGACATGGTGTTTTGACCTTGGTTAACAAATCTTTATGACTATGAAGAAATTCGGCAATCTAGTTGTCAACATGGTGTTTAGAACTAGGTGCAAACATTGTCTTGTTTATATGCTTTCCTCTCATTTGCATACTCACTTTGCACACACGCACACCCATTAGGTTTTTATTTTTCTCTTTTACTAGGTTAATTATGCCACAAGTTAAGGTCTTAGGGAGGTCATTGGTTGTCGGCATTTGCTTATACTCCCGACCGTCACCCCGGGGGTAGTTTGTGCATTTCAAGTGTTTTGCAGGCATGAAGAAGGAATCCCATGAATTCGTGATCGAAGTTACAACCAAGGCCGTTGACATCTCTGAAGATTGAAAGGGACGCTGCTGTTTCCATCAAAAATCTGCACATGTTCAGAGATGTATAAGGAACAAAAAGTTGATATTCAGAAGCTCCATCGAATTCTTGCTCCAACGCATCCAAGATCAATGAATTTGAAGACCCATACAAGGAGATACGATAAAAACATTGGGCGCTGCGCGTTCTAAAATCAGCTCGGGACAGACTGCAGTGCTGGACTAAAAAAGGCATAAACTTTTTTTTTTGGAATCCGTTTTGGGCAAATGATGATTCGTTGGAAAGAGAAATTTGTGCACTTTGCAATAGAGTAAGGGTTCAGTACATGTTCTGTTCTGGAAATAAAGGAAAAATTCATAGAAAATGAAGCAGCAATGAAGATAACAAGCAAGGAGTTGATAATGGTACGAAGAATGATTGGGACCAAAGCTTAGTGACAATGGAAAGGGTTAGACAAAAGTTAAGGCAATAAAGGTGAAGAAGCATAAAGATATATCCAAACACATAGCGGAAGGACTTCAAGAATCACATGACGGTTCACCATCTTTTTCTACGCTTAGCAACATGCTAAGCATGGGGGAGGACTTGTTGGATGAAAAGGAAAAAGCCATATGGAGTACAAGGATCGTGTTCACCACAAGATGCTCATTACTCTTTTTCCATGCTAAGCACAATGCTTAAGCATGGGGGAAGTCGCGCTACACTTCATTGCAAGCATCAAAAAGGACGGTAACTCTTCCTCAACCTTCTCTTTGTTCATCTATTTCTTAATGCTTGTATATATGTATGCCATCGACCATAGGTTAGAAACCTTTGTATATCTCTCTTGTTAATAACCTGGCTACTAGAAGGATAACCTAGTTTTGTTTTTGTTTTCAATAAATGATCACCATCACTTTGTGCTCAGCACGATTCAATATTTTGAATGCTTTGCTTATGAAAAAGTGATGAAAGTTGCCGCCTTGTTTTACCTACACCATGTTGTATATGACTTGACCATTTGCTCTCTATTAAATGATCTTAAATTGACTAAATACTGGCTCTTTTATTTGTGGAGGTTAAATGACTAAATTCTAGACCCACATATTCCATGTTGCTCTTTGATTTAAGTTTACCGATGACCTTACACCTTGTATTGTTTTATTTAAAACTTGATTCTTATGCTATCTACATTCATGAATCTCTTGCAAAGTTCTACCTACCAAAGCCTTTACATATACATGATCTTTCATGATGAAACCTTTAGATTTGCAAACTTATATTTTGATGAGTTGGATTAAGATTGATTTCTATAGTTTGAGTCTAAGAAGCTGGCCATTCCATTTTGCATACCTTCCTTTTGCTAGTCTTTCTATCCATGCATTATGATTTTCTACACCGAAAACTTCGCAAACTTTGCTGGATATCCACCCTAAACCCAAATATCTTTTTGTGACTACCTCCTTGACCACAACCTACAATTGATGGATCATTTTCTCGACGAAAATCCACAAGAATCGAGAGCTTAATTTAGAGAATATCAATTTGGGAGGCATCAAAGAAACTCCCTAAAGATTCAAGTGCTTTTTTAGAAGATCAAGATGGACTTTGTGTACTTACTTTAGCAATTATCAACCCTCACTTCTATGCTCGAGGACGAGCAATCGTTTAAGCATGGGAGGATGTTGAGTAAGTACTATGTTGCCAAAGGTTCTAAGGAGTAAAAAGAAAGAAAAAGAAAAAAAAGAAAGAAAGAAAAGAAATAAAGATGAAAGAAAAAATGAAAGAAAAAAGAAAGAAAAAAAGAGAAATAAAGCTTCCAGGCATGACATTCCATTATTTGCTTCCAGGCATGACATTCCATTATTAGCTTTCAGGTATGACATTCGAGGACAAAGAAATGAGAGATACGAACTCAATCTTATAGCATATACATACTGTATCTGAGAACCCCCAAAATGAGAGATCAACTCAATCTTTCGTTTCTTTCATGATAAAAATAAAAGGTTTTTGAACCATTTCTTTATTTAACACACCCATTCATCGAACAATTTGATAACTACATTTCTCATCAGAACACAATAGCATCACCAATATTTTTTATCTTTAAAATCCATACATTGGACATTTTTTTCACAACACACTATGCATTGGTATTGAACTGCCTCATGTCCTTGTCCTTGTCCCAAGCGCAGCATATGGAATGCAATATACACAGTCAACACTGAATAGGAGGCCTTTGAGAATCATCGTACTGCAATTCAGAGTGTTCTTTCATATGATCCTGGAGCTTTCTTGGACAATACGAGAAGAAGGTCTTTCAGATGATTCTGAAGCTTTCCTAGCCAACACAACCAGCAGGAGGTCTTTCAGATCCATCGCTCTGCAATCAAGAATGTTTTTTCGAGGATGCTGAAGTTTGTTTCAACTCTGTAGAACACAGAATCAATTGTTGATGAACCTGATTGCTGGCGATACGAAGGGGGCCGAGCCGGCGCTAGCGTGGACGGGCTCCGCGAGGAAGGAGAAAAAGCAACGGCGTGTTCACGGGCTATGGGGAGAGCACCCGCTTCCCGAAGCCATTGACGAGGGCCTCACATCATGAACGCATGGCGAGGATACAGACCATGGAGGCACGAGGTGTCAGGATTTCCTGGCGAGGACACTCTTGATGAGTACTTGAAGGTTGCTGCCTGAGAGCACTGCACTTGAGTGCTTAGAAAACTTTGTGGAAGGTTTGATTGAAATATTCGGTAGCAAGTACCTGCGTCGCCCCACAGTCGAGGATATAGAGCGATTGCTCCAAGTCGGAGAGTCCCGTGAGTTTCCTGGGATGTTAGGAAGCATTGACTGCATGCATTGGCAATGTAAAAATTGTCCAGTAGCACGGAAGGGACAATATACCCGAGGTGACTAAAAACACCCAACCATTATCATTAAAGCTGTAGCATCATACGACCTTTATATCTGGCATGCATTCTTTGGTATTCCTGGGTCCAACAATGACATAATTGCGCTCAACCAGTCCCCTCTATTTATTGAAGCCTTAAAAGGTGAATCTCCTAGAGATTAGTTTCCTGTCAATAGGACACAATATAACACAGGGTATTATCTTGCTGATGGAATTTATCCAGAATGGGCAGCCTTTGTAAAGTCTATAAGGTCTCCTCAACTAGAGAAGCACAAGCTGTTTGCAGCCGAACAAGAAGGGAAAAGGAAAGACAAAGTCTATAAGGTCTCCTCAACTAGAGAAGCACAAGCTATTTGCAGCCGAACAAGAAGGGAAAAGGAAAGATACCGAACGTGCTTTTGGGGTGCTACAAGATCGCTTCAACATCATGCGTGGTCCAGCACGATCATGGAGCCAAAAAGTTCTTCGAAAAAGCATGAAAGCTTGTGTTATTCTCCATAAAATGATAGTGCACTACAAGGTTTTGGCACTAATGCCACGGACGTTTTGGTGCAACGCTATATTTTTGTTGCAATACATAGGGTTATTGCGACAATTTCTGATTTTGGTTGTGATAGAAGAGCTTATTGTAAGGAAATGTGTAGTGTTGCGATTAAATTGTCTTTCGTTGCGATAAATAGGATATATCGCAACGCATAATGTTTTGTTGCAATTTCGCTGTTGTTATTGCAACAATATTTTGCCACGGTTGCAATAGGTGGCCATATTGCAACGATTATATCCCGTTGGTATTAATGCTATCGTCTGTTGCAATAGCGTCATAGATATAGCAACGTAAACGAGTGCGTTGCGACTAAGATGTTGGATATAGCAACAAAAATCTATGGTGTTGCAAATGTGTCTTAGATATTGCAACGCTAACACGAAAGCGTTGCAAGTAGGTCTAGATATAGCAACAAAAATTGAAGATGTTGCAAATTGGTCTTAGATATTGCAACGCTTGCATGAATCGTTGCGAAGTGTGGGTGCGTGCACTAGGCCGGGTTTAGTCCGTGGGCCTTTATTTTATTTATAATGAAATTTGCATTTAATTGGCCCAACTCCTACCTGAAAAATCAGGCCCAAGTCGGAATAGTCATTAGCTACAGAAATATACACGATGATGGGCCCTCCACCAATAACCTAATTTCCTCACTAATCAATAGTGCCGTACATGGTAATATTGAGGAGCCAAATGAGGCAGCAAAGAAAATTTTCAAATTAATGGAAGAAGCTCGGATTGAATTGTACCCAGGTTGCAAGGAGGCTTCCAAAGTATCTTTTGTTGTCAGGCATTTCCACATTAAGTGCATGTTCGATATTATGAACAATGCAATGGAGCACATAATTCACTTATTCTCTCTTGTGCTCCCCAAAGGACATTGTATCCCAGATACCATGGATAAAGTTCAAAGGGTAATTCGAGACCTTGGATTGGACTACCAAAAGATTCATGCTTGTGTCAATGATTGTGTGCTATTCCGTGGAGAAGAGTACGAGAACCGGGACTCATGTCCAACATGTGGGGAGAGTAGGTGGAAAAATACTGATTGAGAGGGCCTTGGGGATCATGCTGATGATACTGGTGCAGTAAAGAAGAAGCACTTTTCTCAAAAAATTCTGAGGTATTTTCCACTGATTCTTTGACTACGAAGATTAAGAGCTGAGGGTTCAATAGCTGAGGGATACATCTTGGAGGAGTGCCTTATGTTCTATTCTCGATTCTTTGAAGGAATTGCTACAAAGCTAAATCGGCCAGAGCGTCAAGAAAGGAGCACTATTAGTGAACCACCTGCTGGTCTAAGTATATTTGCGAGCATGGACTATGATAGAAAGAAATCTTCTAGGCATAATATGGAGATAGCATCTTATGATAAACTGCAGAGGATGAGGCACTACATTTTAACCAACTATGATGAGGCCATTCCATGGATAAAGTAAGCCACATGTTTATGAGTTTATCTCTAATAATGTGTTCACTATCTAACTGAGATAAGTTTTTGTTTCATTTTTGTTTCATTAAAGTGAGCATATGGACGAATTGAGGCAAAAGAACCTGCAGAATGTTGAAACAAGGCACAAGAATGAATTTGTGGAGTGGTTCGAGCGTAAGTTGACTCATTTATATTTGCGTTCAGTTTAATGCATCACAGTTGAATATTGTTGTAATTTGTCGAGAACATATATATATGAGTGCAAATAAGGAAGGAACATGCTGAGGAAATTGCAAATGATATGATCTATGCTTTATCTCGTGGTCCAGATCATCGAGTTACTGTGATTAACAGGTGCTCCATGAATGGATTGTTCTTCCGGACATCGCATATAGAGAAAAATTTAACAACATAGAACAGTGGTGTTGTTGTCCAGGGCGATGACATGGAATGGTATGGAATGGTTAACAAAAATCATCATCCTTGATTTCCTAACACGCATGAAGTAACGTTGTTTCAGCGTGACTAGTATGATGTTCCGGCACCAACTTCGAACCAATCCACAGGGTACAACAAAGATAAATTTGGGATCATCGATATTGATACCTCTCAGTTTCACTATTCAGATGAACCATACATACTGGCGATTCAAGCGGAGCAAGTGTGTTATTTGAAATGTGGAAAGGAAGCTAATTGGTGCAGTGTCCTCAGAATGAAACCTAGGACCCTGTTTGCCATGCCTAAATGAGAGGACACTGACAATAATGTTGGTGATGCCAATGTGTACTTGGTTGTCATTGGAGTGGAAAATATTACTATCGATGACGGAGATGAGGAATTGACAAATCACAGCCCTCCCTACACCCGAATTCTTGTGACATTCATCTAGTACTGAAATCTTAATCGAAGACTACAGAGATGGTGGGAGAGACTGGGGTCACCTTGTCCTGGATGTGCGATGATGAGGCAGTAGCGACTCCTTCACCTTCGTCCATGCCGGGGGCGACGGTGCTTGCTACACTGACGACACACCGGTCGTTGGACATCTGTTCGTCGACGTCCATGGCTGCCCGTGCCTCGACGACACACCGCCCGCTCAACCCTGGGAAGGACGATGGCACCGAGGTCGCGGGAGTCCGCCTCACGCCAAGTGCACGCGCATTGCGCAACTGCCTGGCGATGGCGGTACTCATGCGGCGGACCATCGTCGCACTGTGGGGGGAGGTGGCGGCGGGGGTGACAAGGATGCAGTTGCCTTTGGAGGGGGAGAAGGCGATGTGATGTTGGGACCGGCGTGGGGAGAGGGGAAAAGAAAACCCCAGCCTTTGATGGGACGTTTTGGGGGAAGAAGGAGATGGGCGAAAAGGCATTAGGTGGCAAGGCGCGGTTTCACTTCGTTACGACAGTTGTTTCCATCCCAAAGCCTCTGACATATGGGGTATAGAAGTATAGGGCCCGCATGCAAGGGCCCATCGAGCCCAGCCCGCACGCACTGGCAAGAGGCGTATTCCTTGTGTGCACTATCATATGTGTGACTGACAAATGGGCCACACCTATCGGCGCTGGGGCTTCATCAGTTCATCATTAATTCTTCATGGATCTTCGTATTTCAGAATTTGATTGATAATGAAAACTTTAAACATGTATAGATTTCTCATTTGTTGTCCGATTCAGTTGATTTTTTTTGCTAACTTCGCAAAACATTTTGATCTATCTAATGAGTTCCACTGCGGCGAGTGTCTCCAGTTTAATTCCGTATCTTATTAGGAATTCATGCTAGCATTTCATACACTAAGACCTTACTATCCAATGAAGGTGCATTTTTATTGAGATTTAGTGACTATGCCATCCTCAAACACATGTGCACATATAATTATATGATGGAATGGTTAAATGGACCAACACATACAACATGTTCCACTCTACTTGGATATGGACTTGAAGAGGACCCTATGGCAAAGGTCATGTAGTCATCTTACATGGACAAAACCACTTCATAATTTTAAAATTGTTATGTATGTTCAATTTTGAAATGAACAATGATCACATTGCATGAAGTTTAAAACTCAAACCATTTCCCTGGAACACATTGAATTGCATCGAAGATTTAAGTTTTCAATCGATAATATAAGCAATGTACGTCTTCTCTTTATGAAAGCGTAATCTCCTATGTCCTCGACTTGCGGGACCCACGGTTTCGTCTTCTCTATATGAAAATGAATTCTCCGGGGTCACCGACATGTGGACCCACTAGTGAATAGTGGAAAATTTGGCCACTGCCACCGACGCGACGCTCGGGCGATGAGGCGTCTTCCCCCAAACGAGTAGTTACTGCGGTGTGCGGGATTCCTTTGCATGGAAGAGATTCACGTGGAACGAGGGGATGACGTATGACATCCTAGAGGAACTACCTCGCGCCCTCCGCCCGATTCCACCAGCGCACCGATTCGCCACCAATAAAACCTTGCCTTCCACCAGCGTGTTGCTCTGCTCCCCTCTGTCCTCGTGTGCCGCCGCCGCCCCCGTCCTCGCCATCCACTAGCGCCTCATCCAGTGTCCAGGTCCCCGGCCATCTCGTGCTCCGATTCAATGACAATGGAGTCGCTCCTGATATAGGTGGCTGAAAAGATCACCGGCATCGTTGCGGCACAGTCACCGCACCCCCTGGACGATCTCGGCAGCCTGCGGCTGTGGGATATGGGTACCCTGGGCCCACTACCGATTGGGTAGATAGTCAGCCTGGGCCCACGTCTGACAATGATGTGGACCGACCCCAGGCCGGCCCACGAGGATCCCTAGCTTAACGGACAAGTATGGAGAAGACTTAGCCCGGCGGGATACTCGGATCTCGCCCAAGGATCACGGAGATCATGTTACAATCGACTCGGATTAGTTTCCTAGTTAGAGCCGGATAATGATTAGAGATAACCGACTTGTAAACCCTAGGCCGTCAGCCTATATAAGGTGGCCTAGGTCGACCCCTCCAGGCATCTCATTCCTCCACCCATTGTAACCACGGACTCGCCGTTATTCTCCAGAATCATGCCGAGTAGAGCAATACAACATCCCCGAGCACAGGACGTAGGGTATTATACCTCCGGATAGACGGAACCTGTATAACCCCTGTGCCCTTGTGTTACCTCGAGCTCCCTAGTCTCGCGACTGCTCTTTGCCTACAAATCTACCATCTGGGTACCCCTGGGTGGACTGCCGGATGATAACTCTGACAGTTGGCGCGCCAGGTAGGGTAATCGCGGGGCATTATAGCTAGCTCGATGGCAGATCATTGCTCTATCATCTTCCCCGACAGGATGAAGGACTGCCCCACGCATCTCAAGGGCATCAGCTTCTTTGCCGAGATCCACTGCACCGCCTCCGACTCCACCACGTCGCTCGACGTCGCCACGCCAACCAGCCCCGCGCTGACTTCTTCGCCGACCTCATCATCAACCATCGCCCCGCTCCAGCAGCGGCTTGCCTCGGTCACCCTCGACGATCAGGCTCTGGGCCTGATCGCTCGCCAGAGAATCCCGTCCTCGGACGAGCTCCTCGCCGGGCTAGATCGCGTCTAGAGCACCATTGTCGAGTGCATTGCCATGTCAGAGGAGGCTCCACGCCGACCTCGCAACCCGCTCCCGCTAGGGTTGCACAACACCTCAGCAGTCTACTCGGCCGGACTCCGGGAAGACATGTCTCAGGTCCGATCTGAGATCCCGTCCAAGCCCACCCAGTCCCCAGACTGCGGGGAGTTTCAAGTTGCCACAAGCATGCTCCTGCCGGCTTCGGCCGACACGAGCAATGACTCAAGCTGTGCCACGCCTCCGGGGCATGAAGTCTTCGTCTCTGAGGACTCAGCGACTCAGGATGGAGAAACTGACCTGGCCAGGGACCGCCGCCTGGAGCAGAATGCTGCCCGCGCTCGACGTCGCAATGATGAAACCGCGCCGCCTCAGGCAGCGGCTGGAGATGCTGCAGCCGCCGCAGCCGCTGAAGAAATTCCCCCTAGGGCTCCGGCACGGCAATAACCTCCCCCCTCGGGGTCCTCATGGAGTTTGGCCCACGAACCTTGATGGCGCTTTCGCCTGAGTACCTTTTCGCACGCCCCAAGCCAACATCGCAGCAGCATTCATCGAGCTGGGACACATGCTCGACACCCCTGAGGTGCAACGTGCCCGAGCTCAGTTAGAAGCCGCCCAAGAACGAGTTGAGCGATCGTATCGCGCCAGATCCCGATCTGGTCGAACCAGCTCGGCTCGCTCATCTGGCCGCCGCTCTGCTCATAGCAGATCAGATAGAGGTCAACCTCACTAGAGGAACCTCCCACTGTCTGTCATTGAAGAAGAGGTGGCCTAGAACCACCACGAAGAGGAAGAAGAAGAACGACGCAACCCGCGCAACGCGGACCCCCGTCATGATCGCTACCAGGAGCAGCGCGACAGGCGTGCACGAGATCACTACCCAGCTAACCCCAGGAAGGCGATCTCCGTGATCTTCTGAGAGACAACATCCGGGACATCCGCGCCGACCTCAACGCTCGGCATCGTGAACGCGACGCGGGCAAACTCGAGCGCCGCGAGCGCTACGATCAAGACTACGGCCGACCCGATTGCCAGCCGATCGGGGAAGCAGGCGATCCAGCTGCAGAAGAAAATGAGCGCCGTGTTGTCCACGAGCTCATGGGGCACAAACAATACGACACGCGATATGGCCCTCCAAGGGACGAATGTCGTCAACGGCACGATGATGCTCGACCCCGAGTCGATCAAGGCCGACCCCCTCGTCGCAATCACCGCAACGATGAGGAGGTGTTCCATGGTTTTGCCGCTTTCTCCACCCGGCTTCGTGCTATGGAGTGGCCCGAGTCATTCAAGCCGACCCAGGTCAAGAAGTTCGACGGCCGCTCCAACCCCAAGCTCTGGCTCAAGACATACTACACGACGGTCAAAGCCGCCCACGGATCCAACGACCAAGCCGCCGCCTACTTCCCTGTGATGCTAGGCAAGGAGTCACTGCTGTGGCTCGAGGGCCTCCCTCGGGACACCATTGATAGCTGGGCAGACCTCTGCTAGGCTTTCATGAAGAACTACCAAGCAAGCTACACTCGGCTGAGCTCCAGTTTGATCTGGATAATGTTAAGCAGAAGAAGGGCGAGAGTCTCCGCGACTACTCTGACCATTTCTTCGATAATCGGAACAAGGTCGCCGACGTTGAGGATCGAGACTTCATCGACGCATTCAGACGAGGCCTCATCGACAATCTGCTGTTCCGTACGCTCTTCAAAACCAACCCAACCACGGTCTCTGACCTGATGGATGTGGTCAATCTGGAGGTCAGAGCCGACCAAGCTGAGCAGGCCCAGTTCAAGAACAAACAGAAGCGGACCAATGACTACGACCGACTCGAGAACTCAAAGTGCCATGAGCCGCTGCGTGGCGAAAGATGGGCCCAGAGCCCCTCGTAGCCTTCGCAGAAGAGAAAAACAGGCCGGAACCCAGGTTCCTTGCTGAGGAGTTTCATGATACACTGAACTTTCAGTGCCCTTTCCACAAGGACGCAAAGCACAATCTCTGTGATTGTCATGCACTGCTCAAAGAACTCGGCACCCTGCCACCAACTAAGAAGCAGCGCTACAACAACAACGGCGGCCGCTACAACAACTACCGCCACGACGGAAACAACGGTGACAGGTGGGACGACTATCGCCGCAGAGAAGACCGCGACCGCCGCGACGACTACCGACGTGGCGACCGCGACCATGAGGCTCCGGTTCGCCGGGATGATCAACGGCACCAAGAAGATGAACGCCAACCCGCTGCACCAGCAGAGCCGTCTAGGTGCGGCGCTAATGACGACTTCTAGCACGCTAACCGCCATATCAACGTCATCATCGGGGGGCCCAGCGCCTTCCCAGATAGACGCAAGGGCAAGCTCCACAAGCTCGAAGTGAAGATGGTGTCCACCAAGCCCGTGGAATTCCTCCAGTGGTCGGAGATGCCGATCACCTTCAGTTGCGCTGACCACTGGGTATGCTTACCCGAGCTGGGGTCCTACCCACTCGTCGTCGCTCCTGTCGTCGAACGGGTCCTCCTCTCCAAGGTCTTGGTTGACGGCGGGAGTGCCTTGAACATCATCTTCATGAGCACCCTTAACAGCATGGGATTCGACTACAGCAGGCTCCTGAGCGCCGAAGATCCGTTCTTTGGCATTGTGCCAGGAAAAGCTTCCTATCTAGGGTTGCCCTGCCTGTCACATTTGGCACGGCTGACAACTACCACACGGAGTTCCTATACTTCGAAGTGGCCGACTTCCAGAGCTCCTACCATGCCATCTTTGGCAGACCCATGCTGGCTCGGTTCATGGCGATCCCGAATCACACGTACCTGGTTCTAAAGATGCCGGTGCCCAATGGAGTCCTCTCCATCCGTGGAGACATCAAGACCTCCTTCGAGTGCGACAGGAAGGCTATCAAGATAGTCGAGTTGTCCTAGCAACTCGGCAACAACACATTACTGGCAGAAGAAGCCCCCAATGCAGTGACCGGTGAGCCTGTCCTCCCGGAGCAGAAGCAGCAGCCCATGGCGCTGACACCTACGAAGCCCCCAAAGCGATCAGCTTGGGACTCGACGACCCCACGAAGACGGCCCTCATAGGGCCAGGGCTCACCCCCAAATAGGAAGACACACTCACCTCCTTCCTCCGGGACAACTGGGACATCTTCGCTTGGAAGCCATCAAACATGCCAGGTGTCCCGAGGGAGAAGGCTGAGCACTCCTTGGATTTGAGCAAGAACGCGAAGCCTACCAAAAGAAGCTGCGCCGATTCGCTCAGGATCGCAAGGAGGCCATTACGGTAGAACTGAATAAGCTCCTAGCTGCTGGTTTCATTAGAGAATGCAAACACCCCGAGTGGCTTGCAAATCCTGTACTTGTAAAGAAGCAAAGCGGTGAATGGAGAATGTGCATTGACTACACGGATCTCAATCGTTACTGCCCTAAAGACCCCTTTCCTCTCCCGCAAATCGACCAAGTCGTTGACTCTACGTCCAACTGCGTGCTCCTGTGTTTCCTAGACTGCTACTCGGGTTATCACCAGATAGCCCTCAAGACGTCTGACCAGGACAAGACGGCGTTCATCACCCCGCATGGCATCTACTGCTACAAGACGATGACTTTGGGGTTGAAGAACGCCGGCGCCACATACCAGAAGGCCATCCAAGGCTGCTTGCAAAGCCAAATTGAGCGCAACATCAAGGCTAACGTGGATGATGTCATCATCAAAATGTACGACGCCGACTGCTTGATCGCCGACCTCCAGGAAACCTTCAACAACCTACGTCGCTTCAGATGGAAACTCAACCCCATGAAATTCGTGTTCGGTGTACCATTAGGAAAGCTCCTGGGCTTCCTGGTCAGCCAACGCGGCATCGAGGCAAACCCAGTCAAGCTGGATGCCATACGCAACCTGGAAGAACCCAAGTGCAAGAAAGATTTCATGAAGCTCACTAGAATGATGGCGGCCTGGAGCCAATTCATCAGCATGCTCGGCGAAAAAGGACTCCTGTTCTTCAAGATCCTCAAGAAGGTGGACAAGTTTGAATGGACCCCTGAGGCAAGCAAGGCCCTGGCCGACCTCAAGGAGTTCTTAGTTAACCCCCTGGTACTCACAGGCCTGACCCCCAGGGAGGAGCTATTACTATACATTTCGGCTACCACGCATGTAGTCAGCACGGCCCTGGTCATCGAACGACTAGAAGAAGGACACCCATACAAGGTCCAGTGCCCTGTATATTTTGTCAGTGAGGTACTCAGTGAATCCAAGCTGCTCTACGCGCTCCTGATCACTGCCAGGAAGCTGTGCCATTATTTGCATGCCCACGTTATCTGGGTTATCTCAAATTTCCCGCTTGGAGCCATCCTCCACAACAGAGACGCCAATGGCCGCATAGTGAAGTGGTCCATCGAACTCGGAGAGCACACCATCAACTTTGAGCCATGGGAGGCCATCAAATCCAGGAAGAGTGGATGGAGATATAGGCGCCGACCTCGGAAGAGCGACCAGAACACTGGAAGATGTACTTCGACGGTGCCCTCAACCTCGAAGGAGCTGGCGTAGGGGTGCTGTTCATCTCTCTGCAGGGGCAGCACCTAAAATATGTTCTTCAAATACATTACCAGGCCACCAACAATGGGGCTGAGTATGAAGCCCTTATCCACGGTCTCCGGATCGCGGTGTCACTCGGCATCAAGTGGCTGATGTATTACGGTGACTCCAAGTTAGTTGTCGAGCAAGTAAATAAGAATTGGAACACGACTTAAGAAACCATGAGTGCATATTGTGCAGAATTCTGCAAGCTCGAGGCTCAATTCTACGGGCTCGAGCTCCCCCCATGTCCTTCGAGAGGACAATGTCGCCGCCGACGTCCTGTCCAAGCTAGGGTCCACTAGAGCCCAAGTGCCAGTCGGCGTTTTCGTCCAAGACCTGCGCCCCCATCCATCAAAATGCTTGAGGATGGTAGTCCTGTGCCCGACCCGGAACCACTCCCGAGTGGTCCGTTGACCAATGAAGTTCTCCTGGTAGAAGCAGACTGGTGCGCCCCCTTCATCGCTTTCCTCACAGAGAGCTGGTCACCGGGTACGAAGGAAGAAATCAAAAAGCTGACTTGGCGCTCAAAAAATTACATCATCATTGGCGATGCCCTGTACAGAAAGGCCGCCTCCGCAGGCATACTCATGAAGTGTTTCCTCTGAGACGAAGGCATCAGCCTCCTACAAGAAATCCACTCGGGCACATGCATCAACCACGCAGCCGCCGGGACCTTAGTCGGCAAGGCCTACAAGCAGGGTTCTACTGGCCAACAGCCCTGTCCGACGCAAAAGACCTGGTACGCTGCTACACCGGTTGTTAATTCTTCCAGAAGCAAAAGCACCTACCGGCTCAGGCGCTGAGAACAATACCCCCGTCTTGGCCATTCGCCGTATGGGGACTCGACAACGTTGGGCCGTTCAAAACCGCTCCGGGCAGATTCAAGCACCTCCTGGTGGCAGTCGACAAATTCACCAAGTGAATTGAATACATGGTCGTAACCGACACCAAGTCTGCTACAGCCGCCAAGTTCATCGAGGAGATCACCCACCGGTTCGGCATCCCTAACCGCATCATCACCGACCTGGGATCCGAGTTCACAGGCCACGAGTTCTGGGACTTCTGCCAAGACAACTGCATCAATGTCTACTACTCGTCCTCGGCACCCCAGGTGCAACGGCCAGGTTGAGCGAGCTAACGGCATGGTCCAGGATTCGCTCAAAAAGGCCATGTACGACGACCTCGACAAGCATGCCGGCCGGTGGGCCAAAGAAGTACCCCATGCTATATGGGGCTTATGGATGCAGAAGAGCAAAGCAACGGGATACACTCCCTTCTTCCTGGTGTACGGCTCTGAAGCCGTTCTCCCAGCCGACATCGCCCATGGTGCCCCACGCATCCAGCACTACTAGGAAGGAGAAGCAGAAATAGGTCGACAGGTCGATATTGATAGTTTGGAAGAACACCGACTCGCCGCATTAGTCCGGCATGCCAGGCATGAATAGCAAGTCCGGTGATACCATGACAAGAACGTCCGGGAATGATCCTTCAACGTCGGTGACTTGGCCCTGCGCCGAGTCATGTCCTCCAAAGACAAGCACAAGTTGTCGGCCCCCTGGGAAGGGCCCTTCATCGTCAAGGAAGTTGTCTCACCAGGAACATATAACCTGCAGTGGGCCAATGGCGACCCCGTTCCGAACGTGTGGAACATATAGCACCTCACAAAGTTCTACCCATAGATGCTTTGAGAGCTATGTATTCTTTCTCTGATATTAATAATAAAAGTAGTTTTCTCTCGCCAATGACTCTGGGTCATAAGCCCACCACTCACTCTTTAGCCGGCATCCAAGCTGATGCTCGGGGACTGGGCCTGACCTAGCTAAAACTTGTCACAATCACAGGGAGAGTCCTCGCTGACTTTGACTTCCAAAGTCCTTGCCCGACCCCATGTTCCCCCCAACGACAGCCGAGCTAACCCGATCGGTCCGAGTCCTCAACCATGAAACCCTGAGCTCGGTGCTCAACCCGTGCGCTACCAGCGAGTAAGCCTTCCAGCTAAGCGTCGCTGAGTGGTAAGCCATCCTCTCCGTGAGCAGTGGTCAGCAGGATACAAGGGTGCTTAAATGGCACGAGGCAGCGGCCGATCGGGCGACACAAAGTCCAAGTTGGCAGGGAAAAGGGTCCACACTTCATTTAGCAAACACAATGTTCAATACTCCAGCAAACTTTGCTCTGAATTACTTACAATATAAAACACCACAGTCTCGGCCAGGGGTGCACATTAATCTACAAGCTCGTCGAAGCGCTCATCGGAAACCCCATCAGGCAGACCTTCACTGATTGGAGCAAGGACGAGCGACGGGAAGTGCACCCGTATTAACGCCAAAATCCGACTACCACAGCCGACCGCAGTCTCCTGCACCAGCTGTGCCGCACGCGCAGGCCCGGCCCTGAGCCGCTCAATCAACTTCAAAGTCCCCGGGCCAAACTCTGCAGGGACCAGGGAATTGGCATTGAGCTCGGCCACCTGCTGCAGCTCGGATCGAACGCCTGTGAAAGAGCTTCATGAATACACCCGCCATGAAATACAACCGCCAACAACACAAATGGCACTCACTGTGGAGGGCCAGGTCGTGCTCGTCCTTCAGGCGCTGGTTGGTCTCGGCCAGGCGCTCGAACTCAGCCTTAAGGCGCTTATTGGCTTCCTTCAGCACGCCAACCTCCTTCTCGAGCTCCCGCTTGGCCCCGGCCAGCTTGTCCACCTTCCCCTGGAGCATGTCCTCCTTCGTCTTCGCCTCTTCAAAGGAGACATCATCAGTACAAGCTACTCGGATAGAAACTCATACAAGATCATCACAAAAAGCCTACACTCTGAAAGGACCTTCATGTCGCCCATCAGCTCTTCGTTGAGCTTAACAACGTCTGCAAGCTCCCTGTCCTTCCTCATGAGGAAATCCTTGGCGGCCTCGGCCTCACGAACTCTCTCCTCATGAATCCACGCCAGAGCCTGGCGATCCTCCAGGGCTTGCCGCTTGAAATCAAGGTCCTTCGTGGCCCGGGCGTTGAAATCCTGCAAACAAGACAGCAAGCACCTGCTCAACCCGCATCCAACAATGCTGCAAAAACACTGAGAACACACACCTTGACGACGCGGTCCAGCACGCCAGCCACATTTTGCAGCTTCCGTAGCTCGCTCTCCTGGTCGGCGATGTCCAGCTCCAGAGCGCGCTCCGGAGTAAGTACAGATGAACTCGACCCGGCTCCGCGCCCGGTCGTGACGACCTCAATCCGGGCCGCCATTGAGATGCCAGCCCCGGCGCTTAGCTACTCCCCCAGCAGGTGAACGTCATCATCGTCAAGCAGGGGAAGCCCATTCCCCGTGTCCTCTACCCCAGCCTCCTTGCCTGGCTCCCTGTCCACGCCACCGCCCTCGGGCAGACCCACCTGCTTGTCGGCAGTCGGAGGGCTGGTCCCCAAGGAGGGCTGCGGCAGACTCGGTGGCTGTGCCCGGTCCTCGACCAGGGGGCTACATGGCCTCTGCTCCGGCAGGCCTTCTTCAACGGTGGTCCCAGGCTCCGTACCAGCGATTGGTAACTGAGTTGGCGTCGCCTTGTCACCAGCCCCAGGGGGTGGTGCCAGGCCAGCTCCACTTCCATGGCTCCCGAGCCTATCAAAGCAGACAAAGCATAAGCACTGCAACACAGGGAAACATCCAAAGGCATATTAAGAAACTTACCTGCTCTTCTAAGTGCGCTTGAAGGTGACCCTCTGCAGAAGCATTGTAACACCCTAAAAATTCCTTTTCTAAATTAGTAATTAATTTGCTAGCTCTTGTGTGTGCATTCTCAAAATTTAGGTAAAAATATAAAACCTTTTTGTAATTAAAATCAACCATAGGTTTAGAAACTTGTTTGCGTGCATTTCATGCCGATGCATCATTTTATTGTTTGAGTGTTTTGTGTGCTAGCTCTAGAGTCCGGAAAACCCAACCCTAAGCTCGGCCCATTTTTGTTTCTCATTTCTTTCTCTCCCGATGTCCGAGAACCCGACCCGGCTTTCTTGTCTCCTTTCTTTCTTTTCCAGAGTCCAAAACCTAGCCCTATCCTATCCGAGAGCCCAATGCCAAAACCCCGAGCTTGGAAACCCTACCCTACTTAGAACCAGAGTTCGACTCAAATCCAACCAAGGCCCAGACCCATCTAACCCAGCTCGGCCCGGTCTGTTTCCTTTGTCCTTTCTCTTTTCTTCCCGGCAGCCCAAAGACAGCCCAGCCCAACTCTCTCCCTCCTCTCTTATTCTCCCTTGGGCCCAAACAAATCCAACGCAGGTCCAAACAGATCCAACCCAGGCCCAAACAGATCCATTCTCTCCCCCCTTCCCCTTTCACGCAGGAAGCCACCACGCCGCCCCTCTCTGTGTCGCCCCCTTCCCCTTTCACGCAGAATGGCGCCCCCCTCCTCTCCCTGCGTCGCTTCCCTTCCCCCACGCCCCATCCCTTCTCCCCTATGTCTCTCTCTGCAACGCACGCAGGAGAGGAACCGCCCCTTCCCTGAATCTTCGCCCCTCCCTTTCCTCTTCCACCAAATGAAATGCCCCGACATAATTTCCTTTCAATTGCATTCATGTCGCAGCAGTAAAACAGCCCCCCCTCTCATCGATCCAGGCCACCAGAGCCTCTCTCCCCTCCTACAAACCACGGCCAAGCCTCTCCCCATCCCCCTTTGCCTTCCCCACTCCCCAATTTCGCCTAAGACAGTACCCTCTCGCAGGAATTCGTAGCCGGAGCAGCAGAGGTAAAGCTGCCGCCGTCGTCGTTGTTTTGCTGCTGCCCTCGCCTTCTCTTTACCCTCCCCCTCTCTATCTTTGTCACAGGTATACCAGTACCACACAACACCTCCCAGAAGCGCGACACAGAGGCTGCAGCCCGTCTCCCTCGCGCGCCCCGGTGACCAGTTCACCCCCCCTCCGAAGCGCACCATCCCTGCTGCCTATCTGCCCCAAGTAAGCATCAAGATGAACTCGCTACGTTGCCCCGATTCCGTTTTGCCGCTCAACACTTCAATCCTTGGCCCGTAACCCTGGGGGCCCTTGCTCCGGCGAGCTGCTGCCTAACCACCGTCGCCTCTGTCGCGAGAACGACGAGGAGCAGCATCGCCCCTCCTGTTAGACCGAGAAGAAACGCAGCAGCCCTCCATCATCCATCCGACGGCTGAAATTAGATCGAACATACCCCTTCGGCCTTTATCCTAAAGAGTCCTCGAGGAAAACACAAAACAACCCCCCCCATCCCTGCCTTTGTTCTGTTTTTCTTCCTTGCTACCCCCTGAAAACTAGGGTTAATCTCGTTCAGGTCATCGGTTTATCGCAGCTTAGACCTTCGTCTTGTTTTTAGCGTAGATTTTTCATCGTAGATCCGATTAGAGTGATTTTCGCGTTGTTGTGATCGTAGAAATACGTAGAATAGCTTTTTGCTTCTGTTTATACTGTATGGTGTACTGTTCTAATAGAATTATATTTGTTTGCATGTACTGGTTTGTGATGGATGTAATGTGTGGTGATTGGAATGCGTGTTTAGAGTGCGAGCAATTCGAGGCCGGATTTGATCAAGACTTTGAAGACCCGGATCAGCAGCAATACTTTGAGGAAGGCAAGTGTAACATGATTCATCCTTGATACCTATTCACCTTACAATCACTTTATTCATTCATGCATGTGTCCAATTTTGTTAAACCATAGGGATGACTAGCTTTGTTTATTCCATATTCCTTGTTTACCCTGGGTTTTGCATTGGGTAGATATGTTAGTTGTCGCTATGCTTGCCAACCGCAAATGTTCGTTATAAAATGTTAATCTTGACTAATGGTATACTTGGAACCTTGTTAAAATATGCTTTTTAGCAACTTGGTTTAGGGAGCTTGAGCATGTGTTTGGATTGCTCTAAGCGTCTCTTCTTAAGGTCCCGTTCTTAAAGCGGCAACCCAGGAAAACCGTACAACCACAGGAATCACATGGCTCTGGTCTTGACTCGGTAAACTGTACGGCTCTAGCTTGTCTAGTGGTTACCGAAAGGCACATGTGGGGCCGCCAGGTTTAAGTGTGGACCTCGGTCAGTTCTCGTTGGGGTTTGTGTGTGATGGATTTGTGTGATGTTTTGGCTGGAGCCTGGAGGGTTCCATGCGCCTGTCAGGAAACCATAGCGGCCACTAGCTTGTTAGGGTGTCTTTTGAAAGGTCTCATAGTGAAACCCTGTACTCATTTCACGTGGTGTGAAGGGAGAGCGTGCCGAAGGCAAGGGGGATCACGACCGGTGGTGAAAGTGTACAACCTCTGCAGAGTGTAAAACTGTTATAACAGCCGTGCTCACGGTTAAGAGCGGCCTGGATCCTTTTTGAGCGGTTCCTTGTTTTCTGAATAAATGGTTAATTATGAAGTTGTTCATTTATAACATTTTATATGCTTTCATAATGTGGGTTACAACCGGGTTGTCATATAATTCTAGTAATTCAGGTTAATTCTAAAATCAATCAACTAAAAATGCTAACCGCAGTTTAAACCTTGTCTAGCCTTTTGAGCCTCATTTAATCATGTTATGCTTGCTAAGTAAGATGGATTACTTACACTTGCTTCATATCAACAAAATCCCGGATGGGTACTCAGATGAACCACCTGTGGATGCTTTTGTCTTCCCCGAGGAGTTCCCAGACTTCTAGGCAGTGCATTCCCCCCAGTCAGAGTCCCTGTGGAGATGTCTTGGAGTTAGATTACATCAGGCTTCCGCTACTTTGATAAACTCGTTAATAAATGTAATGCCTGTGATGTAAGACTTGTTATGATTTATGTTATCGAGCACTGTTTTCCCTTTCTTTGATATTCATTTCTGAGCTATATGTGTGTAAAGACTTCCTGGGTACACATATAGTAGCATTCGGATTTCCTTCGTAAATCCGGGTGTGACAGAGTGGTATCAAAGCAGTGCTGACTGTAGGATGCGCAGCCTAGAGTAGAATGGTCGTTTAGAATCTATGATCCTTGCTTAATTCCATTTTAAAATAACCTTGCTTATTTCATCTATTGACTATACACACCTCATTTTGTTTATTCAATCTATCATTGCTTTGCCTTATCATTAATTTATTAAAAATCTTTGCTTATACTTCTATCCTTATCTATTGCAAAATTTGACTTTCCCCGTTGTTTTCTTTCATGAGATAGGCCCGTACCACCATAGATGAGCATCTTTAGGTTTGTCCCATGAGTTGTAATAAACGATTTAGATGCGTTATGAGTTTGTTTTAAGATTCTCATGTGTGAACCTGTGCTCTTGGATGCTTGAATAAATTGTCATTATGATTAATGCATGAGTTGGTTTTTTGTAATGATTGTGATGATTGTGGGTTCTATACTCACAAACATCTAGATATAGGTTTAAGTTAAGTGTGTAAATAGCTGGGTGGGTTTTTGTTCTGCACATCTACCATTC
>CM014271.1:45651563-45666823 GCA_004135705.1 Alloteropsis semialata
TCTAAGCAGAAGAAGTCATGCAAATAGAATTACAAGAAGTGCAGAAAGAGTCACAAGGAGTAAAGTGATACGGATCTATGAGGTGCAGTAGAGCCGACACTCAGTGGATGAGGCAACTTGAGAAAGAGAAGAAGATATAAAGGCAGAATATCTACAGTTGTTTGAAGGCTCAACCGAATCTCGAGGACGAGATTCATTTTAAGGGGGGTAGGTTTGTAACACCCTAAAAATTCCTTTTCTAAATTAGTAATTAATTTGCTAGCTCTTGTGTGTGCATTCTCAAAATTTAGGTAAAAATATAAAACCTTTTTGTAATTAAAATCAACCATAGGTTTAGAAACTTGTTTGCGTGCATTTCATGCCGATGCATCATTTTATTGTTTGAGTGTTTTGTGTGCTAGCTCTAGAGTCCGAAAAACCCAACCCTAAGCTCGGCCCATTTTTGTTTCTCATTTCTTTCTCTCCCGATGTCCGAGAACCCGACCCGGCTTTCTTGTCTCCTTTCTTTCTTTTCCAGAGTCCAAAACCTAGCCCTATCCTATCCGAGAACCCAATGCCAAAACCCCGAGCTTGGAAACCCTACCCTACTTAGAACCGGAGTTTGACTCAAATCCAACCAAGGCCCAGACCCATCTAACCCAGCTCGGCCCGGTCTGCTTCCTTTGTCCTTTCTCTTTTCTTCCCGGCAGCCCAAAGATAGCCCAGCCCAACTCTCTCCCTCCTCTCTTATTCTCCCTTGGGCCCAAACAAATCCAACGCAGGTCCAAACAGATCCAACCCAGGCCCAAACAGATCCATTCTCTCCCCCCTTCCCCTTTCACGCAGGAAGCCACCACGCCGCCCCTCTCTGTGTCGCCCCCTTCCCCTTTCACGCAGAATGGCGCCCCCCTCCTCTCCCTGCGTCGCTTCCCTTCCCCCACGCCCCATCCCTTCTCCCCTACGTCTCTCTCTACAACGCACGCAGGAGAGGAACCGCCCCTTCCCTGAATCTTCGCCCCTCCCTTTTCTCTTCCACCAAATGAAATGCCCCGACATAATTTCCTTTCAATTGCATTCATGTCGCAGCAGTAAAACAGCCCCCCCTCTCATCGATCCAGGCCACCAGAGCCTCTCTCCCCTCCTACAAACCACGGCCAAGCCTCTCCCCATCCCCCTTTGCCTTCCCCACTCCCCAATTTCGCCTAAGACAGTACCCTCTCGCAGGAATTCGTAGCCGGAGCAGCAGAGGTAAAGCTGCCGCCGTCGTCGTTGTTTTGCTGCTGCCCTCGCCTTCTCTTTACCCTCCCCCTCTCTATCTTTGTCACAGGTATACCAGTACCACACAACACCTCCCAGAAGCGCGACACAGAGGCTGCAGCCCGTCTCCCTCGCGCGCCCCGGTGACCAGTTCACCCCCCCTCCGAAGCGCACCATCCCTGCTGCCTATCTGCCCCAAATAAGCATCAAGATGAACTCGCTACGTTGCCCCGATTCCGTTTTGCCGCTCAACACTTCAATCCTTGGCCCGTAACCCTGGGGGCCCTTGCTCCGGCGAGCTGCTGCCTGACCACCGTCGCCTCTGTCGCGAGAACGACGAGGAGCAGCATCGCCCCTCCTGTTAGACCGAGAAGAAACGCAGCAGCCCTCCATCATCCATCCGACGGCTGAAATTAGATCGAACATACCCCTTCGGCCTTTATCCTAAAAAGTCCTCGAGGAAAACACAAAACAACCCCCCCATCCCTGCCTTTGTTCTGTTTTTCTTCCTTGCTACCCCCTGAAAACTAGGGTTAATCTCGTTCCGGTCATCGGTTTACCGCAGCTTAGACCTTCGTCTTGTTTTTAGCGTAGATTTTTCATCGTAGATCCGATTAGAGTGATTTTCGCGTTGTTGTGATCGTAGAAATGCGTAGAATAGCTTTTTGCTTCTGTTTATACTGTATGGTGTACTGTTCTAATAGAATTATATTTGTTTGCATGTACTGGCTTGTGATGGATGTAATGTGTGGTGATTGGAATGCGTGTTTAGAGTGCGAGCAATTCGAGGCCGGATTTGATCAAGACTTTGAAGACCCGGATCAGCAGCAATACTTTGAGGAAGGCAAGTGTAACATGATTCATCCTTGATACCTATTCACCTTACAATCACTTTATTCATTCATGCATGTGTCCAATTTTGTTAAACCATAGGGATGACTAGCTTTGTTTATTCCATATTCCTTGTTTACCCTGGGTTTTGCATTGGGTAGATATGTTAGTTGTCGCTATGCTTGCCAACCGCAAATGTTCGTTATAAAATGTTAATCTTGACTAATGGTATACTTGGAACCTTGTTAAAATATGCTTTTTAGCAACTTGGTTTAGGGAGCTTGAGCATGTGTTTGGATTGCTCTAAGCGTCTCTTCTTACGGTCCCGTTCTTAAAGCGGCAACCCAGGAAAACCGTACAACCATAGGAATCACATGGCTCTGGTCTTGACTCGGTAAACTGTACGGCTCTAGCTTGTCTAGTGGTTACCGAAAGGCGCATGTGGGGCCGCCAGGTTTAAGTGTGGACCTCGGTCAGTTCTCGTTGGGGTTTGTGTGTGATGGATTTGTGTGATGTTTTGGCTGGAGCCTGGAGGGTTCCATGCGCCTGTCAGGAAACCATAGCGGCCACTAGCTTGTTAGGGTGTCTTTTGAAAGGTCTCGTAGTGAAACCCAATACTCATTTCACGTGGTGTGAAGGGAGTGCGTGCCGAAGGCAAGGGGGATCACGACCGGTGGTGAAAGTGTACAATCTCTGCAGAGTGTAAAACTGTTATAACAGTCGTGCTCACAGTTAAGAGCGGCCTGGATCCTTTTTGAGCGGTTCCTTGTTTTCTGAATAAATGGTTAATTATGATGTTGTTCATTTATAACATTTCATATGCTTTCATAATGTGGGTTACAACCGGGTTGTCATATAATTCTAGTAATTCAGGTTAATTCTAAAATCAATCAACTAAAAATGCTAACCGTAGTTTAAACCTTGTCTAGCCTTTTGAGCCACATTTAATCATGTTATGCTTGCTAAGTAAGATGGATTACTTACACTTGCTTCATATCAACAAAATCCCGGATGGGTACTCAGATGAACCACCTGTGGATGCTTTTGTCTTCCCCGAGGAGTTCCCAGACTTCTAGGCAGTGCATTCCCCCAGTCAGAGTCCCTGTGGAGATGTCTTGGAGTTAGATTACATCAGGCTTCCGCTACTTTGATAAACTCGTTAAGAAATGTAATGCCTGTGATGTAAGACTTGTTATGATTTATGTTATCGAGCACTGTTTTCCCTTTCTTTGATATTCATTTCTGAACTATATGTGTGTAAAGACTTCCTGGGTACACATATAGTAGCATTCGGATTTCCTTCGTAAATCCGGGTGTGACAAGCATGGGCAGAGTTGAACTGAGCACTGGCACCAGCTCCAGCCGCTCCGGCAATGGCATGTACAAGGTCCCCTGACCGCCGTCATCGGTCCGGGGCGACTCCCCCAAGTCTGGGCTAGAGGGGGACCCGTCGGCATCTTCCTCAGCCCCCCTGGCCGAAGCTATCAATTTCCTCTTCTTCTTCGCCTCGGACTCGGCCCGTGTTGCCCGCCCCAGCTTGGGAGGCTGTTTCGGCGATGAGCCCCCGCCAGTCGCCTTTGTCGACCTCAGCACCTTACGCACGGCCGTGTGCCTTGGCTTCCTTCCCCCAAGAACGTCCGCCAGGGTAACCTGGTCGTCGTCCGACTCCTCCACAGGAGCCGAGATGACATCGCCGACCTCCCACTCGGTCTGCCCCTCCTCCACTATGCGAGGCATCCCAGACACCTCCTCCGCCGACATCAGCTTCTCCAGCCGGACGCTGCCCTCAGGCAATGGGGCTAGGCAGAAGTATTTCATAGTGCGCCTCCGTCAAGATGACAAACTCATATTCTAAAGTTCTTGGCTTGTATGGCGGTGGTGCAGTTGATCTTGTGGCACGTCGAGGTGCAGGAGGTGGTGGTGCGCCGGCACACCCACGAGGTTCGATGAACCACATGGAGGTACTTCTTGTCTTTCATCCCACCAAGGAGCAACATGTTGCTCCTCGGTGTGGGGTTGTCTTCCTCCATGCTTCGCGGTGACTCCACAATCGAGTGCCTCCACGAAGAGCTCGCCGATGGCACGTCGGACGCCGACGACCGTGTCCTCTTTCCGGTGATGAAGTTCATGACACTCCTCCTCATGGTGCCTTGCTGCACAAACACAAAAACCAACACACCGGGGGTTTCTCTCTGGTGGAAAAACAATATATCGAAGAGGAGAGCAAACTAGGAATTGTAGTGAATTTTTGGAATTTTTGGGGCTGATTTTGATTCTCCAAATTTTCAGAGCTCTTGCTGGTGTTCCAAGTGGAAGAACATGAAGAACATAGACTAAGAATTGTGTGAGAGACGTACCTGTGAAAGATGAGCACCAAAGGGATTAAATGGGCACCAGGCTGGCCGGCCTAGGGTCCTTGGGGCCGGCCGATCTACGGTGTTCCCTGGCCACCTTCACGTGTCCTTGCTCCCATCTCCTCCTGAGTTGATTCTTGATCATTATCCAGCAGCTCCACATGCTTTGCACCGCCCAAATGTTGTGAACCACTCATTCTTTGGGAAAGTTTTCAACTTGCACATTGTTTTTTCCACCTTGATTTATTCTTTTGTCCTTTGCTTCAACTTCACTCCAAATGTTGCTTTCAATCCTGTAAAAATGAGTGTACCACCATGCATGGCTGCCCCCTCTTGCATGTGGTGTTAGGTGGAGAGCACAAAAATTCTTCCCGTGATCTCAATCTTGGTCATTAGTAGTGATCACGCTCATAAACCCTTCCAAAGCGTGTTTAGATGCTTAACCCTTCCTCTAATCTTGACAAATAAAACCAACTGAAAGCAAGCAATGAGTTTGAATGAATAAATAGAGGGGAATTTGGGCCTCATAAACACTTGTAAGTCGAGAAATATTTTCTGACTTCGTTTATTTTGATTGCACCAGTATTGCTCATTTTCATGAATTGATAACGAACTTTCCCGAGTTCAACCGTGAGTCATTAGATTCTAAATTTTGGCCAAACGAGAGAGATATTTTGAATGAAATAAAAATAAAAGGGGCTTAGAAAAATTCTAATTCTAGGGAAACAAAACTAAAAATTCCTAAGGTTGCGTGCGCCTAGCATGCCTCAAAGAAATTAAAGGAATTAAAAACAACGCTTGGCTCTACTCGTGTCTTTGTAATGATCAAGTTGGTCCGACCGTCATGGAAAGTACGGTCGCCAAAATGGGTTTGGGAATTTGGTTTTGGGTTTCTCAAAATAAATCATGGGAAGGCTCAAGTCATTGGTTTAGAATAAGAAATAAAATCAAAATGACCGAGCAACTCTAAATTAAATCTCCGACCGAATGACCAAACTAACAAATGTTTATCAAGTCTTGCGTAGCAAAATTCATGACTCACTTACTCAAATGTCTTCAGGGTTGTCCTCCCGGTAGCTTATTCTTGACTCGACGAACGGGTTGCCTCCCGCAAAGTGCTTCGTTTATAGTCTATAGCTAGACTTCTTCCTTTTCTTCACTTCAGACCAACGCTCGGTGATGGCATTGCAGTCTTGGGTACCCACTTCTGCACGATCCTTGGCTTGGGTGCAGGATTATTCTTTGGCTTAGTCATCTTTTTGGTCTTCACAGGCGGGCGTTGAGCTTTTGTCTCGATGGATGCAACAACTTCTTTGGTCTCCTTCGCTTCCTTCTTTTTCGGCTCCTCCATGGTGTCACGACGGTGATGTGGAATATATTTAACATTGATCATATTGCATACCTCAAGGTGTGGATGAAATTTGAACTCGCTCATGGTGCCATTGATGTCGAACTTGATCTCCCCTTTGCCAACATTGATGTTTGCCCTTGTGGTCTTGAGGAACGGCTTCCCAAGGATGAGTGGCGACTTTGTTCCTTCTCCCATATCGAGAATAACAAATTCAATGGGGACTAGGTGTTCTCCAATCTTCACGGGTACGTCTTCGGCGATGCCCAAAGGATAGCGGACGGAATTGTCCGCTAACTCTAGGCACATGGCGGTGGGTTCCGGCTCCGGTAAGCGTAGCTTCTCGTACACGTCCTTCGGCATGACACTCACACTTGCGCTAAGGTCACACAATGCCCTCTCGAACATGTATAATCCGATGGAACACGGGATGGTTGGACACCCCGAATCCCTCTTCTTCTCGGGAGCTTGATTGGCGATGGCTACGCTGCATTCTTCGATCATCTTGATGGTGCTTGGCGGTGGCATCTTGCACTTGTTTGCGAGGATGTCTTTGAAGTAGTAAGAGTATGTTGGAACTTGTAGAGCGTCCAAGAGTGGCATGTTGATGCTCAACCTGCGAACCACTTCAACAAATTTTTTGAAATGCTCATCAATTTTACCTTTGTGGTAACGTGGCCTTGGAGGAAGAATCTTGGTATCTTCATCGATCATCTCAAACTCTGGCTCTTGGGTGACTATTTTTGGTGCGGGAGTAGGCGCCTTCTCTTTTGATGTTATCTCGGCCTCAACACTTGGCTTAGGCTTCCTTGCTCTGGCCGGGTGTTCGGGATCTTCAGTCTCCTTCCCCGAGTGAGTTTGAATTGCTTTCGCCGTCTCCGGATTTTGAGGTTGCCTCGGTAATCTTCCTTCATTACTAGGTAGGCGTCCGGCCTTGATGGTTAGAGCTTCCGACCTCCATCACCTTGCCATCAATGTTCTCCAATATCTTGTCCATAGCCTTCAACTTAGTGACGGTGTCCTTGTTGATCTTGCCTTGCTCCTCCATAAACTCCTTCAATTGTATACGAAGAGGCACCAAGTTTTGAATGGATGAGCTTGCATTAAATTAAGGTCTACCTTGTCCGTAGCGGAAGTTCAATGGAGGGAACAAATCCCCCTTCCTCATGTACTCGAGCACTTTAGCTTTCTCCGGACAATTCTTCTGGACATGGCCATACTCTCCACAATCTTCACATGTAGATCATGCTTCAGTTGCCTTCAAATCAATAGCGTGGGCTTCCTTCTTGTCCACCTCCATCTTGTCCAACCTTCTCATGAGTGAATCGATCTTCCCTTCTAGTATTTCTTCGCGCTCCACCTGCAAAACACTTTTAGCAACGCCCGCGGACGGTGTAGGATGCAGCCGTTCGAATGATGCCCACGCATCATTGTCCGTCACCTTCTTGAATAGCTTGAGAGCTTGCGTCGGGTTGAGCTCAATGATGGATCCTCCAGCCGATGCGTCGATGATTGCCCTTGATGCCGTCGTGAGGCCTTGGTAGAACTTCTAGACTACATCTTCCTTCGGAAACTTGCGATGTGGCACAGCTCGGATGTAGTCGTTGAAGCGCTCATAGGCCTCCGCAATAGTCTCCGTCGGGGTTTGCACGAAGGTAGCAATCTTGTTGCGCAAAATCTGAGTCTTGCCTGGTGAGTAGAACTCCGTCATGAAAGGTTTCACCAAGGTATCCCAATTTTGTACTGTCTTCGTTGGTAGAGAATGAAACCATTGAAGTGCTCTCCCAAGTAGAGAGAATGGAAAGAGCCTCGCTCTCACTTGATCTTGAGTTACTCCTTGCATGTTGAAGGTGCGGCATAATTGGATGAATGATTAGAGGTGAAGGTTGGCATCTTCTTTTCCGGTGAAGGGCGAGCTTTGCACCATACGGATGGTTGAAGTCTTGATCTCGAACGGTCCTCCAATATCACCAAGGTCTTGGACAGGCAAAACCTTGGTGTCCGGGATGCATAGCTCTCCGATCGTACGTTCTGGTAGTGCCATCTTGGGTTGTGGTGGCACCTCCTTTGGACTTGGTGGTGGAGTTTCTTGAGGTGTAGATGATGAACTTCTGGTCTTGCCTTTTGGATCTACTAATTCCAGCTTCTTAGCTTGTGCTTCGTATCTCCTTCACCTGTAAAGTTTTTCTGGATCATCCACAAAATTTTTTGGTTTGTTGGAGAGGTAGCCATCCGTCTCTTGTTAGGGTTATTGAAAGCAAAATATATACAAGATCTAAACGAAAAAGATAGAATGAGATAAAAATAAAATAAGACTAGATTAGATTGATTTTTGTGGATTAGATATATTTTTGATAAAAGAGAAAACAAGAGATCTAAAAAGAGAGAAATCAAAAGAAAATTAAGAAAAAGAAATATTTAAGAATGCTAGTCAAATCGGATCTTAATCGATAGTTCCCCGGCAACGGCGCCAAAAAAGCTTGTTGACGGCCCTTAGAGGCGTCAATCGTTAACCGCGAGCACACGGATCAGTTGTAGCTTTTCCCATAGAGTACTCCCCCAAGGTTTATCAATCCGTGGAACTAAAGATATAAGAAACAAACCAACTAGCATAGAAATCCTTTAGTCTTGAAAGAGAGTTGCAAAATGGATCTAATCTACTAAAACCAAACATCGGAGGTAGCAAGAGAAAGTTAGAGATAATCAATCTAGATCGTCTAGATCATGCATATGTTGTAGCTCTGAGCCAAATAGAATGAAGTAAGATAGACGTGAATCTCAATAAAAAGCATCTTTAAATCACGACCTCCGGTCAAACTCCCAAAAGCCCCATCTTACACGGGATCACACCCTATCACGATGCTCCCTATCAGCGTGGGTAACTTAAGGGCACGTTCACAAGTGAACGTGTCGAACCACTTGGTAGATCCGGTATGAACCCCTAGCCACCATGGCTACAAGAACACCCCAAGCAATCTATCTCAAGAATAGATTGGAGAAGAAGCAAACCAAGAGAGAACGAAATCATAGAAAGAGGCACTTTGATCGCTAAAGATTCAGAAACACAAATGACTTCACCATAAATGATAGTACATCACAAGATCATCACCGGGATCCTACCTTGATCTTGATGATCCTAGCTCCAGAAATCTGACGTGGTCTTCCTCGCAGGGTTCCCATGTCGGCTAGGGTAGAACCCTAGACAACTAGCATGATCCTCAGCTCTGCGAAAGGTGTCCCTCTAGCTCCTCTGCTCCTCGACGTCGAGTGATGAATGAATTCTGTGTGGCAGAGGGGCACAGGGGCTATTTATACCCTGAGGAAACCCTAGGTCAAAGGGAAGGTCGAGGCGGCGCCAGGGGGCCTAGGCCGGCCGGCCGAGAGAGGCCCTGGCCGGCCGGCCTGGCCTCTTTCCTGGCCGCCTCGTCCTCATCTTTCTCCCCAGGTCTTCTGGAAGCTTCAGTAGTTGTTCCATCTATGCATGTGGGCCTTTGGACGTCGTTTGCTTCGGGGTATCTTCGAGATAAGAATGGGAAGTGATGTCCTTCCAAATTCTTCAATTGATTTGCCTTGACCCCGAAGTTTCTTGACCTTATCTTGAAGCACTTGCCTTTCAAACATTCTTGGAGGATGGTTCACCAAAGATGAGCATGAACGGGGCTTGGAATGACATAGGCCAGTCGGCCTAGGCCTTCTGGGGCCGGCCGGCCTACCCTCTTCTTGGGGCTTCTAGCCTTCATCTTTCATCGTGTCGTCCTTGATCACAAGCCTTGTCCATATGTGCTCCAATTTAGCCCAAAAACCTGCGTAAACAAAATTCCTCCAAAAACACATGTGTATACGAAAACATCCTGGTTGTAGAGTATGATCATTAGTTTAGATATCAAATTTATGCCATTATTGAAGATAAACAAGGGTAAAAAGGTGTCGCTAAGGAGCGTCAATGGTGGCCGTAGTGGGAAAGGTAGCTTCGTGTGGCCTTCTGGGGCACGCACGCGGCGTGTGTCTCAGGTTTTCCCGGCAGGGTTAAAAATTGATTCGAATCGACGAGTGTCACAGATTTGATACATGCTTGATCACTGCCAATCTGATTATGTCTTTGCTTATGCTCACTTAAATACTTCACATTATGTTTTGTTAGTTATGTAGATGCTTGATTGGCTTAGTTTGTCATGGCTAACCTAGAGGTATAGGTTAATAATTTAACGGGTTAAAATTTGAACAATCAAGATGATTAAGTTAGTAAGTTGTGTCCCTTGCAAGAGCCTGTTTGCTTCTCCTTAAAACAACAAAGCCTTGCATATTCCTTGAGAACTCCCTTTAGCATAGCTTGTCGGGTAAGTCTGGCTAAGTACTTTTGTACTCAGGGTTGTTTGACCTTTGTTGCAGTTGAGTGTTGGTATTTCTTACGGTCGCAGATAAATCCGCAAGCACACGGATACCGTTGTAGCTTTCACCTGAAAGTATTCAGGGTATCGAATCCACAGGAAACGTGTGTACTAATCTTCTAACAAGATCGTCCAAGGACAACAAGAGAAATGATGGCGAGGGTAGAGAGGATTCCTATGGTTTAAGGACCTTCAAGAAGAATAAGCTCAGCGTCTATAGTTTACTTACTTTGGGCACCGGGGTATCCTAGGCCTCTAGGAAATTGCCGGCGAACAGCTCTACGCCGTACCTGAATGTGGAGGATTACAAAGGACGGACATGGCTGTCACCACCTGCCGCCTACCTCTACTAATCCATGGGGCTACGAGGCAAACAAATGTAACTTCTAGCCCAGACACCACGTCTATGCTATTAATTACTACTTTAGTCTTGTTCCTAGACCAAAGTATTCACTAAGCATTCGTAAATGATTAATGAACGATGGACCCGCAAGCAACTATAGCAGGGAACTTACTTAATCAAGAGAACTTAATACCACAAGAGATCACGAACACTTACTAGAAGAAGGAAGCATCCGTCGAGGTACAAGATCAGGGAAGAGTGCCGACAGCCCCGGCACTTCCCCTGGACTACCCCTCACTCTCTCCCTATTCTCTAGATAGAGCTTCACCTTAGAGTGGAGCTTGTGGCTTCTCAATCCTGGTTTGGGCACGAGCAGTGCCTGGCCCGCTGCAGCGCCTAGCATGGTGACCAGGTGTGGGTCCCACCCAGTTGGCCTCACTTTGTAGTGGTCCATTATATTTTGTTAGGTTTATATCTTCTCAATCCGTGGCCCAAGTAATACAAGTGATATAACATTTGGAAGTGTTTTGATGAGATCTTCACAATGGTATACTCCAAATGGGCATCTGAGGTACTTTGTGATACTAATATTTATTTCTCATCTCAAGCCTATAGTGCTCTTTCCTGTATGACAAAGTAAAACACCAACACTCATGGAAATAGTTAGTAATAAACCCTATCACTATGTTTGATGTTTTATATTTAATATATTTTCTGTAAGAATTGACGGCCAAAAGTGGTACTTAAGGACCGTCAACATTGAGCCCGAGGAGTAGTTCTTGCTGCTGGCGCCGTGGTGGTCTGAATATGCAGACATGTCCAGGCATGACATGGTCTGTTTGTTAGTTTGTTTAATTACCTTTGAGAACCCTGTTGCTGAACTTGTAGCACCTGTGTTATGTTGTTAAAATTTGAGCGTTGTATAACTCTTATCTATCTGTGTTGTATATATCTGCCTGTGCAATGTCTGTGATGTTTCCTCTGGTGTTGGGATCCTGAGTATTTGTGATGAGACAGCTGATAGTGAATGATTCGGGTTGTCTCGGAGACACTCGATGGAACTCTGGGCTTATGCTGACCTAGGTGTGTGACGTGTTAGTGTTTTACACTACAGATCACACCTGAGTCAGTTTAAGTAGGACCACTCCGTCACAGCTAGTATCAGAGCTTATATCCTCAGGACATCACAGGTGTTGCGTTGAACCCAGTTAGAATGCCCTAGTAGATAGTTATGAGGATATTTTGAGGTGGCCCTATTAAACTAACTTCTAAAGTTGTGTATTTGCTTTCTGCTAAAACTTGTGATTTTGTAACGACGCACCTCCGATCAGGTATGATGGTAAGTTAAATTTAGCAAACTAGGATATTATGACTCTGACTTGCACAAGCTTGCTTGTGTGAGGGGCCCCGTTCAATGATTGTTCGAGGGGCGACCTATCCATTGGCTAGCCCGTTGGGCTTGTCTTTGAGGCTTGTCGACATCTGCCACCTGATGTGGAGTGCGGAGTTCTCGCCGTGTGATCTTATTAATCACGGTCGCTTAACCCTAAGGAGTGGCCTACTCAGGGGCATCCCATATGGCAATGATATGGGACACGCAAACGCCGACCATACGATGGTGAGTATGGGACAAGTTAATATGTGTAAACGTATGAAGCACTATCCATGCAGTGTTGAACGCATGGATGCCATTTCTATAGTGAATGGTACTGAATGGTCTTCTGCAGGTACGCTTCGTTCGTTACGCTTAGAATCGGTAGATTATTATAGTTTGAGAGACGTACAAAAAAGCCACCGTGTTTATGCGAGAAGTTGTGTGTTTCCTTTCAGGTCGTAGGAATCGAGCATGTGCACTGCATACCTTTGCATGGGTTTTTGGGTAGTTTTTGTTCCCTTTAAAACCCCCTTGTTGTACCGTGGCCTAAGGTTGTACACACTAGTTGTTCAGATGACTACCAGTTGGGTAGATGATGAAAGATGGACCAACGGTTACTTGGATGACATACAAAGTTGTCTGAAGATGCTGTGGGGCATACATAAGCAACTAGGCCATCCAGAGTATCCAGAGTATGGTGGAAAGAGTTTGTGTCTGAGAGCAACTCCAAAAGCCTCTCCAAATAGTTAGCTAAATATAGAGGTTGGACTCCTTTGTATAATATAGAAAATCTAGTAAAAACGCTGGATATCCACCAGCCTATGCAAATCATGATTCAAACAACATCCACGTGCTTTCTACGATCCTTTTTTCCATTTGTAGGGAACGCGTATTGCCCTGGCACCGGACATCGCATCGTCGGCTAGCTCGTCAGCC
The DNA here is from genome assembly GCA_004135705.1 of Alloteropsis semialata. Taxonomy (NCBI): domain Eukaryota; kingdom Viridiplantae; phylum Streptophyta; class Magnoliopsida; order Poales; family Poaceae; genus Alloteropsis; species Alloteropsis semialata. The sequence continues at coordinate 45,664,375 of CM014271.1, forward strand.
CGGACGCCGAGTGCCACTGCGTCCCCGCTGCCGTGATCGTGTCCAAGCTGCAGCTGCCACTGCCGCTGAAGTTTCTCACCATTGCATTCTTCCCCCACGTCCTCTTGCTCATGTTCGAAAAAAATCGTCCGCTAACAGGCCATGGCTGCTTGTTAGAGGAACCACTTGACGGCGCATCGATCCTACACCGGACCGATCAAGATCTCCATTTCGAGTGATGGGCATCCAGATCGAAGCTTCCTTGCACGTACTATGGAAAGGGAAGATTAACGGTCAAAGGATTCCCCATCCCTACACCATGATTCTCCCTCAACTGAGGGCACGGCAGCCTGAACATGGCGAGGACGGCGCGGAATCCTAGATGGCGGGTGCTCTTCGACAGCAGGTCTGGATGGGCCGCGACGCGGCCGAATTCGTGGATGAGCGCGCGCTGGGGAGGGGCGACGCTGGGAGGCGACGCACGAGCGGGGGAGTGGCGATGCGCGTGCGCCCGGAGGGGGCTACGCAGGAGGGGAGACGCACGGGAGGGGCGACACGGGAGGGTGACGTGCGCGCGGGAGGGGCGAAGGTCGTGGGGGAAGGGGAGAAAAGTGCGCGGGAAGAGGCTATGGCGAGCGGGGAAGGATCGGCAAATGTGACTAGCTAGCGAGACGGGATGCTGAGCCAGAAAGCGAGTCGACCAAATTAGCGACTCTGTTGGAAAGCAATTTTGCCAGACTTTTTCTTTTTTTACTGATACATCTCCATTTAGCTAGCCTTTTGGAGGTGCTCTGAGTATAGCTATGTTTCATGATGGTCAATGTCCCAGTTTGTACAAATCCTGAAATGGGAGCTATTCTCTGCATCCATAAGAAGGAGCTTAATCTTCTGACTCAGTGGAAACCACTACTCACAAGGCTTTAACAGTTGTTTATGAAAAGTATCAGTTCGACGTAAGTTCTAACAAAGAGAAGTAATTCCCTTTTTGCATATCAAGACGATGAAGTTAGGAGGCATCACCAGAAGATTGAGAAGAATACAATCCTGTGTCCTTGCAGTATCTTCGCAGAACATGAGTTTAATGTACAATTTACATCAAGAGTGTGAATCTGAATATTTGAAGAAGAAGCAAGAACTTGCAAATACTCAAAATAGGGAGCAGGATCTAACAATGGATTTAAAGGTGAATTAAGATTCTTCAGCTATACTAGAGAATGCCTATGTAAGAAATGTTACCTCCAAGACAAGTACGGAAGTACCATCGAGCAACTCTGAGAAGCTATTGAAAGGGGTGAACCATAGTAAGCAGACTGCCATGGAGATCCGAAGGGAATTAGGTGTCATAATTACCATACTTGAAGTCAAGAGATTAGATGAATTGCATATGATTATGACCCTCCAGCAACAAATTAAGTATATCAGAATAGGGTAAGTTTCCATGGGAGTTGAAGCTCAGGAAGAAGATTCAGCACCAAAGTTTCTACTGCCACTGTCAATGGACCATGAGGAGAATCTTGAAGCTGTTAATGATAGAAGAAGATGAGTGCTACTTTAGCAAGGTTATAAATAGCTAACAATGATCCAAACACCACCCTTTAAGGAAGAAAGTTAAAGCAAGTTTGTGGTAAGGAGATGAATGAAAAGGATGTAAAGAGTTAGTTTTGGAACATAAAGTTAGGGATCTAGTGGAAAGCATTACAAAGAAAGAGTTATTGGATGATACCAACAGTGGATCAGTGTTAGTCAACATGATTTTGCCATCGATGGTTATTTACCGTCCGAAGCTTCCTATAGATTAGAGTCAATCATCATGACCCAAATCAGTTTATCTGGACCAGACAATTCAAGAGAAGGATCAGCACAATGGTAATAGAACTGAAATTATTTTGGATTCGACTTCATGGCATAACCTAGTAAGGATTGTATAAAACAATTTCAGTTGAATGCGCAACTTCAAGACATACCTTTGAGTTTTGTATTATGCCAGCTCGCCCAGGCGTAGTGCAAAACAAAACGTGTGGCTCAGAGATGGTGCTTTTATTTGAAATTTTGTAAGGAACGGATGAGACTTGTCCAAACAGATGGCACATTATCCGGAGTGTGCAACCGAGAGGAGTCAAATCTGCAAATTACTGTACTCTATCGAATACCTGTAGTTGCCAGACGTTCGATAAGTTCACCAGTATGACCTTAATGTCTCAAGAAAGTAGTGCTTTATTATAAAATAGACTGGTTATACCTAAGGACCCGATGAGAGAAAGAAAGTTATTGATGAAGCAGAACAAGGTGCATATCGAATGGATACCCACACTGTTGTTCTAGAAGAATATAGTACTTAGTATATAACTATGCCGTGAGTAGGGTTTTGATGTGTTCCTATAAGAGCTGTGGAATGTCTCTAGATGGAACGGATGGGTTCGCTTTGAGTTGAAAACTTAGTATACCCCTGATTTTTAGAAGGTTGTATAAG
>CM014271.1:45677133-45718325 GCA_004135705.1 Alloteropsis semialata
ATCAGAGGAGCAGCGCTTCGTGTTAGCGGCTACTGATTATTTTACAAAGTGGACCGAAGCAGTACCTTTGAAGAATATGACACATCGGGAGGTAATTGAGTTTATTACTGAGCATATTATTCATAGATTTGGCATTCCACAAACTTTGACTACTGATCAAGATACTTCATTTATATCAAAGGAAGTTTGTGAGTTTGTTGAGATGCATGGTATTAAATTGCTCAATTCATCTCCATACTATGCTTAGGCTAATGGTCAGGCCGAGTCTAGTAATAAGATTTTGATTAAGCTTATTAAGAAGAAAATAGAGGAGAATCCTAGAAAGTGGCATGAGGTTTTATCTGAGGCTTTGTGGGCTCATCGTATATTTAGATATGGTGCTACTAAGGTTACTCCTTTTGAGCTTGTGTACGGCCAGGAACCTGTTTTACCTGTTGAAGTGAATTTGAGTATTTATCGGTTGGCTAGACAAAATGATCTCAATGCCGTTGATTATCGTGACTTAATGATGGACAATATTGATGAGGTGACCGACAAGCAATTAAAGGCCTTGAAGGAGATTGAGATGGACAAAATTCGGGTTGCTAAGGCTTACAACAAGAAGGTAAAACAGAAATCTTTTCAGGTTGGTGATCTAGTTTGAAAAACAATTCTACCTATAGGATCGAAGAGCAACAAGTTTGGTAAATGGTCTCCAAGTTGGAAAGGTCCATACAAGGTAATCAAGGTGATCTTCGGCAATTCTTATATGGTGGAGACTTTGCAAGGTCCACGGCTGCCAAGAGCTCTCAATGGGAGTTATTTGAAGAAGTATTATCCAAGTATTTGGCAGGAAGCTTGATTTATATGGCCAAAGTTTTAAATATCTCCCTTAGAATGAAAAGGTTGATGGATTTTGTTTAAACATCGCCCTCAGGAGTATTTTCTTGTGCTAAAATATTTTCTGGTACATAAACTTTACCAAAAAACAGGGGGGCATATATTGACGATCAAAATTGGCACAAGGCTGATCGGGCGTCGGAAACCGGTGGCACCGGATTCCGAAACCGGAGGCACCAGTTTTCCTTCTGTAGCCAGTATGGCAATAGAAATCGGTGGAACCGGTTTTTTCCGAGTCCTAGTAGGTTTGGACTCTTTTTGTAGATCCGAGTTGTAAAAGGACTTTCCTTACGGGGCAAGACCTCCCCACCCTATAAACATAAAGGGCCACGGCCGATTGAGGTTTATCCAATCGATCAAACATAAAATATCTTTACTTTTTATCATCTCCAAACCCTAGCTTCCTCAACCCTAATTGCTGTTCGTGCTTCGTCTCTACGGCGTTCACTATTACAAAAAACATTTGTAAGAGCCAGGGTTTTTTTTTAGGGGCGGACTAAAAGGCGACGCTAGAAATGCATTTCTAGGGGCGGGTCATGGCATGAGCCGCCCCTACAAATGCTGCCATTTCTAGGGACGGGTGATGGCATGACCCACCCCTAGAAATGCATGTTTGTAATTTTTCAATTGAAATTTGAGATTTTCAATAGACCTCGGATGGAGAAACAGTCAAAATGAAAGTTGTAGATCACAATAAGTTATGAAACTTTATAGTTGACAACATTTTTATTTGAAATCATCTTGTCAACGAAAACTAAATTTTAATGTTCTCAAATTTGAAATTCAAATTCTGTAAACGACCTCGGATGGAGAAACTACCAAAATGAAACTTGTAGATTTCAAAAAGTTATGAAACTTTGTAGTTGAAAACTTTTTAATTTGAAATCGTTTAGGGCCTCAAATAAGTAATTTACACTCGGTTTAGTATAATATGGTAGGAACCAAAACAACATCTAGTCACAGGTAAGAGTGTGGTGCAGTGGTAAAGGAGGCTACGCGCGAGAGAGAGGTCGTGAGTTTGAATCCCACCAACCGCGGAGCGCGCGAATTTTACGCGAAAAATTGCGCGACTAGAAACTTGGGACGGTTGGGGGGCTTCCCACATTAAAATAAATTGTTTTTGCTATTTTTTTGATTTATTTCTGGTCAGTTAAAATGAGCTTCAGGGGCGGACCATGCCATGACCCGCCCCTAGAAACACCATCTTCAGGGGCGGACCATGCCATGACCCGCCCCTGGAAACCATCTTCAGGGGCGGACCATGCCATTACCCACCCCTAGAAACACGTTTGTTGGGGCGGGCTATTAACCCGCCCCTGCAAATGGCCATTTTTAGCAGCCAAAAGCAGGGGCGGATTTCGGCGCCGCCCCTACAAACGTGTTTTTACCCGCCCCTACAAACGTTTTTTGTAGTAGTGGTTGACGGCATTCTGAGTGGCCTGCCGACCTCAGAGCAACCCTAGGCGCGCCTGCCCTGACGGGGTCCCTCCCGGGCCGGCGATCTTAGGCTCACGCAGCAAGCCCTAGGGAACCGGTACCACCGGAATTCCACCGGTTTTGCTCAACCTGCTGCAGTTGATCGATCCGTTGCGGATCCGCGCGAGCTAGCGCAATTCGGTGTGTTGACCGTGAAAGGCGTCAACAGTGCTGTCCTAGGAGGTTCAAACTACCTAAAACGGGTTGTGAGTTCCCGTTTGTGGAGAACGCTGTCCTGGGATGTCTAGACTGTTGCAAATGGGGTGGGGGCTCCCGTTTGGGGAGGTCCGAACCTGTATTTGCTGCAGGGCACAACCTCTCTCTTTGGTTACCTACCTTCTTGGCTGGTTCTTCACCCATGTTTCTAATCATAAAAAATAATCACAAGGCTATAGTAGCACCCCATTTGAATAATAATTTGTTGGACAGCAAAGGACCACTTTACCTACTAATAGTCGCCATGCTCGTGCCCGTGCTTGAGTAATTAGTCCTTGTTGTGTAGTAGGGAAGGTTGTATTGGTGGTAGGGATGTCCTAATCAAACCTATTGGTTTTTTATACAATTACCTTGAATGTTCAAGAGTATAGCAATGGATGTGAATTTTAAAAATTATTATATAATAATCTGTTCCCTTAACTCAGTCCAGACAATCTCTGATCCAACCTATTGGTTTTTTGTTTCTGAAGAAAGGGTGAAGCATGGCATCTCTTGCCTATCTCAAGATTCATATGATGCATACATTCTCCATCATGTATGGATAACAGATAGAGTTAGACTTTACCATCAGACACTATATACTTCATAGTTTTTCAATTCACCACTGAAAACTAATTGACTCATGCCTTTCAGAATATACTTCTCATTGGTCTGGAACAAGGTGCCAGTAAAGATGTACTGTAGCAGCAGATAGACTTTCTTTGTCAAAGTCAGTGAGTGGCCATGTGGATAAACATTTTCTTTCTTTAAAATAAGTGAATAAATTTAGTTTCTTCAATGTATCAACCTATCATGTGCAACTCATAAACTTGGTACCGTGGGTATTAATGCTGTTGCTACTGTCCGATAATAACTCAGCATTCGCTTCTCTTGTAGCTATTTTAACTAGCAAAAGTTGCCATACAGAATCCCGGAATAACTGACTGTCTTTATGCAGATTCTTCCAGGATGATGGGTTTTCTTGCATACAGGGCTGCAACTTTGGTACAAAAGTCTGTGGAGGCCTTAGGTTAATACTTCATGAGGAAGAGAACTGAGGACATTGACAGGGGACATATGATAAATTAAGTACAAATTTATGGGTAATGATATGGGCCGTATAGCTAAGATCACAATATTGCGTGCAAAGCACGTCATATGTTCTAGTAAATATGAGAGAATGACCGTTGTCGTAACCATGACGACATAGCGACAGGTTCATAGGGGGAAGGCGAATTGCCAGGACCCCGGAGTGACTGGTGTTGCTACTGGGGGTGTAGGTTTCGACCAAATCTCATTAACAAATGTCGTGTGTGTGTTCAGTGTCGTCTGTGATCTTGCATACATTGTCTATATATATTGATCAATCATTGCTTCCACGCGCTAATTTCTAAGAAGCAATATACTATTATTTTGAGTATTGCAGATTAAAGTATATGTTGCTGGGAACCACCGCGCCACTGATATGATGGAAAGATGATTAGCCGTTCCACTTCGAGCTACTACTGTAGCATATCGTCAAACAGAGAGAATCAGACTGCGGTATTTTAAGCACGACAAATCCGAGTGAGTACACAATTAAAGCATGACGGTGGCGAATTTTGAGCCATGGAAACTACAGTACATATGCCTTGATGGTATCTTACAATAGCTATATGAAACAGTGAATGTGGTGGAGTTCATTCATAGACCAAATTAAACGAAGGATCCGTGCTTTGTCCGATCTGAGTCAATTCCCAGTTTCCCACTCACAGTAGTACTGGAAATGCAAGATAGAAACACAGCAGTCATCGTAGTAGTTCATTTGTCTCTCCTGATAAGCTTTGCCCTTGTGCCTTTTCAGGAGGTTGCCTGAGGGATCTTCTTCCCCTTGGCATGCTCGGAGAACTTCTCAGCAGTTGCAGCCAAGGGCGCCGTGCTCACCATGGCTTCAAGCTCCGGGTGCGCGTCATCAATCTCGTACAGGACGGTCGATCTGATCACTGACGAGATGGGCCCCTTGGCAATGATCTCAAACCGTATCATGTAGGAGAGGAACCCCAGTTTCAGAATGTCGCCCTCAATCGCCTGGGCCTCCTTGATATAATTCTCGCTGTCGACTCTGATGAACTTCTCCTTGTAACTCTCCAGGCCAGGAATCCCTAGCAAGACGAGAGCAATCACATGTTCTTCCTACGTTAGCTAGCATAGATCCAACATTAAGTTTCCTGAGGAATGGTTTCAAAAAAAAATTATTCTAGCTAAGTTTACCAAACAAGTTGCAAGATAGTAACTCTTGTCACTACTGTTATACGCTTTCAGTATATAGGCAGAGGTAATCTCCTTAAAAAACAATTGCAAGATACTAGAATACTAACGGCATGATTTAGGGTCTTTTTTCTTTTTTTGCGAGGAACGGCATGATTTAGTTTGAAGCTCACCAGGGGGGAATGTTAGCTGCAAGATGGTGCCAACGCCGCCGTCGCCGCTGACGACCTCGACCTTGGCCAGGACGTGCGGGAGCAGCTTGGGCAGCAGCTCGGCGGCTAGGAGGGTGCCGTAGATCGCCCACAGGTCGGAGGCCGGGACGTCGGTCTCGTGGTCGTGGACCTTGCTCCCCTTCATCGCGACCTCACTCTGCTTTGAGCTGATGATGTATTGAGGTGCTCCTGTACTCTGAGCTGTTGGGTAGGTGTTGCCTGTGAGAACCACCGAGCTCTCCGGTGGTTTATATAGCCAAGCTAGCCACAACGAGACTCGTTCAAAGATGCTCTCTTTAATTTGCCAAGTACTTGGGAGCAAGGTGGTGGTTTGTCTGGAGCTGTGGAGCCATCTCGGTGTTGTCTCTGAGAGGAATTAAAGTTTTTTTTGTTTAGGGCAGAGGAAATAAAGTATTGACCGTGCTGGGCAGGCCTGCAGTTTAATAGATGTGTGGCCTGCAGGAACCGAACACGGGTGGTTCTCTCGTGTTATCAGTCACTTGGACGCCCTTGGTTTTTTCGGAAGGCCAGTGAAGAACCAAACGCTCACACACCTTTGGCTTTTCTCACTGTGCTTGCACACACCTGGATGTTGTTATAACCGTCACGCTATCGATGGGTACGTTGCTTGAGTCGGAGGCTTAATATAGATAGATAGGTTCCACCACAATAAACCTAACCAACTAAACTACGCTTAGTTAATTAAATGCTTTTGTTCGAGTTGGGACTATGCATTTGTTTGGATATGGTGCCCGTTTATATGGCGTGCTTCTGTTGCCGTCGTTCTTCTTCTAGTTTGTGGTAGCGGTGGTACTTGTTGTCCTTGCTCGCAGTGTTGGGTTGTTTCTTTTGTTGTTGTTGTTGTGGTGGTGGTTTTTTGTGTGTGTCGATGGTGTTTGTAAAACACCTTCTTCTCTTAATGAAATACATGCTAAGCACGTTCTCTAAAAAAAATATTAGCTTGTTGCATGCAACCTTGCTTTGCATGGTGATAGTAGCAAATTCTAATACTATTTTGTTGTTCTGTCCTCGCACTCTGCCGGCGGCAGCCGCCTGTGCATTTTTTAAATTAACATATATATTATATTAAAGCAGCCAAGTTACAAGAAGGTCCATGGAAATAACTGAGTTATCACAAGGTACCAAAGCTAGGAAACAAAGTCAACGAAAATGCCGGTGACGGCGACGAAGAGCTTGCCGGATGGACGACGCTACTTGAGAGCGTCAGTTTGATGGGGAAGTCGGCTTGAATCTTCATCTCTTGTAGGAATCATCGGCAGAGTATTCTGGATCGACTCCAGGCCCGGGGTGGCTTATTGCGCAAACGGCGTCGACGAAGATGGCGATAGCATGTTGTGGTTGAGCTTATGGCTGCAGAAAGTGACCGAGGTGGCAGGCGCGGAGGGACACAGCGAGGCGGCGGTGGAGGTGGCGGCGGCGGCTTCGAGTTCAGCATGCATCTAGACGATGGCTTTGGTGAAGAATCAAGTTCTGACTAGATTAGCAACGTGGATGGCCAGATTCATGGTCCCAGAGCTCGGATCCACACCGGAGACAACCGAAATCGAGGTGGAAGAAGGCGGATCTCGGCAAACATGGACGGGGTGGAGATGAAATAGATCCGCTAAGGTGGAGGTGAGGGAGGATTTTATTTTATTCAAGCTCACCTAAAAACCTCACTGTACCATAGCCAACAACCGTGAAGATGACGGTGATGACGACAAGTGAGCAAGGGCAGCATGTACAGCAGTGGCCGGCGCAAATGCCAGAGAAGGAGAGGAAGGGAGCCAGAATCTGGTGGAGCTCGGAGCTACCGGAGAGAAAGAGAAGGCGAGAACAACTTCTCGAGAGGGGACAGCGGCGTTCCGCCAGCGCCATCGTTTATTAGGCGTCACAGCTGTCTGTGCATTTCATTTGACTCTAAGCATCAATAGGGGCGAAGATGTGGGTGCGGATGCACCCACACTAAAACAGCAAAACCAAAAATTTGTGATAATCTTAAAAAAAACTACAATGCTGCACCCCGTGGCCAATAACCCCTGCACCCAANCCCTCACCCGCCGCCAAGTGAACAAGCCCACAACCTCCTCGACCCACGCCAACGCCCGGCACAGTACATGAGCATGAGGCAATCTTGGTCTATGCTAAAAGAAGGCAATCTCGGTCAAAACATATTTAGTTCACTTGGTCAATTGAAGCGAATTGCAAATCAAAAATAATGCTTTGGCTTGCCTAATCATTATATGCACCTACATTTTTTTATGCAAGATTTATGTGATTCTTGACACATCAGCAAATTCATTCAACATGTGACCAAATTAATAATGAAAGAGAACGATGCCATCGTATCGCGAGGCAATGGCACCGGCTCGTGCTCCAAAGTCAAATCTTCTGCTCCTCCCCCGTTGTACGCTCTCGATGCGGCTCATCAACGGCACCTCCGATCTATTGTGCGCACGTGCCATTCTCCTCTTCCCTTTCCCTTCCCAGCACCCGATTTGCTACGCAGAAGCATGAGCAACACGCGGCAGGAGCAGAACCAGGCAGCGGCACCGGAGCGGTAGGCGGTGCCGCCGCCGACGCGGCCGTAAAATGGCGTCACAGTGTTGCTGACCTCAGTGTCTGGATCTGGTGGCACCAACCAAGCTGGAGCTCAAGCACAGGCAGATCACTAATCGCTGTGACTGGGATGAAAATGGTAGGGATATTTTCCGTCTGCCTGTCCGACCTAGAGGGTTTAGACACTAAATGAATAGTCCGATATTTGGATTCGGAGATTCAGTATCCGATTAGTATCCGATTCCGAGTACCCAAAGTTGGATATTTCTTATAGATATGTAACATGTATCAATATATGTTTCATATCCGATATATTTTACATTATTTGTATCTGAATCCGATCCGAGAAAAATAAATATTTGTATGCGTATTCGTGCATATCCGTTTTCATCCCTAGCTGTGAGGCTTCTCTGAATGATTGCATCTGCGCCGGGAGGTCCTCTGTCCTCTCTGTGGGATATGGGTAACCCTGGGCCCATTACCGACCGGGTAGCCAGTCGGCCTGGTCCCATGTCTGACAAGGATGTAGGCCGACTACAGGCCGGCCCATGAGGATCCTCGGCTTGATGGACAAGATTGGAGAAGACATAGTCCGCAAGGCATGAGGCGATACGATCAGATCCCGCCCGGATACTACGGAGATCATGTTGTAACCGACTTGGATTAGTTTCCTGATCTGAGCTAGACAATAATTAGAGATAACTGACTTGTAAACCCTAGGCCGTCAGCCTATATAAGGCGGCCTAGGTCGACCCTCTTAGATCATCCAATTCTTCGCTATTCAATCCTCTCGCCACCAGGTCCTTCATTGTAACTCCAAACTCGCCATTGTTCTCAGGGGCATTGACGAGCGAAGCAATACAAGACTCCCGAGCACAGGACGTAGGGTATTATACCTTCAGGTAGCCCGAACCTGTATAATCCATGTGTCCCTGTGTTACCTCGAGCTCCCTAGTCCTGCGATTGCCCTTTGCCTACAAATCAACCATCTGAGTGTCCCCGGGTGAAATGCCGGACTAGAACCCCGACAGTTGGTGTGCCAGGTAGGGGTAATCGTGGGGCAATACAGCTAGCTCGATGGCAGATCATCGCTCCATCATCTTTCCTGACTCCGTCAAGGACTGCGCCACGCATCTCGAAGGCATCAGCTTCTTCGCTGAGATCAACTCCGCCGCCTCCGACTCCACCACGTCACTCGACGCCCCCACGCCGACCAGCTTTGCGCTGACCTCTTCGCCGATCTTGACGTCAGCTATTGACCTGCTCCAGCAGCAGCTCGATGCGATCACCATCAATGACCAAGCTCCAGGCCTAACCGTTCGCCAGGGAGTCCCGCCCCCAGACGAGCTCCTCACCGGGTTGGATCGCGTTCAGGACACCATCGCCGAGTGCATCGCCATGTCGCAGGAGGCTCTGCGCCGACCCAGCAAATTGCTCCCGCTAGGGTTCCGCGATGCTTCATCCATCTACTCGGCCCAACTCCGAGAGGATATGTCTCAGATCCGATTTGAGATCCCGCCCAAGCCCACCCAGTCTCTGGACTGCGTGGAGTTCCAGGTCGCTACAAGCGTGCTTTTGCCGGCTCCAGCCGACACGAGCAAGGACTCAAGCTATGCCACGCCTCCGGGGCGTGAAGTTTTCGTCTCTGAGGATTCCGCAACTCAGGATGGAGAAATCGACTTAGCCAGGCATCGTCGACTGGAGCAAAACGCTGGCCAAGCCCGACGCCGCACAGAAGAAGCCGCCCTGCCTCAGGCAGCAGTCGAAAACCCTATAGCCACCGCAGTTGCCGGCGAACCTGCAGCCGCTGCAGCTGCCGAAGAGATCCCCCCGGAGGCTCCGCCGAGACAACGACCTCTGCCTCGGGGCCCTCATGGGGTCAATCCTCAGAACCTCGACGGAGCATTCGCCCGGGTGTTGTTCCGCACGCCCCAGGCTAACGTCGCCGCCGCATTCGCTGAGCTGAGACACATGCCCAACACCCCTAAAGTGCAGCGTGCCCGAGCTTAGTTGGAAGCCGCCCAGGAGCAAATCGAGCGATCATATTGCGCCAGATCCCGATCTGGGCGATCTAACTCGGCTCGCTCTTCTGGACATCGCTCTTCAGGCCACCGTTCTGCTCATAGCAGATCGGATCAGGATCAGCACCGCCGAAGGAACCCTCCACTACCCGTCGTGGAAGAAGAGGTGGCCCAAAACCACCATGAAGACGAAGAGGAAGAACGGCGTAACCCGCGCAACGCGGATCCTCGCCGTGATCGCTATCAAGACCGGCGCGACAGGCGCCAACGGCATCAACAACCCGATGATCTCCACGATCGCCTGAGGGACTACGCCCGCGACATCCGCGCCGAACTCGACGCTCGGCACCGAGAGCGCGATGCAGCCGAGCTCGAGCGCCGCGAGCGGTATGACCGGGACTATGGCCGACCTGACCGCCAGCCGGTGGGGGAAGCAGGAGATGCTGCAGTAGAAGAAGATGAACGCCGCGTCATTCACGAGCTCATGGAGCGTGAGCAGTACGACGCACGGTACGGCCCCCCACGGGACGACCGCCGCCAATGGCGTGATGCCGCTCGGCCCCGTGCCGACCAAGCCCAACCTCCCCGCCGCGACCATCGCAACGCCGAGGAGGAAATATTCGACGGCTTCGCCGCTTTCACCGCCCGACTCTGTGCCATCCGTTGGCCTGAGTCCTTCAAGCCAGCCCTCGTGGAGAAGTTTCACGGTCGCTCTGACCCCAAACTCTGGCTCAATACATACCATATAGCAGTCAAGGCTGCTCGTGGTTCCAACGAACAAGCCGCCGCCTACTTCCCTGTGATGTTAGGCAAAGAATCACTACTGTGGCTTGAGAGCGTCCCCCGGGACACCATTGACAGTTGGGTAGACCTCTGCCACGCCTTCACCAAAAACTATAGGCAAGGTACACTCGGCCAGCACCAGATTCTATCTGGACAACATCAAGCTGAAGAAGGGTGAAAGTCTCCGAGACTACACCGACTGTTTCTTCGACAACCGGAACAAGATCGCCGATGTCGAAGACTGGGATGTCATTGATGCATTCCGGCGAGGCCTTATCGACAACCAGTTGTTCCGCATGCTCTTCAAAACCAACCTAGTCACAGTCTCCGACCTGATGGAGGTGATCAACTTAGAGGTCCAGGTCGACCAAGCCGAGCAAGCTTAGCTCAAGAGCAAGAAGAAGCACCCAGAAGACGACGACCGGGTCGAAAGCTCGAAGCGTCACGAACCACTACGCGGGCGCAAGGCAGGCCCTAAACCTCTCGTAGCCCTAGCAGAAGAAGAAGGCCTGCAGGATCCTAGGTTCCTTGCCGAGGAGTTTCACGACACACTGAATGATCAGTGTCCCTTCCACAAGGACGCAAAGCACAATCTCCGTGATTGTCACGCGCTGCTTAAGGAACTCGGCGCCTTGCCGCCGACAAAGAAGCAGCGCCACAACAACAACGGCGGCCGATACAACAACTACCGCCGTGACGGCTACAACGGCGACCGGCGGGACGACTACCGCCGCAGAGAAGACCGCGACCGCCGCGACGACTACCGACTGTTGGTATTTTTAACGATCACAGATAAATCTGCAAGTGTACGGATACCGATGTAGCTTTCACCCGAGAGTATTCCAGGATATCGAATCCACAGGGAACGTGTGTGTACTAGTGACGAGTTAAGAACGACCAAGAACAAAAGAAGTGATAAATGTGTAGAAGGTAGAGAGGGTTATTTCTAGGTAATTCTGGATAATCAAAGGATAGCTCAAGTCATTTACTATATTACTTGCTCCGGGACGCCCAACCGTCCTAGCCTCAGAAAGGGATGAGAAGGAGACTAGGCAAGCCAAGCAATGGCCCTACTACTCTCTAGTGCTTCTCACATGGTGGACTACGTAGGCCGTCAGGGCTGTCACCACCTGGGACTACCACTACAAATCCGTGGCACTAGGCGCACTCCAAGGTATTCAACAGACTAGATATCCATCTACTCTATTAAATACTATCTTAGCTTTACAAGTACTAAGACACCTATCACAGTGAGGAGCCCACAAGTAAATAAAGTAAAGCTTGAACTTAATTAAATATTAATCCAGAAATGCAAGAAAAATACCCGGATGATACTCGAACCTGAGCCGCATCTGCCGAGGTACAAGAAGAGGAGAGGAGCTGACATCCTCGGCTTCTCCCTGACTCTCGCCTCATCTCTCACCTAACACTACATTGGATCTAGCCTTTGAGCTCTTGCGTCACTTCCTTGTGTCTTTTGAGAGTAAGAGGTAGGGGGTATTTATAGGAGATAATTCCCTATTTGACACCACTAAAACCGGTTATTCCTTTTTTGGCCCTCAAAACTTTTTCATTCCTTATTCGATCTTGATTTTAACTTCCATTCCCAAAGTGACATTCTGTTAGCTTTTCTATCCAATTACAGTTAAATGTCATATGAAATGACCATTTTGCCCTTTGATAAAGTGGGCCCCACTAGCATCGCCTTCTCCTTTCCTCGCAGTACATTGCCCACATGTGGAAGAGGGCAAAGACTTGCCTCGTCCAAGCGTTCTGAATGCTTGTCGCCGCTGATTGGAGTACATTGCTTGCATGTCGCCACCTCCTGTTCTTCCTCCTGCTCGGCGCAATTGTCCTCCGGCACTAGCGGTGGCGCCGCGACGCCGTCCCTACATCCACCCACGGTGGCTTCGTCCTATTCGACGTCTACTTTCAGGATGACAGGCAGCGCCACGTCGTGAGGCCGCCGTCCATGGAGAGGAGCCGCCGGCGGGCGCTACCGGAGCACGGGGAGAGCGAGGCCGCCGCCACGGACGACCTGGAGCCCACGAGTGCGAGATCGTGTGGTGGAAGAAGATCTTCAGTGTGCCCACGAGGTCCCTGTCCACGATAGACGAGGGGACGGACGACGGAGAAGGACGGCACGACGGCGGCCACGACGTCAGCGTTCTGCAAGCCGCTGGCGTCGCCCGACCGCGGAGAGGCCAGGGCCCGGTCTCTCGAGAAGGCTCAATACCATGGTACTTAGATTTGTACTTTCTTGCGTTGCTGGTTGCTGCGGATTCATGAGCAGTAACAGTAGCTAATCGATCTATTGCCAAGTACAGTATGTATCATTCTTGTAGAACATCATGCAGAACAAATAGCGGTATCTCATCGGGGCGGACCGAAGCATGGCTAGGCAGCACTCGCCCCGCAGCGGCGCGTTGGGCTCGCCCGCGGCAGAGCTCGGCCATGGGGAGGAGCGAAGGCGGGGGTAGGCGCGGAGCGCGGCGGTCGTCGTCAGGGGGGGACGGGGTCGGAGCTCGGCAGAGGGACGCAGGAGGCACGGGCGATGCCGTCGTCCCAGCCTCGCCTCGCGGAGGCGCTGCCATCCAGGGCGAACTCGCGCGTGGGGGCCTCGCGACGCTATCGGTCGTGTCATCGCTGAGCCTCTTTAGAGGCACCAGTGGTCAGGGCGAGCTCGTCGCGGGTGGCGCCGGCGGCCATGGCGAGCTCGTCGCGGGGGGCGCCAGCCTTCACTGCCGAGACTTGCGGGCACTGGGCTCGCCCGCGGCAGACCTCGGCCGGTGCCGAGCTCGAGGACACGGGGAAGGCACAGAGGAGAGAGAGGGATGAGAAGGTGGTGCTGGTGGGGCCACTTCTTTCACAAGGGCAAAATGGTCTTTTCACATGTCATTTAACGGTAGTTGGATGAAAAAACTAACAGAATGTCAGTTTGGGAATGAAGGTTAAAATCGAGGTCAAATAAGAAACGAAAAAATTTTGAGGGCCAAAAAAGCAATGGACAGATTTTGTGGTGTCAAATAAGGAATTGTCTCTATTTATAGTGTAGAGTGCGATTTGGGAGAGTGGAGATCCTCCCTAAGTCCTAGGGAATATTCTCCTCCCTATTTTCTTCAAGTGCCAAGTGTCCCTGGAACCGACGTTCCCACGTCGGTGACGCGAAGGAATAGCGCGCCAGGAAAAACCCCGCGAC
This sequence comes from Alloteropsis semialata, assembly GCA_004135705.1. Lineage (NCBI taxonomy): Eukaryota > Viridiplantae > Streptophyta > Magnoliopsida > Poales > Poaceae > Alloteropsis > Alloteropsis semialata. The sequence continues at coordinate 45,690,705 of CM014271.1, forward strand.
TGTGCTTCCGGCGGTTCAATCTCGTACGTCATTTTCTTCCTCGATCCACGTGAACACTCCCTGGACCAATCGCTAGCAGTCACGTGTCCTGCTGACCCGGTTCTCTGCAAGCGCCTGGGCGAGCCGTGCCTGTGTGGTATAGGGATGGATAAAACGTCAATATGTGGAATATCCGATATTATCCGTATCCGTATTCGTATTCGGCTAAAACGTCAATATGGATATCCGTATTCGTATTCGATTTTAATGTGGATGTTAAATGAAAATATCCGAATTCGATTTTTGTCATTTTTCTCTATCCGAATCCATATCCGTATTCGAATAAAATGTGGAATATCCGATATTATCCGTATCCGTGAGAAATTAACACGTGATGAAGCCATCTATCCGAATGCGAATCCGTATTCGATGTATTCGTTTTGTATTCATATCCGACAAGAATAGACAACATCCGCATCCGTATTCGTATCCGACAAGATTTGTATTCGATTCATATTCGAATTAAAATATGGTAAAAAGTGATATCCGGATTCGATTTCATGCGTATCCGATCCGAATGCATCCCTAGTGTGGTAGAGCCCGACGTCCGCCTGCCACGTTCGGGCTCCTGGTCCCGTGCATGCGAGACACTGGCCGCGAGAGGACGAATCTATTACGACACTGGCCGCGAGAGAGACGTTCGGGCTCACAAGGCGTGTGGCCCTTTGGGCAGGTGCGGGCCCCCTGCTACTCTCCTGCCATGCAAGCGCCTGGCCAAAGGCCTTGGGCCACGTTGGCCTGCTGGATTCCTACGTATGCATGCAACTAGGGATGGAAACGGATCGGATACGCATGAAAACGAATTCGGATAGCACTTTTTACCACATTTTTACTCGAATACAAATACGAATTCAGATGCTCTCGAATACGAATACAAAATGAATATTCGAACGCGGATACGCATTCGGATATTTACTCGACTTAGAAGACAATATTTATCTATTTTATTCATCATGATTTTAAACAACAAAATCATTATACAAGTAAATACTAAAGTATAAGTACATAACAAGTATAGACAAAGACCGCTCATTAATAGTGTCACATTTATCCATTATTATTTTAGTAACTATTCATATAAAAATTAAATAAAACTATAGATAAATATATATATATTTAATAAATAAATATATATATTTATCATGAACTAATAAAAAGTATATAAAATATTTTCATCAATAAATAAATAAACTATAGTATTAAACTAAATTTAATATTCATATATCTTTATTATTTAAATTAATTATATTATTGTTAAAATTTGAGATAACTTTTAAATAATTATATGGGTTCAATAATAGTAATATTAAAATTGATATCATAATCATTAGTAATAGAGATAACTTTTTTAAATAGTTTTGATTACACACTATAATTATTAACATAAAAATAAACACTTTAAATGTTATCTCCATATGGTCGGATACGAATAGTGTCGGATATTGCCGAATACGAATGTGGAACCGGATAGAGAAAATCGACTAAAAACGAATTCGGATGTATCCATTTTAGTACCACATTAAATTCGAATACGAATACGGATATCCATATTTACATTTTAGCGGATACGGATATCGGATAATTCGGATTCCACTTTCACATTTCCATCCCTACATGCAACTTTTTTTTTGAGACAAAACACCCTTTATTACTCAGAATAGGTGTTACAAACGCCATCGGGCGCTGACAGGAACCAGACATGTCTACCAACATTAGAATGAATACAACTACGAGCTAAGTTATGTGCGTCAACATTCGACGCTCTTCCTTCATGGACAAACTCACACATGCTAAAATCTTCCATTCTTGCTTTAATCTCCTTAGTGATGTGTCCATACAAACCCAGCCCTTCACCTCGAATGCTTCTGATTACATTTGAGCTGTCGCATGCGACCCTGAATTCTGATAGAAATAAGTCAGCTGCCAAGGCCAAAGCTTCCCGGCAGGCTATCGCCTCCATGGTTTCAGGGTCAGTCATACCATCCATCACCAGTGCCGATGCTCCTAGAAACTGGCCGGAGCCATCATGCGCCACTGCCACCGCCGAAGCGATCTTCGTGTTCTGGGAAAGGGCGGCATCCACATTTATCTTCATTAAACCTGCCGGGGGTGGAATCCATCGGGCTGGACAGCCACGCCCATCCTTCTTCTCTTCCTTCGGAAGCTGTAAACCTTGGAGCTCGGACACATACTTAGCTATGAAACTATGAGTTGACAACGAACTCTGAAAAATCTCTTCATGTATCGCTTTCCTCCGGGCGTGCCATATAGCCCACAGTGTTACTGTTACCCGAACAACAACCTGGTGGTCAAGAGGCTTCAGGAGCGCTAGCAGCCATCCCTTTGCATCTTGTTCTCGTACTTCATCCATATGTTCAGTAATACTCTCGTCCTCCAGAGCCCATACACTTCTGGCCATATTACACTCGAGGAGTGAATGTCTCCACGAGTCAGTTTCTCCACAGATGAAGCACATAGCATTGTCTGCCATGTGCCTGTAATGAAGTAAATCCTTCGATGGTAAAGTGCTTCTAGCCAGACGCCACAAGAAAATTTTCACCTTAGACGGGATTTTGATACCCCAAAGCAAACTCCATTCCTGTTCTTCAGCTTTGAGGTTCGAACGCCCCGGGTAATCAAGCCTATACTTATTCAGTGCAAGCATCTTGTAAGCTGACCGGACTGAAAAGATTCCGCTCTTCTCGTAATGCCATGCCTAGAAGTCATCTTGACGTCTGGTGCTGAGTGGAATATTAATGATTGTCTCCATATCATTTGGAGTAAAAAACTGTTGCAGTTTCTGACGATCCCAGGTTACAGTAGAAGAGTCGATGAGTTCGCTCACTAATTCTGGGGTGTTTGTTGCACTACTCTGGATCGGTCTTCTCAGTCCCGACGTTGGCAACCAGTCCATGTACCATATCATTGTTTTTTCTCCCGTGCCAATACGTCTGATTAGGCCTTGTTGCAAAACCTCGCGCCCATCAAGTAACGCACGCCAAATGCACGATGGCCGAGAACCCAAATTCGCTTCCAGGAAAGTCGAATCTGGGAAGTAAACAGCCTTTAGCACCCGGGGGCTCAAGGTTGCCTCGTCCTGTAGAATTCTCCAAGCCGATTTTGCCAGTAGCGCCAAATTGACATCTCCAAATCTCGAAAGCCCAATCCTCCAAGATACTTGGGTTGGATAATATCATCCTACGCAACCCAACAGGTCTTGCGTTTTCCATCTTTACTGCCCCACCAAAAGTCCCGCATAAGGCCAGTAATATGATAGCACAGACCTTTTGGGAGTTTGAAACACGACATCGAGAAGGTGGGTATAGCTTGAGCAACCGATTTGATTAGCACTTCTTTGCCACCTGCCAATAAGCATTGCTCCATCCACCCTTGTATCTTGTTCCACACACGATCCTTTAAATATTTGAAAGCACCATTAGCAGCATTACCCACATCTGACGGCATACCAAGGTATTTCTCGTTCAAGGTTTCGTTATGGACATTAAGAATTTCTTTATCTCCTCTCTCACATTCTGTCGACACCCTTTCGCAAAATGTATAGAGGACTTCTCCATATTTATCTGCTGCCCCGATGCTTGGCAATAGATTTGAAGCACATTCTTTACTTCATGAGCATTCTCCCTATTTGCCTTGAAAAACAGCAGGCTGTCATCCGCAAAGAGTAGGTGATTGACCATCGGGGCCGACGGCGCCACCATAATGCCATTGAGTGCAGACGACTGATTTCTAGATTTTAGCAGGCACGAAAGGCCCTCTGCTGCTAATAAGAAAAGATAGGGGGAGATGGGATCTCCCTGACGAATACCCCTTGAAGGCTGAAATTGCTCCAAACGTTCACCATTAAACAAAATTGAGAAAGACACAGAAGTAACAAGTCTCATTATCGTGTTGACCCAATTTTGGTGGAAACCAATCCGAAGCATGATGGCGCGCAAGTATGCCCACTCGACTCGGTCGTACGCTTTTTTCATGTCTAGCTTGAGCGCACAGCATCTCAATTCCCGAGCCTGCTTCTTCTTCATAAAGTGTAAACACTCATATGCCGTGATGATGTTATCGGTGATCAGCCGGCCAGGAACAAAGGCCGACTGCTCCTCCGAGATGATTTTTGGCAGCACTATCTTCAATCTATTTGCAACCACCTTCGATGTGATCTTATAGATGACATTACATAAGCTGATCGATCGAAATTGGCCCAACTCTTCCGGACTAGCAACCTTCGGTATCAATACTATAAACGTGTCGTTGATCACCGCAGGGCTATCTTCCCCTTTTGACACCCTCAATACAATTGAGGCCACATCCGTGCCACATAAGTCCCAATTCCGTTGAAAAAAATGAGCCGGAAAGCCATCCAGCCCCGGCGCTTTGGTGGGAAACATCTGGAATAAAGCATCTTTCACCTCTTGACCTAAAAATGGTGCTAGCAAGTTTTCATTCATCGCTGGCGTGACTTCGACCGTAACAGTCCCTACATGCAACTAGCTCGGTCTTCACGCTGCGGGCCTCCGTCCGCAGCTGCATTGCTGGCCTGTGGGCCACATGGGTGTGGGGTGTGGGCCCCGCGTGGGCCCCACTGGGCTGGCTCGGTTTCTGGGCCAGTGGCCGTGTGCCACCTGCCCTTTGGCCTGCTCCCACACATGCATGTGGTGCTTAACTGCTGCTGCATTTGTGCGTGTGCTGCAGGCCTGCAGCTCAGCTGCTAACCATGAGCTGCGCCTGGGCCTTGCGAGCGTGGCACCACCGCTGCTGATGCCCTGCCTCCTGGGAGTTGACGACCGCGCCCGCGTGCCACGGCCGTGGTGCTGCTGGCTGGGTCCGCCGGAGGTGGGGCCGGGCTGATGGGGCCGCAGATAGGAGTGCTGACATCACGTCAGCATCTCATATATATTATTGTGGTTAATATATCTTTTTCATTTGAGACCCAAATATTGTAAATAATATATCCATTGAAATGATCTCGACGAGCTTTACGCAATGACGCATTTGAGATAGTTTGTGACATTGATATTTTATATCTCATCCCAAGCTCATAATGCCCTTTTCCTGCATGACAAATCAAAACACCAACACTCGTGAAATTTATTAGTATTAAACCCTATCACTATGTTTGGTGTTTATTTTTGATATATTGTCAACAGGAATTGACGGTCAAAAGTGGTACTTAAGGACCGTCAACACCGACGTGGCGAACGTGACCGCGATGCTCCGGCTCACCGTGACGATCAACGTCATCAAGAAGATGAACGCCGACTCCCAGCACCACCGGAAGCTCCCAGGAGGGCCGCTCATGGTGACTTTCAGCACTCCGACCGCCAGGTCAACGTCATCATCGGGGGGCCCGGCGCCTTTCCAGACCGGTGCAAGGGCAAGCTCCACAAGAGCGAAGTGAAGATGGTCTCCACCAAGCCGGTGGAATACCTCCAGTGGTCGGAGATGCCCGTCACCTTCAGTCGTGCCGACCACTGGGTGTACCTTCCTGAGCCAGGGTCCTACCCACTCGTCGTGGCCCCAGTCGTCGAAAGAGTCCTCTTCTCCAAGGTCCTGGTCGACGGCGGCAGCGCCTTGAACATCATCTTCACCAGCACCCTCAACAGCATGGGGGTTCGACTACAGCTGGCTCCTGAGCGCCGAAGATCCGTTCTTTGGCATTGTGCCAGGAAAAGCTTCCTACCCGATAGGAAGGGTCGCCTTACCAGTCACATTCATCACGGCCGACAACTACCGCATGGAGTTCCTATACTTCGAGGTGGCCAACTTCAAGAGCTCCTACCATGCCATCTTTGGCAGGCCCATGTTGGCCAGATTCATGGCTATTCCGAACCACACATACTTGGTTCTGAAAATAACGGCGCCTCCTTCGAGTGCGATGGGGAGGCCATCAAGATAGCCAAGTTGTCCCAGCAACTCGGCCCCTGCTGGCAGAAGAAGCCCCCAAGGCGGCAGCCGGCGAGCCTGTCCTCCCGGAGCAGAAGCAGCAGCCCACGGCGCTGGCACCTGCAGAAGCCCCCAAAGCGGTCAGCTTGGGACTCGACGACCCCTCCAAGACGGCCCTCATAGGGCTAGGGCTCACTCCTAAATAGGAAGACGCGCTCACCTCCTTTCTCCGGGACAACTGGGACATCTTCGCATGGAAGCCATCAGACATGGCGGGTGTTCCGAGGGAGAAGGCTAAGCACTCTTTGGAATTGAGCAAGAACGCAAAGCGCTAAGCAGAAGCTGCGGCGATTCGCTCAAGATCGCAAAGAGGCCATTAGGGTAGAACTGAATAAGCTCCTAGCTGCCGATTTCATTAGAGAATGCAAACACCTTGAGTGGCTTGCAAATTCGGTACTTGTAAAGAAGCAATCCGGTGAATGGAGAATGTGCATTGACTACACGGATCTCAACTGCTACTGCCCTAAAGACCCCTTCCCTCTTCCGCGAATTGATCAGGTCGTCGACTCTATGTCCGATTGCGTGCTCCTGTGCTTTCTCGACAGCTACTCGGGTTATCACCAGATAGCCCTGAAGACGTCCGACCAGGACAAGACGGCGTTCATCACCCCGCATGGCATCTACTGCTACAAGACGATGACGTTCGGGTTGAAGAACGCCGGCGCCACGTACCAGAAGGCTATCCAAGGGTACCTGCAAAGCCAAATTGGCCGCAACGTGGAGGCCTACATGGATGACGTCGTCGTCAAGACGTACGATGCCAACTCCCTGATCGCCGACCTCCAGGAAACTTTCAACAACTTGCGCCGCTTCAGATGGAAGCTTAACCCTACGAAGTGCGTATTCGGGGTGCCGTTAGGAAAGCTCCTGGGCTCCTGGTCAGCTAGCGCGGCATCGAGGTGAACCCAGTCAAGCTGGACGCTATACGCAATCTTAAGGAACCCAAGTGCAAGAAAGGACATCATGAAGCTCACTGGAATGATGGTGGCCCTGAGCTGGTTCATCAGCAAGCTCAGTGAGAAGGGACTTCCGTTCTTCAAGATCCTCAAGAAGACAGACAAGTTTGAATGGACCCCCTGAGGCTAGCAAGGTCCTGGCCGACCTCAAGGAGTTCCTAGTTACCCTCCCCCTCCCCTCCGGTGCTTACGGGTCCGACCCCCGGGGAAGAGCTGTTATTATACATCTCGGCTACTACTCATGTAGTCAGCACAGCCCTGGTCGTCGAGCGACCAGAAGAAGGCCACCCATACAAGGTCCAGCGCCCTGTATACTTCGTCAGTGAGGTACTCAGCGTGTCCAAGGTCCGGTAACCCCACCCTCAGAAGCTGCTCTACACGCTCTTGATCACCGCCAGGAAGCTACGTCACTACTTCCAGGCCCATGTTATTCGAGTCATCTCGAACTTCCCCCTTGGAGCTATCCGTCACAACAGGGACACCAACGGCCGCATAGTCAAGTGGTCCGTTGAACTCGGTGAACACACCATCAACTTTGAGCCACGGGAGGCCATTAAGTCCCAGATTTTGGCCGACTTCGTAGCCGAGTGGACGGAGATCCAGACTCCGACCCTAGTAGAGCGGCCGGAGCACTGGAAGATGTACTTTGACGGTGCCCTCAACCTCGAGGGAGCCGGCGCAGGAGAGTTGTTCATCTCCGCGGAGGGGCAGCACCTAAAGTATGTTCTCCAGATACACTACCAGGCCACCAACAATGGGGCCGAGTACGATGCCCTCATCCACGGTCTCCGGATCACGGTGTCGCTTGGCATCAAGCGGCTGATGTGCTATGGTTACTCAAAGTTAGTCGTCGAACAAGTCAACAAGAATTAGGACACGACCAAGAAAACCATGAGCGCGTACTGCACAGAGGTACGCAAACTCGAGGCTCACTTCTATGGGCTCGAGTTCCACGATATCCTCGAAGAGGACAACATCGCCGCCGATGTCTTGTCCAAGGTAGGGTCCACCAGAGCCCAGGTGCCAATCGGCGTCTTCGTCCAAGACCTGCGCACCCCGTCCATCAAGATGCTTGAGGACGGCAGCCCCGTGCCTGACCCGGAGCCACCCCGGGTGGCCCGCCGACCAACGAAGTCCTCCTGGTGGAAGCAGACTGGCGCGCCCTCTTTATCGCTTTCCTCACAGAGAACTGGTCGCCGGGTACAAAGGAAGAAATCGAGAAGCTGACTCGGCGTGCGATAAATTACGTCGTCATCGGCGATGCCCTGTACAGAAAGGCCGCCTCCACAGGCATACTCATGAAGTGTGTCCTCCGCGACGAAGGCATAAGCCTCTTACAAGACATCCACTCGGGCACTTGCAGCAACCATGCCTCTATCGGGACCTTAGTCGGCAAAGCCTACAGGGCAAGGTTCTACTGGCCAACAGCCCTGTTCGACACAAGAGAGTTGGTGCGCTGCTGCACTGGCTGCCAGTTCTTCTAGAAGCAAAAGCACCTGCCGGCTCAAGCGTTGAGGACTATCCCCCCATCTTGGCCATTTGCCATATGGGGACTCGACAATGCCGGGCCATTTAAAACCGCTCCGGGTGGATTCAAGCACCTCTTGGTAGCAGTCGACAAGTTCACCAAGTGGATCGAGTACAAGGTTGTGACCGACACCAAGTCGGCTACAGCTGCGAAGTTCATCCAAGACCTTACCCACCGGTTTGGCGTCCCAAACCGCATCGTGACCGACCTCGGATCTGAGTTCACGGGGCACGAATTTTGGGATTTTTGCTAGGACAATTACATCGATGTCTACTACTCCTCCACAGCGCACCCCAGGTGCAATGGCCAGGTTGAGCGGGCTAATGGCATGGTCCAGGACTCGCTCAAGAAAGCCATGTACAATGGACTCAACAAGCACGCCGGCTGGTGGGCCAAAGAAGTACCCCATGTTATATGGGGCCTACGGACACAGAAGAGCAGAGCAACAGGATACACTCCTTCTTCCTGGTATACGGCTCCGAAGCCGTCCTCCCAGTCGACGTCGCCCATGGTGCCCCGCGCATCTAACACTACCAGGAAGGTTAAGCAGAAATCGGCCGCCAGGCCGACATCGACTGCCTAGAAGAACACCGACTTGCTGCTCTGGTCCGTCATGCCAGACACGAGCAGCGGGTCCGACGATATCATGACAAGAACGTCCGGGAGCGCTCCCTCAACATTGGCGACTTGGCCCTGCGCCGAGTCATGTCCACCAAGGACAAACACAAGCTTTCGGCCCCCTGGGAGGGCCCCTTCATGGTCAAGGAAGTCATCTTGCCAGGAACATACAGCCTCCAGTGGGCCAACGGCGACCCCGTCCCGAACGTGTGGAACATTGAACACCTCGTCAAGTTCTATCCGTAGAATATTGCAAAAGCTATGTATCCCTTGTCTCATAATAATGAAAATATCGTTGCCTTGCTATATAGCTTGTTGATTTATCACCCGACATCCATGCTGATGCTCAGGGACTGGGTCCGACCCAGGCAACTTTTCTTCTTCACTATCATAGGGGGAGTACCCGCTTACTCCGACTTCCGAGTCCTTGCCCAACCCCATGTTCCCCCCCGACGATAGCCAAGCTAACCCGGCCGGTCCGAGTCCCCAACCGTGAAACCCTGAGCTCCCTGCTCAACCCGCGCGCCCCCTATACCTAAGCCTCCCCGCTGAACAGTGTAGTCTGGGTAAGCCGTCCTCTCCGTGAGCAATGGTCAGCAGGTCAACAAGGGTGCTTAAACGGCACAAGGCAGTGGCCAGTTGGGTGACGCAAGGTCCTAGTCGGCAGGGAAAAGGGGCTAACAACACATAGTAGCACATCAATGCTTCAGTTCAATTCAGAACCTTATGCATGCAAATGTAATTCAGTGTTTACATCTACAACTGTTTTTACAGGACGAGCTCTTTTGCTGCAGCCTCCGCCAGAGGCGCACATTCATCCACCAACCTGTCGAACTAGTTGTCGGAGACGCCCTCGGGAATGCCCTCGGTGATTGGGGCAAGCTCCTGCGTTGGGAAGTGCACCCGGAGCGGCGCCAGGATCCGGCTCCCGAAGCCGACTACAGTCTCCGGCACCATTTGGGCTGCGCGAGTATGACCGGCCCGGAGCCGCTGCCCCAGCGTCAACGTCGTAGGGCCCGACTCTGCAGGCACCAACGAGATGGCGTTGAACTCGGCCGCTTGCTTACGCTCCAGCAGCTCAGTTCGAAGCCCTACAAAGACACCTGCATAAGCATTTTGACTTGATCAAAGCTACAGAAAACTTGCCAGAAGATACTTACCATGCATTGCCTGGTCGTGTTGATCCTTCAAGCGCTGGTTGGCCTCCACCAAGTGCTCAGACTCGACTGCCAGATGCATGTTGGCCGCCTTGAGCGATTGCACCTCCTCCTCAAGCTTCCGCTTGGCCCCGGCCAGCTCGTCCACCCTCCCCTGGAGGGCGTCTTCATTCTTCTTCGCCTCTGCAAAGGGAAACTCATGGGTACAGGTTACTTAGACAGAGGCACATTCAAGTCAAGCGTAAGAACTTACCCTCTGCGAGAACCTTCATGTCATTCATGAGGTCCTCGTTGGTCTTCACGACGTCGGCGAGCTCCCGGTCCTTCTTCATGAGGAACTCCTTAGCGGCCTCAGCCTCACGGACTCTCTCTGTGTGGATCTGCACCAAGATCCGGTGATCCTCCAGGGCTCGCCGCCTGAAGTCAAGATCCTTTACGGCCCGGGCCGTAAAACTCTGCCAGACAAGACATTGGGCTCATGGTCAGTCCATACCCAACAAAGATGACAAAACATCAGCAAGACATACCCGCACAACGCGTCCCAAGACGCCAGCGACATTCTGCAGCTTCCGGAGCTCGCCCTCCTGATCCGCGATGTCAAGCTCCATCCGCCACTCCAGAGTTAGCTCCGGTGCCTCAAGACCGAACCCATGCTCGACCGAGATCACCTCCACCCGGGGCGGCATGACAGTGCCAGCCCCGTTGTCCAACTGCTCCCCAAGGAGCCAGTCATCGTCATCTTCAAGTGGAGGATGGCTCCCAGCCGGCTCCTTCACATCCACAGGAAGCTCCGGGGCCGTATCTTCGATGTTGGCCTCGGGCACCTCGGCCTACCGGTCATCCACGGGGGAGCTCGTCCCCAAGGTGAGGCGGGGCTGGCTCGGTGGACGCAGCTGCTCCGATGCGATTGTCGACACCCGCTCCGGCAAGCTCGAAGCAGTGCCGGACCCCAACCCCGTCTCCATGGCGGCAGGCCGACTTAGCGACGTCTTGCCACCAGCACCCTGGTGCGGCAACACGCCGGCACCACCACGTTGGCTCCCGAGCCTGCATTCCACACATCGACAATTCAAGCTCTGCATATCAAAGGAACAATCAGGAACCTCACGGCGACTTACCCGCCCTTGCACGCGCTTGAACTCCACCCGCTTCAGCAGCAGTGGAGGCACCTGGCTCGGCAGCAGCGTCGAGTCTGGCCGCAGCTCTGGCTGGGCGAAGATGCTCCCTTGGCCCCCCCATGGCCTCCTGGGATGGGCGCTCGGGATCAGGGCCAGAGATAGACCTGTCAGTGCCACTCTCCGCCTCGCTCGCCGCCTTCCTTTTCTTCTTCGCCTCGGCCTCGGCCCGAGCAGCATACCCCACCTTTGGCGGCGGCTTGGGAGACATCCCTCGAGCCGCCACCTGGGAGTGGGTGACCTTGCGCACAGCCTGGCGCGTTGGCCTCCCTAAGCCAGCAGCAAGTGCCTGGGCCACCGGGTCGTCCTCCGACTCCTCCTGGGGGGCCGAGATGAAGTCGGCGACTTCCCACTCGGCCTGCCCCTCGTCCACGACACGAGGAGCCCGAGATGCTTCCTCTGTCGACATGAAATTCTTCGGCCGGACATCGCCCTCGGGCAGTGGGGCAGGGCAGAAGTATTTCACAGCCCGGTCCTACAAGTCAAATAAACAAGGAAATGTCAAAGATTCAGCAGATCAACAATTCAGTACACAGTATACAGGCACAAAGGACACTCACCGGCGGAGGCGGATTCTGCAGAGAAAACAGGACAGGCGTCCCCTCGTTGAAGATCCTGCCCCGCATGAAGCCAGAAATTCTTTCCATCATCTCCGAGATGGGAGACCGTTCGGACCTGCTCCCGGGTTGGATCCTTGCCGCCCGAGAACTCGTACCCGGGGTGCACCCGGTCCTTAATCGGCTGCGTCAGGTGCCGGACGAAAGAAATCATCACTGCCACGGTGGTCAGCTTCCTTTCCTTCACCTCAGCGATCATCTGTAGCAACTCTTCGGCCTCCTGCAGGTCCTGGTCCTCTGGCATCGAGTCCCAGAATTCCTTCTTCTCTGGCCGGTGTCCAGTCCGGGCAGGCAGAGCAAGGGGGTGGTTCGCAACGTAGAACCATTCAGACCTCCAATCCTTATTGGAGTCATTCATGTCCAAGACGAAATATCGCTTGGACATGCCCACCCTCAAAGCAAACCCGGCCCCTCCGGTGATCTGGGCCGGGCCCTTGCTAGTACCCTCACCTACTGGCTTCATCCGATACAATCGCCACCACAGCCCAAAGTGTGGTGGAACCCCAAGAAAAGCCTCGCAGAGATGAATGAAGACAGAAATGGACAGGATAGAGGTGGGATTTAGATGACTTATCTCCACGCCATAGAAATGCAGAAGACCTCGGAAGAAGTCCCCTGTGGGCAGTCCGAACCCACGCTCGAAGAATGGCTCGAAGACGGCTATCTCGGTCTCCGAGCGCTCCCACGGCCGGGCATCATCCCCAGCGGGGCACCACTGCAGTATCTCCCGTGGCCCGAGCACGCCTCGCCGGGCCATGTCATGAAGCTTCTCCTCGGTGATGGAAGATTGGCCCCAAGCCGGTTCTTGGTGCGGCAATCCTCCAGGCACCAAGGTCAGCTCCACGACCTCGTCAGAAGACGCCAACGCCTTCCCCTTGGCGTTCGCCCCGGCAGCGGCCGCCGGAACTCCAGCATCACCGCCCTTGCTGGCGGCGGCACCTCCCGCGGCCCCGGACTGGCCCGCGGAGGACGACACCCCCTTTCCCACGTCAACATCGCCATGGCCTGCAGCAAGGCCCGCGTCCACTGCCCTCATCTGCGGCAGCACCTCCTTCCCCGACGCCGGTGTCTTCATCGATTCCCTCGGGTCCGCCATCTCCGCCAAGGTGCACGGGCGCGATGCAAATGAGCAGCAGCAGCAGCAGCGCTCGAACTCCGGCGGCGGCGAGTGCGCGGTGGCGGCGCTAAGTGGTGGTGGAGGCGCAGGATGAATTTCGATTTGAAAATGACTGTGGTAAAACCGCTGGGGAACAGATCTAATTTATCCCCTTTCCGCCGATCCAAATTACCCTAACGGCGCCATAACTGACAGACGGAATCTGTGGAGATCCCATTAACTGCGGGCCAACGGCTCTCCGCGCGCCAACGGCTCTTTGCATAAAGTACTCGGCCAGCCTCGAGGACTCGGCTATGGGCAACGAGTCTCTGCAGCTCTGCGCTTCAGGTCACTCACGAACCTATATTATCAAGATTGGCCCCCGGGTCAAGTGAATATAGAAAGTGCATTTTGCAGCCAAGAAATGAAGAAAAGCTTTATTAGAAAGCTATACAATTACACGAAGAGCCGGTCAAGGGGCCGGTTACAAGGATCAAATACATTAACCGTCGAGATGACGGCTTGGGGCACTCGTGTCTGCGCCTAGTGCTGCATTCGTAGCAAGCTTGGTCCACAAGAGCTCCTCGCAAGCTCTCTTGTAGCACCATGGCAACCAACGACGGGTGAACCCCACTTGAGGGATGTGAGCGAATGCCCTTGAGTATCTCTTGACTATACAAAGCATTTCACCCAAAGGCCCTCGGCACACTGCAATGCAGGGGGTCAACGGGGTAGCGCCTGGATGCTTTGCAACACCTCAAGATCTTCGCAAACACTTTTCTACCACCAAGCTATCAAGTCCCCATGATTCCTCCCCGGAGAATGAATCCAGTAACTAGTCCCCAGCATGTTTATATTTGGTAGGTGATATGCCTATCTCTGGATGAGCACATGGCTCCGAGCCTTGGCGCATATTTATAGCCTTGTGCTAGATGTTCACATGTGACCCCGGTCGCATTGTTCGGCGCGTGAGCTCTGTGCCACACAGCAGCTCCTCCCTTCGATGCGCTCAGACCGCCCTTATCATTTTCGGTTTCTTCTAACCACGGGTACGCCCTATGCATTCACGTGGGTACTATTCTTGTCACGATGTATGCAGATGCATGCGGCGAGCTTATCCTTTGGGCGGCCTGATCGCCCCGAAGCTTGGAGATTTTTTTCTTTCTTGACCATTAGCCCGACTTTTCTAGTCGGCCCAATGCTCGGGGACTACTCCATATGCCCCATCAGGATGTGTCACTTTTCCTAAGTGGTGCAGCTTCTCGGTGCTCGACTCGGCCACGACTCGGTGCTACGCCACTCGAGGCTTCGCCTTGGGTCTACCCAGGGTCATCCCCGATAGCCTGCGGTTTTCTTTTTTGAGCATCGCCGACCCTTGTGTCGGCCTGCCGACCAAGATGCTTCAACCGACCTTGAAGGCTTTGCTTCTTCATCAGCACTCCGACACGTGCCTGCACGTTGCTCGGAGACTTGTGGGATATGGGTACCACTGGGCCCACTACCGACCGGGTAGCCAGTCAGCCTGGTCCCATGTCTGACAAGGATGTGGGCCGACTCCAGGCCGGCCCATGAGGATCCCCGGCTTGATGGACAAGATTGGAGAAGACTTAGTCCGCAAGGCATGAGGCGATACGATCAGATCCCGCCCGGATACTTCGGAGATCATGTTGTAACCGACTTGGATTAGTTTCCTAATCTGAGCCGGACAATAATTAGAGATAACCGACTTGTAAACCCCAGGCCGTCAGCCTATATAAGGCGGCCTAGGTCGACCCCCTTAGATCATCCAATTCTTCGCTATTCAATCCTCTCGCCACTAGGTCCTTCATTGTAACTCCAAACTCGCCATTGTTCTCAGGTGCATTGACGAGTGAAGCAATACAAGACTCCCGAGCATAGGACGTAGGGTATTATATCTCTGGGTAGCCCGAACTTGTATAATCCCTGTGTCCCTGTGTTACCTCGAGCTCCCTAGTCCTGCGATTGCCCTTTGCCTACAAATCAACCATCTGGGTACCCCCGGGTGGACTGCCGGACTAGAACTCCGACAGTCTCCGTTCTAGGAATAGTTGTTATGTGCCTGTGCTCCTAGCTGGTAGTGGAGTTTATCTTGCCGAACGAAAATATGTTAGCTGTGACGATGGTGTAGGTGGGGCACATCTACAAATCCTTGAGGTTCTTTATTTTTTTTCAATTACTCTCTTCAATTTTGCATTCCTTCGATTCTAGTTAACTGGAAAGGGAAAGAGTTCAATGGTATATCTAGTGTCCCGATTCCTGAACTTCAAGTTACAATTCTTTATTGACAGCAATCTTTCATCTTTGGCACATACATTGTACCATCCTTGAAACTAACATATCGATATATAGTAGTGGTAAAGTAGTGCACCGTCTTCGTCTGGCTCTATCTTCGCATCCACGTGTACCGTCACATGATGGATGAGTGGTGGTAATTGACTAGAGATGAATGATGAGCTAATAACCAATGATTCTCTATATTTTGTGAACCTTAAAGGAGCAAAGTAATTTAAGAAGCATAAATATTAGTTTTGGTTGTTTTTTATAATGTCATATGCAAGTAGGATGCAGATCTAGATGTTAGTTTAGATTATTTTAATACTAGTAAAAGGTGATAATTTAGATGCAGGGTTATTTGATTATTTTGTATAATAGCATAGGTGAGTAATGCAAATGAAGATTATGAGGTTACCTTATATTATGTGTTATATGACATATATGAGTAATTCTAGATCTAGATGTATTTTTATAATAGAGGACGAGGTGGGTAGTTTAAAATTTTTAAAATGTACAATATAGATCCAATATCTATGATTGTCAATGATGGTTAGAGTCCACCGGGTTGATGGCGGGGTGTTCTTGAATTTTGAGAGAATTTATAGTATTTATGTTTCTTTAGTTGCGTGTGGAGCTTAAAAGAAATCTCTATTTACAGTTCTAAGATGCCACAGGGTATGTTTTGGATAATATATTTTTATGTCCTCACCAGAAATCCCTCGCAACTTACCTCAATTAATTGAACCCAACAATGAAGACTAAGCAATGAGTACGCATGTCACAGGTCAACGTCACACCATGTCAAAAGGGATTTATACACAAGGTGAAAAAGGAAAATATTAAACCGGTATTCAGGAGTATGGATGAGAAATCAAGTAATATCGTCACTTGTTGCACAGCGAGGTCTCGCTTGTTACATGGCAAAATCTTGCTGCGTTTCATTCCGGGTCGGCTCTCCCCTTTCCCCTGCAAGTATCTGGGCATCCCGTTGTCATTTTATAAACTAAAAAAGGGGGATGTGCAGTCGTTGATCAATGCGGTTTCGGAGCGCCTAGAAGGCCGGGATGTTAAGCAGGGAAGGTCAGAAAGTCTTGGTGACCATTACATTCTACTAGAACATTTGGCGCACGTTGTGCGCGCTATCAAACACCGTAAATATTTGGGTTGTGTAGAGTACGCAAAAGAAACAAACATGGATTATATGTTCTTTAAAGTGATGCAAAAGTTGATAAAAAATTGATGCATGATCAACTACGGAAGAATATAGTGTTCACACATAATTCCACCGGACTGGATTTGGACGACAAATATGTAAAAAGATTAACATACCAGAGGAAATTTTAAAACAAACTGTGGTATTCCTGTTAGCAGCGACCACAATTCACATAGGCACAACATTATTCAGGTTGACCATATAACATAGATAAATAAAAAGCAACCACACAACCAAAACCACACTAATCTAACTCTACTGTCTTACTTACTTACATACACACAATACTGCCACAATAGTACATTGACAAATGCCTTGGTCACAGCCACTTAGAACACTGTCTAGCTTCCTCATGGTACTCTTGAAGTCTTGATGTACGTGGACATATAAGTTACAATAGATTTAGATCGGGGTTACAACTGAACATTCACAGATATAGTCACAGCAAAAATTATAGCATGCTAAATTTCAGGCATAGAAGTTACAATTTCAGATTATGTCTATGCAAACTTCAAGTGTGCCTGATTGCTCAACCACAATCTAAATTTATGTTAAATAAGCTAAACTTCAGAAACCGAAGCTTATAGTTTCAGTCTTTCATATGAAGACCGCAATGAATTTCAGGTAAAGAAATCTAAACCTCAAGATAACATTGATAGCAGTTATGAAGCAGAAAGAAAACTAACATGCAACATTAAAGCATGAGGGTTCAGGCAGTGAGTGCAGTGCAGTAAGTACATACCTAGCAGTGTCATCTGTCATCTACAATGCTGAGCTCAGTGCCTCTCTTCCGAACCTCCTATCCAAGTCCCGCTCCAACAATGTTCATTGAGATTTCAGTAGGCAATGTCATTGGCGAGGGTCATGGTGAGGAGATTGTGGGGCTGTAGGATTTGTAGCAATGTCAAAGCATAGTCTGAAACTCTGAATGCTAACCTGAACTCTGTTTCAGTTCTAGCATTAGAATGGCATATTTTCTGTGTTGTACACTAACCCTGACCTTATTATACCTCTTTATAGCAGTACAAGCACAAAATAAAAAAAATATTTACAAGCTATGCATATGGAACATGTGACAACTGTCTTCACTATTCAAAGTCTTTCCGAATATTTAACCAAATAACCAGAAGTAAAATGTTTAAGTACTCTTAATAACAAATCTACCGACACCTGTATTATATTGCCTTGCTCAACTGAATATTTAACCAAATATGGTTAATAAAAGATTGAGCAGTTGAAGCCAAAGTTTCAATTATTTTGATACCGAGGTAACATTCTCTCTAAAACGTGCATGATTAACAAAGAGGTCTGACAAAAAAATCCATCTATTTCAAAACAAAATATCATATCATAAATCATGAAGTTTCTGCTTTTATGTGAGTGCTGGTCATTACCTCAATTTGAGCCTCAAAAGATATATAAGGGAAATATTTTAGAAAAAGTCAGTACCTCCTAATCACTGATCTATCACACAATTTGCTGGAGAACTCTACATCAGTGGAAACAAATCCTGAATGTATAAGGAAATGCTTCAGGGAAAAAATGAAAAGCACTGAGAATGATGGTTAGAGAGGGCACAACCATATAACATCACATTTTGTCTGAACCTTGCTAAATCCAAACAATCAATGGTTCACCTAGCCGCTGTAAAGGACTACGCTCCCATCATGGGCGTCAATGCCTTTAAAGAATAGTAATTTCATCACAATCTGTAATCTAATCCAAACAATCAATGGTTCACCTAGCTGCTGCAAAGGACTATGCTTCCATCCATGGCCCATGGGTGTCAGTGCCTTGAAAGAATAGTAATTTCATCATTGTAATCTGTTTTTAGTAAAATGGAAAGAAGCAACCATTTTCATTGTTGTTCATAGGCAAGAGGTGCATAATGACGCCACAGCCTGCTTTGCATGCCTATCTGAGAACAGATGCAATGCAACCAACCAACCAACCAACCAGCACGTAGCTAATTAAGCTTTTTTTTAGAGGAATAATTAAGCTTGGACTACGGTTACTATGACTACTGTATTGATTATTTCCTGAAGAATACAATCGACCGAAAGATCACTTCGATCTAGTAGTACTGTGTTTTGGATTGCGAGGGAGAAATTATATAGTCGATTCAATCCTCTATCAAAACTGTATCTCTATATTGCTGGTAAAAAAAACAGGACGGGATCGTGAGAGATAAAGGAGAAAGAGAAAGGGCACCGGGACAGGAGAAGGCAGCGCGAGCCCACGCGCCCTTGGTGACGAGCAGATCCTTCCAGCCCACACTCGCCGTTGTACCTGAGTCCGAGGCCGCGCCTGGAGCTCAAGCTCGCTCCGGCTCCTTGCGCCGCCACGCCAGAGCTTGTGATGGCGCCGTCGCTAACTCCCCTGCCTATGAGCCTGTGCGTCTTTAAACGCTTGAGCGAGGGGCCGCCGCTAAGCCCGCTCCGGCGTTGAGGAGGCGAGCCGGAGCCAGGAGCCGCACGCGGCGGCGGCAACGACAAGCGGAGGAGCGAAGGGAGAGAGAGGAACGAAGGAGCAGATTTAGATTTCTGGACTGTGGATTGATTTGAACAAAGTCAAAGGACATTTTTGCAAAATATGTGAGGACAGCTGGTGACGCGAGATGAAGGGAGCAGCACTCTCGTGCGTCTGAGAGCCAGGGGTCTTTAAGAAACCCCGATGCTCTATCAACACATGCCGCCACCGCCATGAACATCTCCCTTTGGATGATTTCCTACATTGACAAGCGACATTGTGGTTTCCTGTGGAAAGGTACAGAATTTATTTCAGGCGGGCTGTGCCTCGTGGCATGGCCAAAGCTTTGCAGACCGCCAAAGCTAGAAGGGCTTGGTGTACCCAACCTCACTCTATTCGGTTATGCTTTGCGCTTCTGATGGGAGTGGCTAAAGTGCACTGATGAGTCTAGGACTTGGGCCCCTCTACCCTCGAGCAGTGAAATGGTTGTCACGGCAATGTTCAAGACGTCAGTAACTGTGGCTGTTGGGAATGGTGCGAAAGCTCTATTTTGGGAGTATCGATGGATACAGGGGAAGGCCATGCAGGACTTGGCGCCTTGACTTGTTCAGAATGTTGTTGCCCGAATTAGAAACCGGTGCACCATCCAGGAAGCGCTAAACATGATCGGTGGGTGCTTGACATATAGGGATCTTTGACAGTACAGGTGATCTTATTAGAATATCTAGGGCATGCTTGGTTTATGCCCAAAACTGCCCTACCAAATTTTGGTGATGACCAAATCAAGGGCATAGCCAAAAATTTGGTGAGAGATTAGTGTTTGGTTTGTAGCCAACGTGGTTTCCAAATCTTTGGCGAAATGAGTTGGCCTTTATTTGATTTACAGCCAATTGAGTTGCCGACCTTTGGCCGCTATCTTTGGCTAGTGTTTGGTTTGGTTCCAATCTTAGTCTCATGACCCCAAGATGATACATAGGTGAGATTACCTCCTCTTGCAATTTTAAGATAGCTTGATGCAATTTAACATGGCACGGTCAGAAATCTAATTTAACCATATTAGGTAACATTCACACATATTAATAATATGCATATAGAATAAATTGTAAGTTCTGAATCCATACATAATTACATATGGTGCTACTTGCAGCACACATACATGAACCAAAAGTGAAGTTCAGAGAACACTAGAACATTCGGCACGCTTTGCACACACTATCATGGCAACATCGACAAAAGCATGACCAACAATAGAAATGAAGGTGCTAGTGAAGTCGGACCATTTGTTTGCAACCGGAGAGATTGGTTACAATTATCTTATGAGCTCCTCGGTAGTAGTTTATTGCATGTAGACTTGTAATGTTACTGAGGTTTAAACTCATATACATGAATTCTCACTTCAATTGGCACATAGCAGATTGGACACTTCTTGCACTTCTCAGCACACAACCTAAATACAAAGAAAATGTTCATTTTAAATCAGTATGTGATACATGATTTTCAAGCATTAACCAAGAGACTGAAACATACTTGCCGACAGGGAAGTATGACCAAGCATATCTTTCTCCCTTTGCAGCTGCAAAGAAATTTCTCCCAAAACATGCATATCTATCTCCCTATCAGCTACAAAGAACCTTCTGCTGTAATAATGAAAAGATGATGTCAATTGGATGAATGAACTACAAATACAGAATGATGATAATTGGATGTTTTTAGGGGACTTCAACTTTTATCAATCCCTAAATGACAGAAACAGACCAGGAGGAAACATAAATTATGTATTTTTATGTATTTATCTTCAATGAAATCATCAGCAATTCGGATTTACAAGAAATTCCACTAGAGGGCAGAAAATATACTTGGAGTAACATGCAGCAGGATCCTTTAGTTGAGCAGATTGCCTGGTGCTTTACTTCCACAAATTGGATCAGCTTCTACCCAAACACCCTGCTACTTCCAGTGTCAAAACCCACCTCGGACCGAAAGCAAATGTGTTTAGTAGAAGCCAGATGGAAATCTGAGGTGAGAGCAACCAACAGTGTTACCAGAATGACAGCTAAGCTAAAACTGTTAAGAAGAGTTCTGAACAAGTGGAGCAAGGGAATCTCTAAAATCAACAACCTCATAATACAATGTAATGAAGTACTTTCTATTCTGGACAAATTAGAGGAACAGAGAAGCCTTTTCATCCAGGAGAACAATTTCAGATGCATCCTCAAGACCCACATTTTGAAATTACTGAAATATAAACAAGGGTATTGGAGGAAGCATTACACTGTTAGATGGACAAAGTTTGGTGATGAAAACACAAAATTCTTCCATGCAGCAGCTACAGAACGGTTCAGACAGAATACAATCACAAGCCTGGAAACCCAAGATGGCAGAGTTCTCTCTGATCACTTTGAGAATGCAGCCCTTCTATGGGAAACCTACAAATCTTGAATGGGGCAAACAACCAACCCATAAATGAGCTATAATCTAGAAGAAATAGTTGATGAGCATGAAGGACTCAACCAACTGTCCATGCCATTCACCAAGTAAGAAATAGAAAATGCTGTCAAAAACATGCCGGTGGACAAAGCTCCTGGGCCTGATGGATTCAATGGCATGTTTTTCAAAAGATGTTGGGACATCATTGTAACACCCAAATTCCATCATGTAATAATTTATAGCAACTTTGTTTAGGTTGATCTAAGGTTAAATGAATTTATTTTCCTTTATTTAATTTGAGGCCCTAAATACTTAAACATTAAATAATTAATTTTAGTTCAATAAGTGTTTGTTGCATATCATGCCTTGCATTTGTTTGTGTTTGCTTGAGTGATCTCAAACTCCTCCCCAAATTCAAATCCCACTCAAAATTTCTCTCAAACTCTCTAAACCAAATTCAAACAAAGTTCAAACTATTCTTTTTCCCTCCCTTCCTCTTTTCCCATTCTGGCCCGGCCCAAGCTACTCATTCCTCTCCCTTTGCCCTCGCCGGCCCAGCAGACGGCCCATCCGGCCCGCTCGGCCTCACCTCTCGCCCACACTCCCTTCTCTCCCTCTCTCACTGACAGCTCGGGCCCATCTGTCGGCACCTCCTCCTTCCTCTCACCGCTCGGCTCCCACCCGAGCCGCCGCTCCCCGCAAACACCGCGCCCACGTCCCAGGATTCCCTCCCCTCTCTTCACTCCGCGTCAAGCTCCATCACTGCGCCATCACCGAGCCATCCCCGGACACTCTCCCCTCCTTCATTCCCCTCGGCAACGGTCGCCCAAGGCCATCAATGGCCGTAATCTTCGCCGCTCTCGGATCCTCTCCACCCCGAGCCCCCTCTGCTCCCTCTCGGTCCTCTATAAAACCGTCGAAGCTTTCTCCTCGTGCACACATACTTCACACCCCAAACCCGCCTCACCTGTGCGCCGAATCACTCACCGGACCTCGTCAGTGCCGCCGCCGTGAGGTAATCACCGCCGCCGGCTCGGTTCAATGTTCCCCGCCCTCCTTTAACCCCCTTGCTCCTCTCCGCTCGTACTCAGGATCATCAGGAGCGCGTACTTGGAGTTTGGGAGCCACTGCAATCACCGGAGCACTTTCCCCGCCGTCCGTCCGAGCTCGCCGCCACCCCTCCTCGTCGCCGACCCACCTCCGTCCCTCAATCGACAACCACAACCCCTCTGGTGAGCTCGCCATGCCCCACTGATGATCCCCATGCCATTTGTTTATCACCCCGTACGCCGTAGCGCCCTGCAGAGCTAGCTCCGGTGAGCTCTCGCCGTGCCCGCGGCGGCGCCGCCGTGTTTCCTTTCCGCTGGCGTTCCCTTTTGTTATGCATCGTCCATCTGTTAATCAACGGCCGAGATCAAAACCCCGATACCGGTCAATCCTAGTCAAACCCGCCGACCATGGCATTTTTGTTTAAGAGTCCCTGATGTTTCTGCAAATCAACCCGCGGTCCAACTGCAGTACAAAATATTCATACATATGCCCTTAGAAGTCATGTTTAGGCCCCTGTTCTTTTAAATAATCTCGCCCGCCATCCTTGACATGGCTTTTTCACTTGCTAGCCCCTGTTATCTTTGGTTAATTGTGTTTTAGTCCTCGGTTTTTAATAAAACAGTACGCAGACTTTAGTTTTAATTGCATATAGGCCCCTGCAACCTTGTTTTTAGTGTAACTTCGTCATTTTATATCCGTTTTGGGCGATTCTTGTGGTCACGCGATCGTCTTTGCGTGCTCTTTAGTTTAGGCTGTTTGTTCTGTGTTTTTGGTACTGTTTGAGTACCGTTTTTATTTATTTTGTTGTATGTCTTGTGTGATCGTGTAGAGAACGTGCCGTTCGAGGAAGATCAGGAGCAGCAGCTATTTGAAGAGGACCAACAGCAGTTTGTTGAGGAAGGCAAGTGGCCTCCCTCTACATGAACATTCTTTTTGTCCCATTTACATTCATGAAATTCACTTTTACTTTACTGTTATGCATTAATTTTGACGGGTCACCTATTAGGACATGACTAGATCTTTTTGCCTTGAACCTTGAATCACCTGGTTATATCATGGGTAGAAATGCTTAGCTTGCTTAAACTTGGGATGGTTCTGTTACCTTTTATGCAATGTTAATCATGATTTAATTATGTTGTTATATTCTTGCTTAATTACAAGATCATCATGATTAATCGGAACATGGAGAACCACCCAAGAAAACAGTGCAACCACAGTGTCACATGGCTCTGAACATAGCTAATTAATTAGATTTGGGGTTAGTTAGTGGCCTTACCGAAAGGGCAAGGAGGGGGACGGTGAGGGGTCATAGTCCGGTCCTCTTGTAGGAGTATTCTTTGCTAAGGTACGTCTTCTTTTGGGAGGGCTGTCGACCTCACCACGGCTGAAACTCTAGCGGGCTGCTAGTTAACTTTGGGTCTTTGTAAAGGCTTCGTAGTGAACCCTCGCCACTCACCAAAGGAAGTGTTTAAGGGCCTTGCAAACTCGGGCGACAAGGGGAACACGAGCTGTGGGTAAAGTGTACAACCTCTGCAGAGTGTAAAACTGATATATCAGCCGTGCCCACGGTTAAGGGCGGCTTGGACCCACACATGATAATTGAACTTAAACTTGATCTTAACTTGTGGTTCTTGGTCTTGGTGGAATAATTTTGGGTTATCCTACTTAATTTTGGGTTGGTATAAACTTACATCTAGTAAATAGGTGCTTGCTAATAAAACTTGACCAACTAAAAGTGCTAACCGCATGAGCCTGAACCCCTTTGATGGCCTTGCATTTTTCCCCACTTGTTGAGTACCAACCATAAGTGTACTCACCCTTGCTAAACAACTGTTGTTAAGAAAATAACAATGAAGTGGAGTACTTCAGCGACTTTGATGAGTTCTAGGCGCGTCAACCAGTCAAGTGCCTGTGGATGAAGTCAAGGAGTTGTTCTATCGTATTAGGTTGTCAGTGAACGTTTAAGACCTTCGTGTCTATTTACGATGAGTGTAATAAAGTTATGTACTCTCTTTTGTACGCTTTTGAACATTGTCTTTTGATATATTCACTGATGATGTCAATATATGTGTGATGAATGGATCCTGGCACACATATGCGATGCATTCGATTTTGTCCTTAAAATCGGGTGTGACAGAAGTGGTATCAGAGCTGTGTTGACTGTAGGACGCCAGCCTAGCTAGAAAGTGGTTGAAACATAGGATTTACTATCTTAATCAGCCTTTCTGCTCTTAGGAAAAAAATTTTATTTGCATAAAAACTTACTCTGTTCCTGTTCTATCTCTTTTTATTCTGGTACTTAGTTTTGTTCTTGCTCTATCACAGATGGTCAGGCAGAGGCAGACAGCACGCAAGAGCACCGAAGGCAGGAGGCGTATCGCTCCTGCACAGCCAGTTCCACGACTTCCACCAGTGGTGGAACAGGAGGAGACAGAGCCCGAGGAGCTCCACTACTTCCAGGAGATGGCAGACGGAGACATCGTTCCGGTGGACCCCGCAGTTGACGCTCCACCAGCACCACCTGCTGTTCCTGCTCTGGAGGCTCCAGTACCTGCTGCTGGAGGACAGCCGGATGACGGCCACGACGCAGACCAAGGCCTTGGTCAGGAGGACCAGGGCGAGGCGCAGGACGTTGCTTCTGGTGTGGGCCAGAACGACGTGCCAGTTGGACGGGCTGAGTTCGTGCAGGCTACCTACGAGTCTGAGACCTCAGTCAATGAGATTGGCACCTTTCCCAAGATGCTGATGGACGTGCTACAGGAGTTGGGGAACAATGTCAGGCCCCTCTACATGACGCAGCGTGTCTCCAACCCAGGGATGCCGGTCTTCTACATCACCCGGATCCACATCCGGGAGGCTTCTGACACTGGTGGATACAAGACGTGTTCCATTCACGACTCCGACATCCCCTACTCCACCGTCACCGCCTCCATCAGCAGCGCTGCCAGGAGAGCTCTGTGGTCTCTCTGCCACGCTCGCCGTGGTGAGCTGGGCATCACGGAGTACCGCCACCTTCCACGACGTGCTAGTGGCACAGAGGTGACCCACGTGCCACTGGGAGGACCTCACGAGCCCCGCATCGACAACCTCGCTCGTGTCGTCGCTGGTCTCAACACAGACGTGGAGGGCACAGCTTTCGACCTCATGGAGACTGCTCAGAGGCTGGCCAGTGTTCAGGCCAGGATCAGGCAGCTGGAGGCACAGGTGGCAGGTCACGTGCCCCCAGTGGAGGCAGATAGAGCCGACTGTCCCGCCGCTTCACCCCCGCGCAAGAGGCTTCGTACTGGAGAGCCAGGCTCTATCACCGGTCTCATAGGACAGCTTTAGGAGAGTCTACCAGAATAAGTCATCGCGTTACAACCGTTCCTGCGAGGACGTGTGATGTTTTTGTTTGCTTGTTTGTTTTATGTTTGAGTTGGAGTTTCTGTAATGACTGTCATGTTTTTGTGGAGTGATGGCCACAAATACATTATTAAATAATTAAGTTAAAGTCAGTTCTTGGTTTCAATCTTGGCTCTGTTCTTTCTATTTTTATCAGTTTATCTATCTTATCTAAAGCATTCCCCTAACGATCAGATGGTAAATACCAGGAGAGGCAGGACGTGACATTCCTAGTGTCAGACGTGCTCATATAATCAACCGTCAGAATCAAGCACCGCCTCCACCCCCAAACCCAGCAATGGAGCAGTTTCTACAAGCTCAGATGCAGTTGCTGTAGGATCTTACTACCACTGTGCACAACATTCAAGCACAGCAGAATCAGCAGCCGCAACAGATGCCTCCACAAGCCCGAGATAGGCACCGGGATTTCATGAGTCACCACCCGCCAACTTACTCTCACTCGGCGGACCCTCTGGATGCTGATGACTGGCTGAAAGTCATTGGCAAGAAGCTGAACATCACCCAGTATACTGACCGCGAGAGAGTCTTGTATGCTGCTGGACGCCTGGAAGGAGCTGCATCCGATTGGTGGGATGCATACACAGCTGCCCATGCCAATGCCGACACTATTACTTGGGCAGAGTTCAGCAACAGTTTCCGCCTGTATCACATCCCAGCTGGTGTGATGAAACTGAAGAAGAATGAGTTCTTGGCTCTGAAGCAGGGCCATATGTCAGTAAGTGAGTACCGGGACAAATTCATCCAGCTGTCCCGCTACGCGCCCAATGAGGTCGATGATGATGAGAAGAAGCAGGATCGCTTCTTGGATGGTCTGATCGGGCCGCTCAAATATCAGCTGCAGAGCCATACTTTCCCCACATTCCAGAGGCTTGTAGACAAAGCTATTGGCCTTGAGAACACTCGCAAGGAGCTCGGTGAGCTCAAGAGAAAGTCCCAGTCACAGGGACAGTCAAGCAATAGCCGCCCGCGCTTCAACTCTCAGCAAGGGTCACAGTTCCGCTCTGGAGGGCAGGGTGGAAACTATCAGCAGAACCAGCAGTATCGTGGCCAGTAGCAGCCGCAATGTTTCAACCAGCAGGTCCAGCGCAATCCCAACTTCCAGCAGAATAGGCCTGGCAGTTCATCAGGTGCTCCAGTGCGCAATGGCAACAACAACAACAATAGCAGCAGCTCAGTCGCACCGGTTCCTCCAAATGGCTGTTTCAAATGTGGAGAAGTGGGGCATTATGCTAACAACTGCCCCAAGCACAACATGCAGACACCACAGGGCCAGAAGACTAATGGTCAGAGGCCTGGATCACAGACTCCACAGATGCGCAACGGGAATCAGAATTCCCAAGGCAACAAGGGCCAGCAGAACTACATGCGTGGACGGGTGAACCACGTGTCAGCTGAGTCAGCCCAGGATGCTCAGGACGTTGTGCTCGGTACATTCCTTGTTAATTCTAAACCTGCATCAGTTTTGTTTGATTCTGGAGCATCGCATTCTTTCATTACTGAGCAATTTGTGGAAAAATATAATATGCCTATGAGCCTTATGAAGAAAACACTGCTAGTTAGTTCCCCGGGCAACGAGATGAAGGCTACTCACTTATGCCCGCGGGTGAATCTGAAAATCATG
>CM014271.1:45719875-45797856 GCA_004135705.1 Alloteropsis semialata
AGTCGGAAGAGCCAAGCTAACATGGCTATAGCTCGACTGATGCCTCAAGAATTGTGTTGGGAAATGAAACGACTCAATCTCGGGATTCTTTATAACTCAGAAGCTATGACAATGGAGATTGAACCTACTCTTGAGCAGGAAATCAGACAAGGTCAGTTGACTGATGCTAAGATCAAAGAGATCAAGACTCTGATGGTTTAGGTAAAACAACGGATTTCACTGAAGATGAACAAGGCACTGTTTGGTTCAGGAAAAGGATCTGTTTACCTGATATCGATCGTCTTCGTGAGCTCATATTGAAGGAAGCACATGATTCCGTATATTCTATTTACCCCGGCAGTACCAAGATGTACCAAGATTTGAAGGAGAAATATTGGTGGCATGGTCTTAAGAGAGACGTGGCAACTCACGTAGCTTTGTGTGATGTATGTCAAAGAGTGAAAGCAGAACATCAAAGGCCAGCAGGTTTGCTTCAGCCGTTGAAAGTACCCGAGTGGAAATGGGAAGAAATTGGTATGGACTTTATCGTAGGATTGCCTCGTACTCGGGATGGTTATGATTCTATATGGGTCATTGTGGACATATTGACTAAAGTTGCTCACTTTATTCCAGTCAAAACTACATATTCGGGAGCCAAGTTAGCAGAGCTGTATATGTCCCGAATTGTGTGTTTACACGGAGTGCCAAAGAAGATAGTGTCTGACCGAGGTACCCAGTTCATGTCTCGTTTTTGGCAGAAACTGCATGAGTCAATGGACACCAAGCTTAATTTCAGTTTAGCGTATCATCTGCAGACAGATGGCCAGACTGAGAGGACAAATCAAATCTTAGAGGATATGCTAAGAGCTTGTGCCTTGAAGCATGGAGGCAGTTGGGATAAGAGTTTGCCGTACGCAGAATTCTCTTATAACAACAGCTATCAAGCTAGTCTCAAGATGGCTCCATTTGAAGCTCTGTATGGAAGAAAGTGTAGGACACCGCTATACTGGAGTCAGACAGGTGAAAGTCAGGTGTTCGGACCAGAAATTCTGCAAGAAGCTGAAAGACAAGTCCAGATAATCCGGGATAATCTCAGAACTGTTCAGTCATGACAGAAGAGTTATGCCGATACCCGGAGAAGGGAATTGACATTTGAAGTAGGAGATTATGTGTATCTCAAGGTGTCACCTATCAGAGGTCTCCGCAGATTCAAGGTCAAAGGAAAGTTGTCACCTCGCTATGTCGGTCCTTTTCAGATCTTGGAAAGGAAAGAAGTTGAAAAAGTGCTTGAGAGTACCCGAAGAGCAACTACCACTGGAAGAACTCAATGTGCAAGATGATTTGACTTATTCAGAGCACCCGGTCAAGATCTTGGAAACATCAGAAAGAGTTACAAGGAACAAAGTCATCAAAATGTGCAAAGTGCAGTGGAGTCATCATTCAGGGGATGAAGCCACTTGGGAAAGAGAAGATGAGCTCATTGCAGACTTCCCGCAGTTGCATCCCAATCTATCCGAATCTCGAGGACGAGATTCTCTTTTAGGGGGGTAGGATTTGTAACACCCAAATTCCATCATGTAATAATTTATAGCAACTTTGTTTAGGTTGATCTAAGGTTAAATGAATTTCTTTTCCTTTATTTAATTTGAGGCCCTAAATACTTAAACATTAAATAATTAATTTTAGTTCAATAAGTGTTTGTTGCATATCATGCCTTGCATTTGTTTGTGTTTGCTTGAGTGATCTCAAACTCCTCCCCAAATTCAAATCCCACTCAAAATTTCTCTCAAACTCTCCAAACCAAATTCAAACAAAGTTCAAACTATTCTTTTTCCCTCCCTTTCTCTTTCCCATTCTGGCCCGGCCCAAGCTACTCATTCCTCTCCCTTTGCCTCGCCGGCCCAGCAGACGGCCCATCCGGCCCGCTCGGCCTCACCTCTCGCCTGCACTCTCTCTCCCTCTCTCGCTGACAGCTCAGGCCCATCTGTCGGCACCTCCTCCTTCCTATCGCCGCTCGGCTCCCACCCGAGCCGCCGCTCGCCACAATCACCGCGCCCACGTCCCAGGATTCCCTCCCCTCTCTTCACTCCGCGTCAAGCTCCATCACTGCGCCATCACCGAGCCATCCCCGGACACTCTTCCCTCCTTCATTCCCCTCGGCAACGGTCGCCCAAGGCCATCAATGGCCGTAATCTTCGCCGCTCTCAGATCCTCTCCACCCCGAGCCCCCTCTGCTCCCTCTCGGTCCTCTATAAAACCGTCGAAGCTTTCTCCTTGCGCACACATACTTCACACCCCAAACCCACCTCACCTGTGCGCCGAATCACTCACCGGACCTCGTCAGTGCCGCCGCCGTGAGGTAATCACCGCCGCCGGCTCGGTTCAATGTTCCCCGCCCTCCTTTAACCCCCTTGCTCCTCTGCGCTCGTACTCAGGATCATCAGGAGCGCGTACTCGGAGTTTGGGAGCCACTGCAATCACCGGAGCACTTTCCCCGCCGTCCGTCCGAGCTCGCCGCCGCCCCTCCTCGTCGCCGACCCACCTCCGTCCCTCAATTGACAACCACAACCCCTCTGGTGAGCTCGCCATGCCCCACTGATGATCCCCATGCCATTTGTTTATCACCCCGTACGCCGTAGCGCCCTGCAGAGCTAGCTCCGGCGAGCTCTCGCCGTACCCGCGGCGGCGCCGCCTTGTTTCCTTTCCGCCGGCGTTCCCTTTTGTTATGCATCGTCCATCTGTTAATCAACGGCCGAGATCAAAACCCCGATACCGGTCAATCCTAGTCAAACCCGCCGACCATGGCATTTTTGTTTAAGAGTCCCTGATGTTTCTGCAAATCAACCCGCGGTCCAACTGCAGTACAAAATATTCATACATATGCCCTTAGAAGTCATGTTTAGGCCCCTGTTCTTTTAAATAATCTCGCCCGCCGTCCTTGACATGGCTTTTTCACTTGCTAGCCCCTGTTATGTTTGGTTAATTGTGTTTTAGTCCTCAGTTTTTAATAAAACAATACACAGACTTTAGTTTTAATTGCATATAGGCCCCTGCAACCTTGTTTTTAGTGTAACTTCGTCGTTTTATATCTGTTTTGGGCGATTCTTGCGGCCACGCGATCGTCTTTGCATGCTCTTTAGTTTAGGCTGTTTGTTCTGTGTTTCTGGTACTGTTTGGTATACTGTTTTTATTTATTTTGTTGTATGTCTTGTGTGATCGTGTAGAGAACGTGCCGTTCGAGGAAGATCAGGAGCAGCAGCTGTTTGAAGAGGACCAACAGCAGTTTGTTGATGAAGGCAAGTGGCCTCCCTCTACATGAACATTCTTTTTGTCCCATTTACATTCATGAAATTCACTTTTACTTTACTGTTATGCATTAATTTTGACGGGTCACCCATTAGGACATGACTAGATCTTTTTGCCTTGAACCTTGAATCACCTGGTTATATCATGGGTAGAAATGCTTAGCTTGCTTAAACTTGGGATGGTTCTATTACCTTTTATGCAATGTTAATCATGATTTAATTATGTTGTTATATTCTTGCTTAATTACAAGATCATCATGATTAATCGGAACATGGAGAACCACCCAAGAAAACAGTGCAACCACAGTGTCACATGGCTCTAAACTTAGCTAATTAATTAGATTTGGGGTTAGTTAGTGGCCTTACCGAAAGGGCAAGGAGGGGGACGGTGAGGGGTCATAGTCCGGTCCTCTTGTAGGAGTATTTTTTGCTAAGGTACGTCCTCTTTTGGGAGGGCTGTGGACCTCACCGCGGCTGAAACTCTAGCGGGCTGCTAGTTAACTTTGGGTCTTTGTAAAGGCTTCGTAGTGAACCCTCGCCACTCACCAAAGGAAGTGTTTAAGGGCCTTGCAAACCCGGGCGACAAGGGGAACACGAGCTGTGGGTAAAGTGTACAACCTCTGCAGAGTGTAAAACTGATATATCAGCTGTGCCCACGGTTAAGGGCGGCTTGGACCCTCACATGATAATTGAACTTAAACTTGATCTTAACTTGTGGTTCTTGGTCTTGGTGGAATAATTTTGGGTTATCCTGCTTAATTTTGGGTTGGTATAAACTTACATCTAGTAAATAGGTGCTTGCTAATAAAACTTGACCAACTAAAAGTGCTAACCGCATGAGCCTGAACCCCTTTGATGGCCTTGCATTTTCCCCCACTTGTTGAGTACCAACCATAAGTGTACTCACCCTTGCTAAACAACTGCTGTTCAGAAAATAACAATGAAGTGGAGTACTCCAGCGACTTTGATGAGTTCTAGGCGCGTCAACCAGTCAAGTGCCTGTGGATGAAGTCAAGGAGCTGTTTTATCGTATTAGGTTGTCGGTGAACGTTTAAGACCTTCGTATCTATTTACGATGAGTGTAATAAAGTTATGTACTCTCTTTTGTACGCTTTTGAACATTGTCTTTTGATATATTCACTGATGACGTCAACATTTGTGTGATGAATGGATCCTGGCACACATATGCGATGCATTCGATTTTGTCCTTAAAATCGGGTGTGACAATCATCAAGGAGGATGTTTATCAGCTTTGTAGTGATTTCTTCTCTGGATCGGTCAGCCTGCAAGCAATCAATAACTCTTTCGTCACTCTTGTCCCAAAAAACAATAATCCCAGCACTACTAATGATTTCAGGCTCTTTACTAAACTCCATTCTTAAACTGATCACAAAATTAATGGCAGATCTATTACAAGCTCATATCATACCTCTCATTCACCAAAATCAGTATGGTGGGTTCACTAAAACTAGGACAATACAAGATTGTTTGGCATGGACCTTTGAATACATTCACCAATGTCAACAGTCAAGGGAAGAGCTGATCATCCTAAAATTGGATTTTGAGAAATCATTTGATACCATTGAACATGATACAATCCTAAAAATGCTGAAAAGTATTGGGTTTAATGACACTTGGATTAATTGGGTTCAAAGAATTTTGGACAGTGGGTCTTCCTCTGTATTGCTCAATGGAGTACCTCGAAAACAATTCCGATGTAAAAGGGGAGTCAGGCAAGGAGACCCTCTCTCTCCACTCTTGTTTGTTCTTGCATCAGACCTACTACAATCATTGTCAACAAAGCTTATAATCATGGTGTTCTCACTTTGCCAATAAATGCTGATCCTAGCAACAAGTTCCCCATCATACAGTACGCAGATGACACTATTGTGATCCTAAAAGCAGCTTCACAGAGAGAACTTTTATGCTTAAAAAGGCTGCTGCAATCATTCTCTAAATCAACTGGTCTGAAGGTAAACTATGCAAAATCTTGCATGATCCCACTCAACTTGACTCATGAACAAGCTCTGGTCCTAGCAAAAACTTTTGGATGTCAGCTTGGTACACTCCCATTTACATAACTTGGACTACCTTTAGGCACAACTAAGCCTAAGATAGATGACTACATGCCACTCGATCATGGATAGAACAGAAAAGAAGACTCACATCAGTTTCATCCTTCCTTACTCAAGCACAAGATTGCAACTAGTGAATTCTGTGCTATCCTCTCTACCAACATATACAATGTGCAGCCTTTAAATACCAGTTGCAGTATTAGAATTTATCGACAGAGCCAGAAAGCATTGCCTTTAGAGGGGTTCTGATGTCAATGCAAGGAATAAGCCCCTGGTAGCTTGGATAAAGGTCGCAAAACCTAAGGACAAAGGAGGTTTGGGCGTGATAGATCTCAAATCACAAATGAAGCCCTACTTTTGAAACACCTGGACAAATTCTACAACAAAAAGGATATTCCCTGGGTAAATATGATTTGGCACTCTTACTACTCTCAAGGGCAAATACTACATGCTACTCCAGACAGGAGTTCTTTTTGGTGGAAAGATCTACTCCATCTTTGTGACAAATTGAGAGGAGTGTGGCTACATGTACAGTAGGCAATGGTACTACGGTTTTGTTTTGGTTGGATGTTTGGAATGAACACTATCTGCAGGAGAAACTACCAAGGCTATTCACATATGCTAAGAATCAAAAGATCTCAGTTGCTGCGTTTCTGACAAGCACAAACATCATGGAACACTTCCATCTCCCTTTGTCAGAACAGGCTCACCAAGAATTCGAGGAACTACAGAATATAATTCAAAATATTCAGGTGCAAGATGAGGACAAGGATAAGTGGCATTATATCTGGGGCTCACACCACTATTCATCCAAAAGCTTCTACATCTACCCATACAAAAATTTTCAGCCTCCTAGGCCATTCCTTTGGATATGGGACTCGAGATGTTGCAACAAATTGAGAGTTTTCTCATGGCTGCTGTCGATGGACAGATTGAATACTAGAAACATTCTTAAAAGGAAAAACCACAAGATAGAAGGAAACAACTACAACTGTGTTTTATGTACATCTCACCGAGAAGAAACTGCCATGCACCTATTCTTCACTTGCCCCTTTGCAAAGAGATGTTGGCAGCTGATAGATATTCATTGGAAACCAGGAATTAATTCCTTTCTTCCAAATGATGGAAACATCCTGGCATAACTTTAATCAAAGTTTCTTCATGGAATGTTTCATCATAGGAGCCTGGCAGATTTGGAAGCAGAGAAACGGCATTATTTTTAATAATTGCCAAGCAAATATCAACTCGTGGAGAAGAAACTTTAGGGAAGAATGTTTTTGCAAGCTCACCGGATGAAAGAAGCTTTGAAAATTCCTTTCCTTGCCTGGGTCAATAGCCTTAACTAGTTACATTTACTTGCTTTCGTTCAAATCCCAGTCTCTTTCTTTTCTTTTTCTTCCTTCTGTACAGTTTCTTTTGTAAGTGTTTCCTTTCATTTTTTTCAATAAAATTTCACAGCGGGGGCTTTCCTTGCAGTTTTTGGGTCAAAAAATAATGAGAAGATGACTGTCAACAGAGAGATGATGATGATTGTCATACTATTGGAAGCCTAATCTCTTATTAATTGCATGCCCTCTACAACCTTGATGAAATATTCCAAAGCCTATGCCCTGTGCAACCTTGACTCACCAGTATTAGCACCATTGATAAGAATAGACAATTAGCACTTTTATAATCAGTAAAAGAGGCTTCTCCACTACCAAGTGTGTAGTTGAATAGATGGCAAAGAAATCCTCCTAGTTCTTCACTACCGAGTGCAGCCCAACAAAAAGATCTCTGACAAATTAAAAACTCTGAGCAGTAACTTTGAGCAAAGAAACCTATCAAACATTCATATTGTATGGACAGATACGGTTATGGGCTCTAACCCCTCTAAAAACTCCGTAAAAGAAACTAAGCATGTAACCTCATCAAAGCAGAAACTCAAAATAATTAGGTACCTTTACAAGGTCATCAAAAAAAATTGCAAAGATCTCTGATAAGGATGCATATACAAACTTACTTCTTCTAGAAGTACATAAGTTTTTGTCCACAATGAATATCATGCAATGCCGAGCAGCGAATTCAATAAGTATTCCTGCAAGATGTGTTGGTTTATTGTCCACATAGCAAGAAAGTAGAAAGATTCTACCATGTAAAGTGCGAACATTATTACAGCACTAACACAAAAGTATACATATAAGAATTTGAATCTAGATTATTATACCTCTCCCAGAACACAATAAATGGTAGGTTTTCAACCAAATTAGCACATCTTGCCGAATCTAAACATCGCTTGGGCATTTTAACAAACAAGTGCGAGGTTCGCAAGAAGACAAAAACAAACAAACAAGTGCAAGCAATGAGCATTCTAACATCTTAACACCTAGCAAGAAATAACAACCAGCTACTATCAATTGTTCAACTGTATGTTTCTCTATTCTAAAAGATTACAGTACAAAGAAGCACTCACATCAAATCAAGCCACAGTTGAAAAAGGAAAAATTTTAGCTATACTTTAGCCCTCGGTTAAATATTATCTCATTCATATGTGGCCCTGTACGTACAAAAAATAGTACCAATTGTTAATTTATTCCCTCACACATAGCAAGCTCAGACGGTTCGAAAGAATTAGTTGCCTAAGTTCAGTGGTTACAGGTTAGTACCTTGCTCACAGTGAGGTTCTGGCTGATCTCATTAGTAATTTTGAAACAGAGCAGATGTGCTCTTGGCATCTGCTATTTTTTCAGCACAGATTGCATGTTAAGATGCAACGTCATATACGCTATTGGCACATGCCTCTTCCTTTTCTGTCTAATCTCCCTGTCCTGCCTGCAGCTGAACACATTGTACAATTGCCTCAATTCTTGCATCCGAGCAACAAGATGAACTATAAACTGTAAGTTTCAGCTAGATGTAGTATTACTTTTGTTGTCTTTCCTTTTCCAATTTCAGTAATCACAATATCAATTTGAATTATATGTTGCAGAAATGACCAACAAATTGATAAAAAAAAGGCAACAATAACCAATATAGTGGTAGTCACACACTGAGATAATCATGCTAGGCCTATAACATTTTTTGTCCTCAAATTAACTATCAATTCATGAATGATGTCAACCTCCCAAAACAATATCAATGGAGTTAATAGTGTACAATATAATAAGAATATTCAAACCAAATTATGAGCATCTTGTTGACGATCAAAATTGGCAAGAAACAAGTTCTGCAGGGAAACCGGTGGAACCGGATTTATGAACCAGTGGAACCGGTTTGGTTCACTGTGACGCGTCTGACAAGACAAACCGGTGGAACCGGTTTTCCTTGAGTTGTAATAGGATTGGACTCTTTTTGTAGATCCGAATTGTAATTGAACTTTTCTTGCGGGGCAAGACCTCCCCACCCTATAAATATAAAGGGTTGCGGCCGATTGAGGATCATCCAATCGATCAAACACAATTTATCTTTTATTTGTCTTTACTTTTTGTCTCTACTTTATGTTTCTCAAACCCTAACTCTTCCAAACCTTAATTGCTGTTCTTCCTTCGTCTCCACGACGATTGAGGACGTTCTAGGTGGCCTGACCGATCCTAGAACAACCCAAGGTGCACACACCTTGACGGGGTCCCTCCCGAGTGAGCGTTCGTTGGTCTTCGTAGGAAACCCTAGCAAACCGGTTTCACCGGTTTCCCAAACCGGTTTTACCGATTTCTGCGCAGCCAGGTCTGCATTCTGCGATTCCGCGCGTGTGAGTGTTTGGCGCGACGCGTTTTAGCGTCAACACACTTTTTGGCGACTCCGCTGGGGAAGAAGAATAAAGGATCCACTACCATGTCGATTCTACCGAAGCCAAGCGAAGTTGATCCTGACAATATTCAGAGGCCGACTGCTAATGAGCTATCGGCTGAGGATCGTCATCTATTTGAGCAACTCCTGCTGCAAGAAAAGGAGGAGATGGAACGAGCCAAGAAGAAGCTTGAAGACAAGGCGCAATGGTTCCTCTCACACTTCTTCAAGGACCGAAAGGGTGCTATCTCCAAGGACAAGGAGGTGGTTGTTCTTTCAGAAGGAGAAGAAGAAAAAGATGAGGTAACACCCAATTCCATGAACACTTTTATAGTGGTGATAATGAATTGAGGCTATCTCACTTAACATCGGTTATGCAAAAGAATGATGAATCTATTGCTGATTATATTAGAAGATTTAGAGATACAAAAAACCGATATTATAGTTTGATTATTTCTGAAAAAGATCTTGCCGAATTAGCTTTTAAAGGTTTGAAATCTCATATCAAAGATAAATTAGAAGTCTATGAGTTTTTTACCATTAACCAAGTATTACAAAAAGCTTTGGCTCAAGAAAGCCGAAGTAAAGATGCTAAGCCAAAATCTGATCGTCCTAACATGCATATGTTAAACTATGATTCATTGGACGATGAGAATGGAGAAGTTTGTGCTGCTGAATTTACATGGCCAAGCAAGTCTCAATCATATAGTTGCCCTTCGCTTAAGCCGATCCACAAAACTCGGCAAGAAGAAGTGAAATTTACTTTTGATGTGTCCAAATGTGATAGGATATTTGATGAGTTGCATAAAAACGGATACATCAGATGTGCATATACTTTAACACCGCTTGATGAGTTGAAGCGACGTGCATATTGTAAATTTCATAATTCTTTTTCACATGCAACTAATGATTGTAATGTATTTCGTAGGCGAATTCAATCGGCCCTTAATGAAGGCCATTTGACTTTAATGAAAGTTGATTCTGATCCTTTTCCTAAGAATTTCTCTGTCAATACCATTGAATTACAGAATCCTAAAGTGTTGATCCGGCCAAATCAAGCCGATACAACAAAAGGAAAAAATGTAATCATTGGTGAAGCACGACCAGAACAGAAAAGGAGCAAGAAGGTGTGGCTGAAAAAAGACCCTCAAGTTGCAAAAAAGAATTTGATACTCGGGGGGCAAAACAAGAGCAAAGATGCTGGTTCTGCTAGAACCGATAGAACCGGTTCCACAAACCGGTATAACCGGTTTACGCTTGAAGATTATGGCGGTTCAAAGAAGAAAACAAGGCCGACCTTCGAAGAGCTTTTAGAAAAATATAAGAAGAAGGGAGCTGTCCAGAAGCAAATAAGTCGATCACATAGCACTGGAAATGCAAATTCAACACCAAGACACCAAGATAGACAAAAATTTTACCAACACCAAGGTAATTATGCTGCACCATATTATTTTGGTGGATCATATATACCGTTGTCTTGGTCATATCCTTGTTATTATACTCCTAGTGACTATGGTAGTATGTACATGCCACCACATATTATTTCTTATCCAAAGTATGGTGTCTTGCAACAACCGATTGCTTACGATGGTAATCCGGTTAAAAAGGATGCATGTACTAATCCTAAACAGTGTGAGAACAGTAGCAAATCAGATTCTAAGTATATGCAGCCGAGGTGGTGTCCCTCAGGCTTAACTCGCACTCAAAAGAGAAAATTACAAACGATGCTCAGGCAATCAATGGAGCCAGAAGTTGAACAAAAATCAGCGGCACCTACAAGGATGGTGTGGAGACCAAAACAAGTTGCTTCAACTTCAAAATAGGTGAGACGCATGACATGGCCGATGCATTATATGTTTAACATCGTCCAGAGAAGAATTTTGATCTTAGAAGTGTTTTCTAGTGCACAAGTTTACTAGAAAACAGGGGGCATATGTTGACGATCAAAATTGGCAAGGAACAAGTTCTGCAGGGAAACCGGTGGAACCGGATTTATGAACCAGTGGAACCGGTTTGGTTCACTGTGACGCGTCTGACTAGACAAACCGGTGGAACCGGATTTGGGACCGGTGGAACCGGTTTTCCCTGAGTTGTAATAGGATTGGACTCTTTTTGTAGATCCGAATTGTAATTGAACTTTTCTTGCGGGGCAAGACCTCCCCACCCTATAAATATAAAGGGTTGCGGCCGATTGAGGTTCATCCAATCGATCAAACACAATTTATCTTTTATTTGTCTTTACTTTTTGTCTCTACTTTATGTTTCTCAAACCCTAACTCTTCCAAACCTTAATTGCTGTTCTTCCTTCGTCTCCACGACGATTGAGGACGTTCTAGGTGGCCTGACCGATCCTAGAACAACCCAAGGTGCGCACACCTTGACGGGGTCCCTTCCGGGTGAGCGTTCGTTGGTCTTCGTAGGAAACCCTAGCAAACCGGTTTCACTGGTTTCCCAAACCGGTTTTACCGGTTTCTGCGTAGCCAGGTCTGCATTCTGCGATTCCGCGCGTGTGAGTGTTTGGCGCGGCGCGTTTTAGCGTCAACACACTTTTTGGCGACTCCGCTGGGGAAGAAGAATAAAGGATCCACTACCATGTCGAATCTACCGAAGCCAAGCGAAGTTGATCCTGACAATATTCAGAGGCCGACTGCTAATGAGCTATCGGCTGAGGATCGTCATCTATTCGAGCAACTCCTGCTGCAAGAAAAGGAGGAGATGGAACGAGCCAAGAAGAAGCTTGAAGACAAGGCGCAATGGTTCCTCTCACACTTCTCCAAGGATCGAAAGGGTGCTATCTCCAAGGACAATGAGGTGGTTGTTCTTTCAGAAGAAGAAGAAGAAAAAGATGAGGTAACACCCACTGTAAGTGCTGCATCCGCGCCTGTTACTCTTGATCCCATTAATGGCTTATTACTTTCTGGTCAAAAAAATCTTCTTACGATTGTTCAAGGCATGATTGATAAATCCGTAGGAAAACAACCTTCGACCGTAAATAGTAATGCTATTAATTCTGATGTAGTGGGTATTTCACAGCATGCAATTGTACCTCAAAATTCATCGGCCGCAGTGCCACCCAAAGATCCACAATATGGGATGCTGTTGAATCATTTAATAGGACAGAATTCTCAGGGACAATTTGGCCAGGCAATTCCGGTTAAACCTGTTCCTGTAACCGGTCCTACCGTTTT
Source organism: Alloteropsis semialata (assembly GCA_004135705.1). Classification (NCBI taxonomy): domain Eukaryota; kingdom Viridiplantae; phylum Streptophyta; class Magnoliopsida; order Poales; family Poaceae; genus Alloteropsis; species Alloteropsis semialata. The sequence continues at coordinate 45,732,188 of CM014271.1, forward strand.
AATGCTAACACACAGTACGGCCAAAATCCGGTCCAACCGGTTATAAGAACCGGTACTACCGGTTCTAATCTTGCTATTTCATATCAGACAACACCAGAGCTCATAACTAGTATGCCAACTGTTCAGGCTAATTCTGGCCGAATTAATGGTGTTTCTGGTCATATACCTACATGTACTCCAATGACATATACTACAACTCCTATGTCTTCCCAAAGTTCAGGTTATTTGCAACAATCATTACATGCATCACCGAACCAAATGTTACAACATGTGCCAAATAACAATGATCAGCAAAACTCAAATGATCTTTTTATTCAGAGTCTGATGGAAGAATATAAAAAAGATTTGGCTATTATGATTAAGGATACTTTTGGCGTAGAGGTTAAGAATAAAACCTTAGTGTCTCAGAAACCTTATCCTGCAGTTTTTGATACTATGCCTTATCCTCAAGGTTTTAAAGTGCCAGAATTTATCAAATTTACTGGGGAAGACAATAGGACTACATGGGAGCATATTAGCCAGTTTAATGCACAAATGGGTATTCATGGTAGCATTGATCATTTGAAAATTAGATTATTCCCTTTGTCATTGTCTGGTGTTGCTTTCTCATGGTTTTCGGCATTATCTCCTGATTCTATTTATACATGGTCTCAATTAGAACATAAATTCCATGAACACTTTTATTGTGGTGATAATGAATTGAGGCTATCTCACTTAACATCGGTTATGCAAAAGAATGATGAATCTGTTGCTGATTATATTAGAAGATTTAGGGATACAAAAAACCGATATTATAGTTTGATTATTTCTGAAAAAGATCTTGCCGAATTAGCTTTTAAAGGTTTGAAATCTCATATCAAAGGTAAATTAGAAGGCTATGAGTTTTTTACCATTAACCAAGTATTACAAAAAGCTTTGGCTCAAGAAAGCCGAAGTAAAGATGCTAGGCCAAAATCTGATCGTCCTAACATGCATATGTTAAACTATGATTCATTGGACGATGAGAATGGAGAAGTTTGTGCTGCTGAATTTACATGGCCAAGCAAGTCTCAATCATATAGTTGCCCTTCACTTAAGCCGATCCACAAAAATCGGCAAGAAGAAGTGAAATTTACTTTTGATGTGTCCAAATGTGATAGGATATTTGATGAGTTGCATAAAAACAGATACATCAGATGTGCATATACTTTAACACCGCTTGATGAGTTGAAGCGACGTGCATATTGTAAATTTCATAATTCTTTTTCACATGCAACTAATGATTGTAATGTATTTCGTAGGCGAATTCAATCGGCCCTTAATGAAGGCCATTTGACTTTGCATGAAATGAAAGTTGATTCTGATCCTTTTCCTAAGAATTTCTCTGTCAATACCATTGAATTACAGAATCCTAAAGTGTTGATCCGGCCAAATCAAGCCGATACAACAAAAGAAAAAAATGTAATCATTGGTGAAGCACGACCAGAACAGAAAAGGAGCAAGAAGGTGTGGCTGAAAAAAGACCCTCAAGTTGCAAAAAAGAATTTGATACTCGGGGGGCAAAACAAGAGCAAAGATGCTGGTTCTGCTAGAACCGATAGAACCGGTTCCACAAACCGGTATAACCGGTTTACGCCTGAAGATTATGGCGGTTCAAAGAAGAAAACAAGGCCGACCTTCGAAGAGCTTTTAGAAAAATATAAGAAGAAGGGAGCTGTCCAGAAGCAAATAAGTCGATCACATAGCACTGGAGATGCAAATTCAACACCAAGACACCAAGATAGACAAAAATTTTACCAACACCAAGGTAATTATGCTGCTGCACCATATTATTTTGGTGGATCATATATACCGTTGTCTTGGTCATATCCTTGTTATTATACTCCTAGTGACTATGGTAGTATGTACATGCCACCACATATTATTTCTTATCCAAAGTATGGTGTCTTGCAACAACCGATTGCTTACGATGGTAATCCGGTTAAAAAGGATGCATGTATTAATCCTAAACAGTGTGAGAACAGTAGCAAATCAGATTCTAAGTATATGCAGCCGAGGTGGTGTCCCTCAGGCTTAACTCGCACTCAAAAGAGAAAATTACAAAGGATGCGCAGGCAATCAATGGAGCCAGAAGTTGAACAAAAATCAGCGGCACCTACAAGGATGGTGTGGAGACCAAAACAAGTTGCTTCAACTTCAAAATAGGTGAGAAGCATGACATGGCCGATGCATTATATGTTTAACATCGTCCAGAGAAGAATTTTGATCTTAGAAGTGTTTTCTAGTGCACAAGTTTACTAGAAAACAGGGGGGCATATGTTGACGATCAAAATTGGCAAGGAACAAGTTCTGCAGGGAAACCGGTGGAACCGAATTTATGAACCAGTGGAACCGGTTTGGTTCACTGTGACGCATCTGACAAGACAAATCGGTGGAACCGGATTTGGGACCGGTGGAACCGGTTTTCCCTGAGTTGTAATAGGATTGGACTCTTTTTGTAGATCCGAATTGTAATTGAACTTTTCTTGCGGGGCAAGACCTCCCCACCCTATAAATATAAAGGGTTGCGGCCGATTGAGGATCATCCAATCGATCAAACACAATTTATCTTTTATTTGTCTTTACTTTTTGTCTCTACTTTATGTTTCTCAAACCCTAACTCTTCCAAACCTTAATTGCTGTTCTTCCTTCGTCTCCACGACGATTGAGGACGTTCTAGGTGGCCTGACCGATCCTAGAACAACCCAAGGTGCGCACACCCTGACGGGGTCCCTCCTGGGTGAGCGTTCGTTGGTCTTCGCAGGAAACCCTGGCAAATCAGTTTCACCGGTTTCCCAAACCGGTTTTACCGGTTTCTGCGCAGCCAGGTCTGCGTTCTGCGATTCCGCGCGTGTGAGTGTTTGGCGCGTCACGTTTTAGCGTCAACACCTCTCAAATCTTAAATTGTTGAATTTGTGAGCACTTCAACGGAGGACAGAGCAGGACACACACCGTGAGGTCAAGAGCAGAGCACACAAACATACGAAGAAAAGAGCAGAGGAGACACACAAGCATGAGGCCTGTTTCAAGAATCAAAAGCGCAGCAGTACCTAGTGTCAAGGCTAGACGAGGTGACGAGCAGCACAAGGGCTCGGCTCTAGCACTCTGGTAGCCACACAGGTGCACCGCCTGAGAGTGGAATGGCTCGCCGCCAGAGGGTGCTCCCTTGTCCCTGCGCACGCACCATGTGCGCGCCCTGCCCCAGAGTTGCTTAATGGATGCAGAGGTGGAGGTAGGACCTTGGAGGCAGCGGCGAGATTGTTGGGGCCAGACCTGGCATCGCTTCCCCTCATCGGCAGTGAGGCCATCCACATAGGCTGCGGTCTCGTATCCAACAGACGCACGCCGTGGACTGCACGCCGCCGCGGTCTTTCTGAGAGAGGGGCGAATCGGGAGGCAGGAGAGAGCCGGGTGGAGATAAAGCAGGTGGGGCTCACCTGTCCGTTTTCTCTCGTGCCCTGAGTGCTCACAAGTCGACGTGGCGATACGCGAGGGGGCCGAGTGGGGCGGCAGGTGCGGGCGAGCGAGAAGCAGCCAGAACTCTTTAAGAAACCACGATGCCATTTATAGGAAAGACATCAACATCCATTCATGTTTATCTAATATAAACAAAATGCAGTGCCCTACCAACACAATAACACAGCCATCCATCTAGGTTTACCAACTATAAACAAAATATAGCTTAGGTGTCCATATCTCACCTACGGCTATATAAAAGGTTGGCAGAAACTTGATTAGCTTATGCCAAGTCAGAAAGCAGGACTGTGACCCCAGCTCCATCATGCCGATCCTCAAAGAAACTGATGACCCACTCATGTAGCATTGAATCAAGTGAGAAATTGAGGTAGCCGCAAAGGACATCTTGATCTAGCTTAGACAGATGAGCCACAATCACAAGCCCATCCTTAGATGTGATGGTAAGATCATTTATCCTATTCCAAAGATTGGCATATGGATCTGCAGGCACAATAGGCTGCACAGGAAAAGGTGGAGGAGGTGGCTTTGAAAGACAGCCTACCAACATCACAATACTTGCTGCCACATCAGTTGTAGATACATTGTTCCAAAGTAGCACGTGCACCTCCTTCTGGATCCAAACCTCAATCGCCGCCCAGTCCTCAAGCTGAGTCCTCGTTTCTCCTGCTCCAGATTGACCGGCGGTGCGAGGTGAGGGGCTAAAGGCTGTGGCGGTGCGAGGGGAGAGCTGCAGCAGGAAGAGGTGGGGTAGCAAGGGGTATCGCTATGTGCCGCAGAGGTCACGGTGACCGGGCAAGCTGCCAGCGACGGCGCAGCAGAGAGAAAGGTGAAGCTGAAGGGATAAGAGAAGCGATGGCCAGGGGAGTGGCGCACGAGTTGGCCTCCAATTTTTTGGTGGATGATTTTGCTGCCCACGAAATTGCCCGCGCATCAGCGGAAAATGAACTGGATGTCATTTTTTATATCAGCTAGTCTACTATAGGGGGTTTCGTAGTCGAGTTGTTCGTAAGGGCCTCGCCGGAACCAGAAGCACGATGGTGAACACGAGACGATTTAGACAGGTTCAGGCCACCTCGAGTAGAGAGCATAATACCCTACGTCCTGTATGGTGGATCGCTTCGTATTGATGGTTATGATTTTACAAGGGGTCCCTGCCTCACCTTATATACTCGGGAGACAGGGTTTACAAGGCAAAAAATACAAACTCCTAGTCGGATACTAAACAAAGAGTCCTAACATGAGTAGGCCGGGTTGTTTCCTAGTAGGCAACTAGTTTTCTTAAGCTGTACGCCTCTTCCTTGTATCTGTCAGAGTTGCCGGCCCAATCTCCTAGCGGGCCCACAGCCCATAAGGACTCCCATAGATCTTTGTCCGTCAAGCCCCGAGAGTCTTCATGTCTTCACGCCGGCCGAGTTGTTTCTCAACAGTTTTAGCATCAGCCGAGTTGTTTTCTCATCATTTTGTTTCTTTGTTGAAAACCTTCACAAGTGAACATGATGTGCTCCTTGCCGACTTCTTTTGCAATCAGCCCCCGGGCTTTGATTTCCCCCATTTACTATAATGGTGTCCAGCTTTTGAAAAAAGATGGACTCATTATGGGTCTAGCCCTCGAGCCTAGAAATGTTTTTAAGGATTAAAAATAATTCTAGGATCTTTAATAAAAAACTATCCAAAAGAAATATACTATTTCCTCCAGCCCCCAAGCTTAAAGCATATGACAATAAGCAAAAAACCACTCCTATTAAGCATCAGCCCCCGAGTATATAAATACATCGGGAAATGACCTAGCCCGTTAGGAAAAATGCCGCACAAATATGCATCTGGTAGAAAACCATGATTACACAAGTGTTGGCGCTGAAGACGGCTTTTAAAGAATAGGCTTAGGGTTACCGCTTCAGTTTATAAAAACAGAGGGTAAACCACTTCACATTCCCATCTATTCCAGCCGCCACTCCCAAATCTCAAATCCATCCATACTCGCGCGCGCCCTTGAATCCATTCGAGCTCCGCCTGATATCTCCCCTGACAAAGTCCTCAACAGAACAAATGGGGAAGATACCAGTGCCAAGCAAACCCGCAGCCAGCAGATCCACGGCGAGCAAGCTGACAGCAAGCAAGAAAGCCCCCAAAGTTCCAATGATGGACATGCCAGTCTTAAAAAATGCTCCCGCTCCCGCACTCGTCTGGAGGCCAACCAAGGCAATGGACCAGATGGTGCAGGACCTTGTTAACCAAGGGTATCTCCTGGACAAGTCAATTTCTTGTTTGCGCACAGACATCGGTAAGTCGTGGCCCTTTGATGAAGTCCACGAGATCGTTATTTTCGTTGCTTTCTATGAGCGGGGATTTGCCCTGCCCGCTCATGATTTTCTGCGTGGTTTGCTTGCCTTCTACAAGCTAGAGCTAGTGCATCTCAACCCTAACTCCATCCTTCAAATCTCTCTCTTCATTCACCTCTGTGAAACCTCTCTTCATTCACCTCTTTTCCGAGTCAAGTCTAGTCAGGATAAAGTAGTCGGCGGAGCCAGAATCCAACTTCTTCAGGGGATGAAGAACGTTTATTTTGATTTCAAAATGAATGACTCCATCAAAGACTGGTTGGACAAGTGGTTTAATTTAGAGAACAAGCCCCCAAGATTGAAAAAGCATTCTGGCCACCTATCCCGCCCTCAAACCAACAGGAATGAAGCAATCAGCGATGACGAGGCAAGCAGGCTCGCCGTGTTGCTGAAGATGATCGCTGAGTTGAAAGAAGAGGGTCATGGCCATTAGATTAGCCAGTTCATTCCTCCACCATCGCGTGCAACCCTGCCAGAAGCGGGCGCACGCTGGCTATAACTACACCGGCCCCAATGATCCGACCAGGGTGTCCACCATTGACTTGTCTTCTGATGAAGTAGCCGTTCACGTCCACACTTTGTTTATGGACGCACAAGAGCTGCCACGCCGGGTACCCGAGTACTTGGCCAGTCGTCCCCCAGCATCAGTAAGTTCACAATCAACCCGAAGATTATGTATTTGATATCTGGCTTCTTTCTGAACATGTACTGACAAGTTTCTTTGCACCCAATCATAGGAATTGCGCACAAGGTTCGCCTCCGCACCTCCTGTAGTGGAAGACAGCCAGACTGGCCTGCCTGAGCCGCCCCTTTCCTCACCGCCCCGGCAATCCGCTGGTGGGTCTGGGAAGCGAAAGAAGTTAGCAGAACCAGCCACCGACGAGGTGGTGTTGGAAGAATACTCCTCGTCAAATGAGGACACGCCTCCACAGCCTCACCCCAAGATTCTTGGACAGGGAGGATCAAGCCTGAAGAGGCCTTTCTCTGACAACGCGCCAAGTCCCCAAATTCCCAAGAAGAGGCGGGCTGTACGGAAGAAGACCAAGTCTGCCGCTGAGAAGTTTGCTGACGCAGGCCTGCCCGAAGCAGAAGAGATTGGTACTGAAGCGGAAAAGGATGCAGAGATACCAATTGGTATCCCCCTGCATACGTCCCCTCCCAGGGTATGTTGAGTAGCACTTGAAATCCTTCGTCTTGACCTGTTCTAGGTTCTTCTTCCTGATTCGCATTCTTTTACAAAATAAATGCAGGAGAAAGAAACCCCGCCAAAGGAGAAAACCCCCAAGCCACAAAACATTCCATCTGTAGGGATCTCTTTTGACATGGATGAACCAGAATTTGACATGGAGTTCGCTAGGTAAGAATTCTGTCTTGTTTTGTGGTTGCAATCTATACATTTGTTTGATTCAGCAGTCTAATTATTGTAATCTTCTGTCTTGTTCAGCCGGCCGCCCACTCCTCCGCTCACACAATCGCCAGATATCCCGGAGGTCGACCCGTCCGTGGATACCCAAACCGAGGGGGCGGGAGTGGATGAAGAGCCGAGCCCCCAGATTCTGCCTCAGTCGCGCCCACAAGAATCAAGCGCCAAAGCTTCATCGTCTGCCAAAGTACCAGAGCAAGCCGCTCCGGGTACTTCCACTCAAGGCGCATGGCCTAGGTCGGCAGAAAGTACCCAGATGGCAAGCCTGCGTACCGAGGAAGGCTGCATCCATTGAAGAAATCATCCGAGAAAAGAATAAAGCCCGAGAGCCAACGCCGAAACCATTCCAGATTTATACTGGAACACCTGGCGCCGGTCCTGATGACGATGATGCCTTCCTGTTCAACTCCCAGGTTGATCAGGAGGACCTTGAGAAGGCTGCCGAACTACAGAAGCAACTTTCCAAGCTCATAGAGGTTAGTATAAAGTAAATCAATATTGTAAATATACTTAACTCCATTAGATTTTGTGTTAACAACTCTGCCATCTTGTTTGACAACAGAGCATCCTTCACCGTTCGCATCAGAAGTCGGAGATGCTCCACAGAGCTAGTACATGCTTTACGCGAGTGGAGAAGGCAGCAGACGACTTGGCCAAGGGTCGGTCATCATGGGTGTCGGTTTTTTATACTGGCTAGCCTACTACGGGGGGTCCCTAAGTAGTCGAGTTGTTCGTGAGGGCCTCGCCGGAACCAGAAGCACGATGGTGAACATGAGATGATGTAGATAGGTTCAGGCCGCCTCGAGTAGAGAGCGTAATACCTTACGTCCTGTATGGTGGATCTTCTCATATTGATGGTTATGATTTTACAAGGGGTCCCTGCCTCACCTTATATACTCGGGAGACAGAGTCTACAAGGCAAGAAATACAAACTCCTAGTCGGATACAATACACAGAGTCCTAACATGAGTAGGCCGGGTTGTTTCCTAGTACCCGACTAGTTTCCTTAAGCTGTACGCTTCTTTCTTGTAACTGTCAGAGTTGCCGGCCCAATTTCCTAGCGGGCCTATAACCCATAAGGACTCCCATGGATCTTGGACTGTCAATCCCCCGAGCGTCTTCATGTCTTTACGTCCTCCGAGTTGTTTCTCAACAGTTCCTGCATCAGCCGAGTTGTTTTCTCGTCGTTTTGCTTGTTGAAAACCTCCCGTAGTGAACATGATGTGCTCCGCTGCTGACTTCTTTTGCAGCCAGCCCCGGGCTTTGGTTTGTAAACCAAAGATGATGCAAAAACTTCCCCATTTACTATAATGGTGTCCAGCTTTTGAAAAAAGATGGACCCATTATGGGTCTAGCCCCCGAGCCTAGAAATATTTTGAAGGATTAAAAACAATTCCAGAGTCTTTATTGAAAAAACTTTCCAAAAGAAATATACTATTTCCCCCCAGCCCCCAAGTTTAAAGCAGATGACAATAAGCTTAAAGACTTCTGTTGAAATAGGTATATTCTTTGATGTGGAAATAAATCCCATTTAAGCATCAGCTCCTGAGAATGAAAAATTCATCGGAAAAAATGACCTAGCTTGTTAGGAAATGGCCGCACAAATATGCATCTGGTTTGTAACCGTGAATACACAAGTGTTGGCGTATTTTAGAAAATGGGTTACAGAAAATACGCTTAGGGATACCACTTCAATCTTATAAGACAGAGGGTAAACCATTCGTATTCTCCTCACCGCCGCCGTCGCTTTCATAATTGAAATCCTCAAATCTTTTTCGCCTCCGCGCGCAATCCCCAATCACTCGAGCCCCGTCCGAGAGTCAATCCAAGTCCTCCTCCGGCAAGATGGGTCGGAAACCCACTTCTTCCAAGCCTGCTGAGGGCAAAGCCGTGGCGAGCAAAAAGAAATCCAAGATCCATATCACAGATATGCCGGTGTTCAAGAACGCCCCTGCGCCGGCTCTTGTCTAGAAGCCATCCAAGGCGACAGACGAGATAGTGCAGGGTTTTGTGGAGCAAGGCTACCTTCTGGAGAAATCAATCTCCTGTTGGCGCATCGATGCTGGTAAGGCCTGGCCTTTTGAAGAAATCCACGAGATTGTGGTTTTTGTTGCATTCTATGAGCGTGGATTTGCCCTCCCTACTCATGATTTTCTCCGAGGCCTTCTCTCCTATTATAAATTAGAATTGATTCATCTCAATCCCAATTCCATTCTTCAAGTTTCCCTCTTCATCCATCTTTGCAAGACCTTCTTGGGGATTGATCCCCACTTCAATCTCTTTCGCCTCCTCTTCCGTGTGAAATCCAACCCCAGACAAAGTAGTCGGCAGTGCTGGGTTTCAACTTCGTCAAGGCATGAAGAATGTGTATTTTGATTTTAAGATGAATGACTCAATCAAAGACTGGAATGATAAATGGTTCTACGTGGAAAACCAGCCCCAAGACTCTCGAAACATTCCGGCCATCTGCCTCGTCCTCAAGACTCCTGGAATGAATCTCTTGATAGAGATAAGGTCGAGGGGATCTCTAGCCTCCTGAAGATGATCTCTAACTTGAAGGAGCAAGGGCTAACTGCCATTGGGATTGCCAGTTCCTTCCTGCGCCGGCGCGTACAACCCTGCCAGAAGTGGGTGCATGCTGGTTATGAATACACCGGCCCCAAGGACCCAACCAGAACCTCCTCCAATGATTTATCATCAGATGAAGTCGCCGTCCACGTCCAGGCGCTCTTTATGGACGCCCAAGATTTGCCGCGTCGAGTACCCGAGTACTCGGCAAATCGTCCATCGCTATTGGTAAGCTCAAAAAACAACCCGAATACCAAATATGATATCCACCTTCTTGCTTCTTGACAAGTAATCAATTTCTTTATTATCCAATGGCAGGAATTGCAAACCAGACTTGCATCCTCGCCTTCAGAAATAACAGAGAACCGATCCGGGTTGCCTAGATCTCCCTCACCCCCGCAAACTACTGAAAGCTCAGGGAAAGGGAAAAAGAAGCCATCACCAGAGATGGAACAGGTGATTCTGGAGGAAGAATCATCTTCTGATGATGATGTACCCCGACAACCTCCTGGGAAGATACTTGGGCAAGGAGGATCAGGTCTGAAAAGACCTTCTACCAAGGACGCCCCAAATCAGCCAATCCCGAAGAGGAAACGGGCCCTACGAAAGAAAGTATCTCCTTCGCTGAAGAAGTGGACTGATACTGTTCTTGGTGAAGCGGAGGTACTTGGAGTCGAGACAGAAACAAATGTCGAGATTCCTGTAGGAATTCCACTGCACTCATCTCCCCCCAAGGTACATCAGTTATCTTTTTGCAAAATTCTTCATTCCTGTTAGTTGCCGAGTTCTTTCATGACTTGAATTTACGATTGCAGCAACCCCAAGAAGAAAAACCCGTGCATCCAGAAGGACCAGAGGAGCCTCAAGACATTCCGTCTGGAGGATACAACTTTGACGCGGACGAACCCGAGTTCAATATGGAGTTCGCCAGGTAAATGATTCTACTTTTGTAGAATCAATGCCCATCGTTTTCTGAATATTAAATTGTGGAATTTGTCTTTCCTTGTACAGCCGTCCGCCTACTCCTGCTCCCACAGAATCGCCAAAGACTCCAATCGAAGAAGCAGGAGGAGGAAGCAAAAGGCCGAGCCCCCGAGCATCTCCACCGCCCCAACCCCAAGCAGCAAGCAGCAACGTCACACCGCCGCCCCAGGTGACAGAGCAAGCCGCTTCGGGTACTTCTGCTCCTGGGTCGTGGCCCAAGGCAACAGAGAGTATCTGGATGGCGAGCCTTCAAACTGCGGAGTTGGACGCCGCCACAAGCCTGGTGAAGGAAACAGCCATTGAAGAAATCATCCGGGAACAAAAGAAACCCCGTGAGCCTTCACTAGAGCCATTCCAGATCTTCACGGGCACACCAGGCGTCAACGCAAGTGAAGATGAAGACGCTTTTCTGTTCAACTCGCAAGTTGACTAGGAGGATCTGGAGAAGACTGCCGAGCTGCACAAACAACTCTCCAAGCTCACAGAGGTTAGTCAAAATGACCTATTATTGTAAATATACTTATCTCCTTTGTACTTTAATCAACTCTGCTGCCTTTAACTTGGATGCAGAGTGTTCTTGTATGATCTCAGCAGAAATCTGAGATGCTTCGGAGAGCCAGCGCGTCTATTGCCCGCGCCGAAAAAGCCACAACCGATCTGGCCAAGGGGCAAGCAGCTTGGGACCAAGAACGCGCCCAATTGCGCCGCGAGCTGGATGAGGCTTACAAGAAGATTAACTTGTACCAAGACCAGCGCGCGGACGTCGTTGAGAAGAATAAGTCGTTACGACAGAAACTCTCAGGTATGTAAGCTGGGTACTTATTCTCTGTTATTGGTACTGATCATATAATGAATATAATACGATCTGTTGATTGCAGAGAGTGAAAAGCGCATTGATGCTCTGAAGGCCGAGTTCATCGATATGAAGAACCGCTTTTATCGGGAGCAATAGCGCGCACACCAGGCGGAGCGGCGGGAGACGGAGTGCATGGCGGATCTTGCTGAAGAGGAGAAGATGCGCTAGCATGCCGATGCCCAACTTATTGAAGACCTTACCAAGATCCGCGACCAAGAAGCTGAAATCCAGGCGCTTCACTTAGAGGTCAATCGTCGTGGCGCGAAAATTGAGTCTTGGAAAGAAGCCGCCCTTCCACTGGTTGATGTGTATGCAAAAGTACCCGCAGGTAGTGTCGCTCCTCCTCTCCTTGATCGCCTTCGAGCAACTCCTGGGCAAGTGAAGGTGTATTTCCAATGGATCGCCCGTTCGTGTACTAAGCAAGTACTCAGGATTGTCCGGTCATGGTTCCCTTCACAAGCTACTAAGCAAGTACTCAGGATTGTCCGGTCATGGTTCCCTTCACAACCGCTGGGTGTTACCGAAGGAAAAATCAACCCGGCTTGTACCCGGGCCATGTATGATACCTACATAGAGGAGGAGAAGGACACTATAGAGAAAATTGTATCTCGTCTTAAGTTCTAGGGTCTCTTTGTAAGAAAACCTTTGTAATGAACTTGGATTCAGATGTAAATACTTAGTGTTTTATTAACAAAAAGTATCTTTTATCTGATTGTGTGCGCCCGATCTCTTTGTGTGAAACAGAGAGTAGATGGCATTTTTGAATGTAGTCTTTCTAGATTGTTTTTAAACAACCCGACTAGATTCGAAATAGATGCGCTCGATTCTTTTGTGTGAAACAGAAAGTAGATGGCTTGTTTGAATGCAGCCCCTTGCTGGATTGTTTTTAAACAACCCGGGATGATTCAAAATTGTAAAATTGTATCTGAATTCCAGGCTTGAAGACAATGGAATATGGACACTTTATTATTGTTGGGCTAAGAAGCCGATATCAGTACATAGAGAGGACTGACTTTTTATTGACTCTTGATAAACTCTAATAACTTATTTAAGGGTAAAAACGCCGCAAGTGCTCAATGTTCCAAGCATTGGGCACCTCTGTTCCGTCTTCCCGTTGTAGCTGATAAGTACCTGGACCGATGACCCTGGATACTATAAATGGACCTTCCCAAGGAGAGGACAGCTTGTGCTGATCTTTTGTACTCTGAATTCTCCGAAGGACCAAATCACCAATGTTGAATGACCGCATTTGGATGTTTTGGTCATGATACCTCCTGAGTTCTTGCTGGTACTTGGTTGTCCTGATCAACGCGGCTAGCCTCGCCTCTTCTAGCATGTCCACATCCTCTGCCCTACTTTGCTCTGCTGCTTCCTTCGAGTAGTTTTGAATTCTTGGAGCATTGTACTCGATGTCCACCGGGAGTACTGCTTCTGAGCCGTAGACCAGAAAGAAGGGTGATTGCCCCGTCGCGCGGCTGGGCTGGGTTCTGAGCCCCCATACCACGGCTGGCAATTCTTGCACCCACTTGCCACCGTACTTTTTGAGTGGTTCATAGAGCCTTGGCTTGAGTCCTTAAAGTATGAGGCCATTAGCTCTCTCAACTTGTCCATTGGCACGTGGATGCGCCACCGATGCGTAGCGGACTTCAATTCCCAGGTTGTCGCAGAAAACAAAGAACTCGCTCCCTATGAATTCGGAGCCAAGATCAGTGATGATGCGATTCGGGACACCGAAGTGATGAGCAATGTCTTGGATGAACTCGGCTGCCTTTGCTGCTGTAGCGCTGACTAGCGGCTTGGCTTCAATCCACTTGGTAAATTTGTCTATCGCCACATAGAGATATTTGAAACCTCCTGGCGCAGTCTTGAGTGGTCCAACCATATCTATCCCCCAGCATGCGAAGGGCCAAGAGGGCGGTATGGTGTTGAGGACCGTTGCGGGGACATGAGCTTGCCGGGCGAAGAATTGGCAGCCCTGGCAAGTCTTCACGATTTCTTCTGCATCAGCCACAGCAGATGGCCAATAGTACCCGGATCGGAAAGCCTTGCCTACGATCGTGCGGTGGGCAGCATGGTTGCCACAGATTCCACCATGGATTTCTTCAAGGATTTCCCGTCCGACTTCTGGAGTGACACACTTCATCAAGACTCCGGATGATGCGCCGCGTCGAAAGAGGGTGGAGCCGACTACTACGTAGTGCTTGCTTCGCCTGATAACTTGCTCAGCCTCCACCTTATCTTTGGGCTCCCTCTGGTGTAGTATGTACTCGATGAAGGGCTTTGTCCACTCGGGTGTAATCACCATGACTTGCTGATGAGGGGGTGTTGTAGTCGGCTGTACTTCCTGCTCCTTGATGGATGGTTGTAACAGCTCATGGACGAAAACGCCGCCCGGTACTTGTGCTCGGTGAGAACCCAGCTTTGAGAGTGCATAAGCAGCCATGTTGTTGTCTCTGAGGACGTGATGGAATTCGAGCCCATGGAAGTGCTTCTCGAGTTTGCGCACCTCCATGCAGTATGCGTCCATGTTCTCCTTGGTGCAGTCCCAATCTTTGTTGACTTTATTGATTACTACCAAGGAGTCGCCGTAGACCACCATGTGCTTGATGCCAAGGGAAGCAGCCAGGCGTAGCCCGTGCAGTAGAGCTTCGTACTCGGCTTCATTGTTGGTGGCTTTCCAGAGGATCTGGAGCACATACTTGAGCTGATCGCCTTTTGGAGATATGAGTAGTACGCCTGCCCCGGCCCCTTCAAGCTTCAATGATTCGTCGAAGTACATGATCCAATGCTCGAGAGGTTCTTCTAGCACCGCGTGTTGTATTTCTGTCCACTCAGCAACAAAGTCCACCAGGGCTTGAGATTTATAGCAGCACGTGGGACGAAGTCGATGGCGTGAGAGCCCGGCTCGACCGCCCATTTGGATATTCGCCCTGTCGTGTCCCGGTTACGGAGGATGTCGCCAATTGGGAAAAAGGTGACTACAACAACCCGATGAGCGTCGAAGTAGTGGCACAGATTGCGAGATGTGATCAAGACAGCATATAATAGCTTCTCGACCTGGGGTTATCGCACTTTTGATTCTGAGAGCACCTCGCTGATGAAGTAGACTGGCCTCTGTACTTTATATACATGGCCGGGTTCCTCCCGCTCGACTACAATAGCAGTGCTCATGTCGTGAGTAGTTACTGCAATGTAGAGGAGCAGTGGTTCCTGGTCAGCTGGTGCTGTGAGTACTGGTGGTGACTGGAGAAATTTCTTGAGATCTTCAAACGCCGCATCAGCTTCTGGAGTCCATACGAACTTGTCTTGCTTCTTGAGGAGCTTGAAGAAAGGTAATCCTCTGTCACCCAGCCTTGAAATGAATCGGTTGAGGGCCGCCATGCATACAGTCAGCTTCTGAACATCCTTGAGGGATTTTAGAGGTGCCATGGATGTAATAGCGGTGACTTTCTCAGGATTAGCTTCAATTTCCCGGTGGCTGACTATGAAGCCCAGCAGTTTTCCCGCGGGCACGCCAAATACACACTTGGTAGGATTGAGTTTCCATTGGAATTCCCTGAGATGTGCAAAGGTCTCAGACAAGTTGTCAATGAGGCTATCCAGGTTCTTTGTCTTCACGACGACGTCATCAACGTAGGCTTCCACATTGCGACCAATCTGAGCCTTGAGACAACTCTGAATTGCACGCTGATATGTTGTCCCCGCGTTCTTGAGTCCAAAGGACATTGTGGTGTAGCAGTAGGCGCCGAACGGAGTGATGAACGCCATCTTGATCTGGTCATCTTTGTGCAAGATTATCTGATGATAACCCGAGTAGCAATCAAGAAAACAGAGTAGAGAGCAGCCAGCTGTAGAGTCCACCACCTGATCAATGCGGGGTAGCTCGAAGGGATCCTTTGGGCAGTGCTTGTTCAGGTCGGTGTAGTCGACACACATCCTCCACTCGTTGTTGTTCTTCTTGCAAACCAGGACAGGATTAGCAAGCCAGTCAGGGTGGAACACCTCTTTAATGAACCCGGCTGCTAATAGTTTCGCCAGCTCCGAACGGATGGCTTCCTTCTTGTCCTGGTCAAAGCGTCGTAAGCATTGTTTCTTTGGCTTGGTGGCAGGATCGACGTTGAGTTTGTGCTCAGCCAACTCCCTTGGGACTCCTGGCATGTCAGATGGCTTCCATGCAAAGATGTCACAGTTGTCCCGTAAGAAGCTGGTGAGCACGCTTTCCTATTTGGTAGGCAGGTCAGCACCGATCAACGCCGTCTTGGAGGGGTCGCCCGTCCCTAGGTCGATTGCCTTGATTGGAACTTCCTGGGAGGGCTTCATTGTTGACGCGGCTGGCTTTTTCGTTGGGATGTCCAACTCAGCCTCGCCGAGTTGTTTCGCCATAGCTGCTACGATTGCTGCCTGGCTCGGTTGTTGCATGCTTGCAGCAATCGTCACTGCCTCGGTGTCACAATCGTAGTAGGTCTTCAGGTCACCCTTTAGGAACAGAATCCCCTTAGGGCCTGGCATCTTCAAGACGAGGTAGATGTAGTGTGGAATCGCCATAAATTTCGCCAGGGCAGGTCTTCCCAGGATCGCGTGGTACGATGATTCGAAGTCGGCGACCTCGAATGTAATGTACTCGGTCCTGTAGTTGGCCTCGGTACCAAATGTAACTGGAAGTGATACCTGGCCGAGGGGCACGGCAGCGTTGCCAGGGACGATGCCGTAGAAGGGTGAGTCAGTGGGCTTGAGCAAGTTGGTGATGTCCAAGCCCATCTTTTTCAGCGTCTTGGCAAACAGGATGTTGAGTCCACTTCCGCCGTCGATCAATGTCCTTGTGAGTCACGCGCCAGCTACAACCGGGTCGAGTACAAGGGGGTACCGTCCCGGGTTCTTGATGTTGGTCCATTGATCGTCGTGAGAGAAGCTGATCGGGACTTATGACCACTTTAGGAAGGTGGGGATGATAGGCTCAATGCAGGCAATCTCACGCTGAATAAGCTTTTGCTTGCGCTTTGATTTTGACTGAGTAATTCCCCCAAAGATGACATTGACCACCTTGTCGGCTTGTTGGTAGTCAGTGTCTTTGTCACCCTTGTCTCCTTTGTTGTCAGGGTTGTTCGGTTTGGGGGCGCCTTCTACTGCGAACGCTTTCTTGAGTGACCAGCAGTCCCTGCTTGAGTGCTTATCCTTTGGATGGAAGGGGCACTGCTTGTCAAGTAGTTTTTCGAACTTCCTACGCGAAGAGTTCTTCTCAGCAACATTGACCGTATCCTCAGGCTTGCGCTTCTTGTCGTTGAAGTCGCGTTTGCTGTTGTTCTCAACTTGCTTGCCCTTGTTACGGTCATTGTTGTTGTTGTTGCGGTCTCCTCCCAACTTGTTGCGGTTAAATCTTTCACGCTGCAGGTCTTCAGTGTCTGACCAGCGACCAATAAGGTCTCGCATCTGCTCCAGTGTCTTTGGCCTGTTCCTCCCAAAGTCGAGGTGCAACACAGGGTCTGTAAGGCCACCGTGGAAGTAATCGGTGATGTTTTGGTCGGATAGGCCTGCACAGGTTGAGCGCTTCTCCCAGAATCGTCGGTTGTAGCTTCGCAGGTACTCGTTCTGGCCTTGTTTGCACAGGGCTAGGTCAAAGCGAGTACCCGGCTTCTGCCAGGAACCCTGGAAGTTGTTGATGAAAACCTTGCAAAGCTCGTCCCAAGAGTCGATGGAGCCCGGCTTGAGTCCTTCTAACCAGGTTAGTGGAGCTTGGTCAAGGACTAATGGGAGATAGGTGCACATAGTGTCGGTGTTGTCCCTTGCCGCCTTAATGCCGAGTAGTAGATACGATCCACTGCTCAGGGTCGCGCTTCCCATCATATCTATCGATATGGGCTGGTTTGAACTTGTCGGGCTAGGAAGTAGCGCGGATGCGGTCTAAAAAGACCGGGAACCCTTCGTACTTGTTGAGGTTGTGGTAATCCTGACCCAGTGGCCCGTAGACTTGGTCGTACTCCAGGCGTCTGCGGCGTTCATATTCTTCGCGATCGCGGGCCCGTGATGAGATAATAGTGCGTGCGTCTCTGGGCGGCAATTGTTCTCGTAGGTCCCTGTTGTTATCGTGGTTGCCGGGGCGTCCGTCCCTGTTCCGGTTGCCGTCACGCCCGCCGATGTGGCTTTGCTGAACATCGCGGTTGCTTGGTCCGGCGCCGTGGGTACGACCTTCGCCACCGAGTACCATGCCTCCCTCATTGTCGCGTTGGCGTTGGTCTCTGCTCGGGTGGTGGGACTGGTTGCCGCGGTTGCCAACTTCAGGGAGTCGGCTGCTTGCCTGGCGGCTTGGTGCTCGGGTAATGGTCTTCGCCGGGTTGATTGTGTCATGCTGGACGGCCGCTGTCTCGAGCATTGTCTTCATCCTAAGGATTTCAGGAGTTTGAGCCATCTGTCCCAACTCTGTGACAACAGCCATGATGTTTGTGTCATGCTGGACGGCCGCTGTCTCGAGCATTGTCTTCATCCTGAAGATTTTAGGAGTTTGGTCCATCTGTCTCAACTCTGTGACAACAGCCATGATGTTGGCCGCAGCGCTAGAGTAGACATCTTGCCCGACGACTTGCATGAACTTGGGGTTGAGGTCCTGTGGAGGTAGCCTGCGACCAGCACGGCGGCGACGATCTGCGCGAGCAGCATTTCGCTCCCTGCGTCGGTTACGGTCAGCTTCAGCTTCGTTCTCCACGGTTGGCTCATCGTTGGAGACTTCTTGTTCTTGGGCGATGATCACCATGGCTTGACGCCATGGTGAGTAGCTGCCTGTGCTTGAAGTTACTGGGACAGTTGACCCGCGGCTTCTTGAAGAGTTCAGGGGTTGCCCGTGTTGAAACGGGAGTAGATCAATGCACGCAATGATGCGAGACATGTCCAAGTCCTCCTGTGGTGTTGCTCCGAGCTTTGGCTTGCGTCCTGGCCAGTGAACAAATCGTCCTTCGGGGGTTGAAGTGATGACGAGTCCGACTTGTTTCCCTTTCAGGGGGAGTTCATCGAATTCGACCAGAGATCGGAGTTGTTTTGAGGATGCCACCTGGAAAGCGGAGGTGGAGCCCGCGAGTCCAAAGGGAAATTGGCTCGGGGTGTCGACCTCACGCTTGGCAGTGGCTGGACTCCTTTTCTTCTGGATTTTTGAATTGGCAGATTTTGGCGTGACCGATGGTTCAGAAATCGACTCGGATCGCCTGGTCCGCTTTAGAATTTTCCCAGCCCGAGTTGGAATCGAGCTAGGAGTAGTGGTTCCTTGAGTCCGAGTTGAGTTCGAACTCGAGGTTCCCCGAGCCCGAGTTGAATTCGGACCCGAGGGCGCGATCTCGTCGAGCTTGTCGGCGAGTTTCTCCAGAGTCGGCGACTTGAGGACGCGGTCGAAGTTGCCCGCGCCGTCCGCCGTGCAGACCCAGGAGTCGAAGACGAAGGTGGAGCCTTTCTCAAATGCCATGTCGCCGTCGCAGTTGATGATGACTGGTGCCATCGAGCTTGCTGAACGATTCTCGACGAGAGCCCCTACCTGGCGCGCCAGCTGTCGGATTTTTTATACCGGCTAGCCTACTATGGGGGTCCCTAAGTAGTCGAGTTGTTCGTGAGGGCCTCGCCGGAACCAGAAGCACGATGGTGAACACGAGACGATTTAGACAGGTTCAGGCCGCCTCGAGTAGAGAGCATAATACCTTACGTCCTGTATGGTGGATCTTCTCGTATTGATGGTTATGATTTTACAAGGGGTCCCTGTCTCACCTTATATACTTGGGAGACAGGGTCTACAAGGCAAGAAATACAAACTCCTAGTCGGATACAATACACAGAGTCCTAACATGAGTAGGCCGGGTTGTTTCCTAGTACCCGACTAGTTTCCTTAAGGTGTACGCTTCTTCCTTGTAACTGTCAGAGTGCCGGCCCAATTTCCTAGCGGGCCTATAGCCCATGAGGACTCCCATGGATCTTGGACCGTCAATGGGATGAAGAGCGCGCTAAGCTTCGCCTTGAGTTAGATGAGGCATACAAGAAGATCAACCTGTACCAAGACCAACGCGAGGATGTTCTCGAGAGGAACAAGTCGCTTAGGCAAAAGCTCTCAGGTATGCCGCTGACTTCTTCCTCCCATGATTAGCACAAATCATAAAATGTCAATGTAATAAGATTTGTTTAATGCAGATGAGGAGAGGAAGATCGACTCCCTGAAGGCCGAAGTAATCGATATGAAAAATCTTTTCTATCGGCAACAGGAACGCGCCAATCAAGCCGAGCAGCGTGAACGAGACTGCATGGCGGAGCCGGCCGAAGAGAAAAAGATGCGCAAGGACGCCGATGCACAACTTATTCAGGATATGGCAAAGATCCACGATCAAGACAATGCGATCCAAGCTCTTCGTGAGGATGTCAACCGGCTTGGCGTGGAGCTTGCATCCTTCAAGGAAGCTGTCATCCCGCTGGTCGACATGTACGCCAAAGTACCCATCGGTGGTCCTGCTCCTTCTCTCATTGATCGTGTCCGGGCCACACCTGGGCAGGTGCGAGCGTATTGCAAGCGGATTGCCCGGTCTTGCACCAGGCAATGACTCGGCTTGGTCCGGTCCTGGTTCCCAGCCTAACCCTTGAGCGTTACTAGAGGGAGGATCAACCTGGCGTGCACCTGTGACATGTATGAGGGCTACGTGGAGGAGAAAAAGAATACGGCAGAGAAGATAGTCTCTCGCCTAAAGTTCTAGGTTTTCTTGTTATTTAAGAAAAACCCATGTAATGAACTTGGTAGATGTAAATACTAATGTTTTGTCAACAAAAGTACTTGTTATCTGTATTTTGGTTTGCCCGATCCTTTTGTGAGGAAACAGAAAGTAGATGGCTTGTGTTTGAATGTAGCCTGTATGGATTGTTTTTTAACAACCCGGCATGATCCAAAACTTTTTGTATATGTTTTACTTGGTAAGCAAGCATAGCATGATACATGTATCCAAATTCCAAGCTTGATGACAATGGAATATAGACACTTTATTATCGTTTGGCTAAAAAAGCCGACATCAGTACATTGAAAGGACTGACTTTTATTGACTCTTAACAATTCTTAAAAACATCTTAAGGGTAAAAACGCCGCAAATGCTCAATGTTCCAAGCATTGGCACCTCTGTTCCGTCTTCCCACTGTAGGTGATAAGTACCCGGTCCGATGACCCTTGATACTATGAATGGGCCTTCCCAAGGCGAAGATAGCTTGTGCTGATCTTTTGTACTCTGAATTCTCCGAAGAACTAGATCACTGATGTTGAACGACCTTGCTTGGACGTTTTGGTCGTGATACCTCCTGAGTTCTTGCTAGTACATGGTTGACCTGATCAATGCTGCTAGCCTAGCTTCTTCTAGCATGTCCACATCTTCTGCTCTACTCTGCTCTGCTGCTTCCTCCGAGTAGTTTTGGATTCTTGGAGCATTGTTCTCGATATCCACCGGGAGTACTGCTTCGGAACCATAGACCAGAAAGAAGGGTGATTGCCACGTCGCACGGCTGGGCTGGGTTCTGAGACCCCATATCACGGCTGGCAACTCTTGCACCCACTTGCCGCCGTACTTTTTGAGCGGTTCATAGAGCCTTGGCTTGAGTCCTTGGAGTATGAGGCCGTTAGCTCGCTCACCTTGTCCATTGGCACGTGGGTGCGCCATCAATGCGTAGCGGACTTTGATTCCCAGACTATCGCAGAAATCAAACAACTTGCTCCCTGTGAATTCGGAGCCAAGATCAGTGATAAT
The DNA here is from genome assembly GCA_004135705.1 of Alloteropsis semialata. Classification (NCBI taxonomy): domain Eukaryota; kingdom Viridiplantae; phylum Streptophyta; class Magnoliopsida; order Poales; family Poaceae; genus Alloteropsis; species Alloteropsis semialata. Next base: position 45,753,596 of record CM014271.1, read on the forward strand.
GCGATTTGGGACGCCGAAACGATGAGCAATGTCTTGGATGAACTCGGCTGCCCTTGACGCTGTAGCATTGACAAGCGGCTTGACTTCAATTCACTTGGTGAACTTGTCGATCACCACGTAGAGATATTTGAATCCTCCTGGCGCAGTCTTAAGTGGTCCAACCATATCAAGCCCCAAGCATGCAAAGGCCCAAGAGGGTGGTATGGGGTTTAGGACTGTTGCGGGTATGTGAGCTTGCCGGGCAAAGAATTGGCAGCCCTGGCAAGTCTTCACGATTTCTTCTGCATCTGCTACTGCTGATGGCTAGTAGTACCCGGACCGGAAGGCCTTGCTAACAATCGTGTGATGGGCGGTGTGGTTGCCACAGATTCCACCATGGATCTTTTCAAGGATCTCCTGTCCGACTTTTGGAGGGAAGCACTTCATCAAGATTCCGGACGATGCGCCGCGTCGAGAAAGGGTGGAGCCGACTACTACGTAGTGCTTGCTTCGCCTGATGACTTCTCGGCTTCCACCTTATCTTCGGGCTCTTTCTGGTAGAGGATGTACTCGATGAAAGGCTTTGTCCACTCGGGTGTAATCACCATGACTTACTGATGAAGGGGTGTTGTAGTCGGCTGTACTTCCTGCTCTCTGATGGATGGTTGTAACAGCTCGTGGATGAAAACGCCGCCCGGTACTTGCGCTCGGTGGGAACCAAGCTTGGAAAGTGCATCAGCAGCCATGTTGTTGTCCCTAAGGACGTGATGAAATTCGAGTCCATGGAAGTGCTTCTCGAGTTTGCGGACCTCCATGCAGTATGCATCCATGTTCTCCTTGGTGCAGTCCCAGTCTTTGTTGACCTGGTTGATGACCACTGAGGAGTCGCTGTATACCACCATATGCTTGATGCCAAGGGAAGCAGCCAAGCAGAGGCTGTGCAGTAGAGCTTCATACTCGGCTTCGTTGTTGGTGGCTTTCCAGAGGATCTGGAGCATGTACTTGATTTGATCGCCTTTCGGGGATATGAATAGTACTCCCGTGCCAGCTCCTTCAAGCATCATTGATCCATCGAAGTACATGATCCAATGCTCGAGTGGTTCTTCTGGTACTGCTTGTTGTATCTCTGTCCACTCAGCAACGAAATCCACCAGGGCTTGCGACTTGATGGCAGTGCATGTGACGAAGTCGATGGCATGAGAGCCCAGCTCGACCGCCCATTTGGAAATTCGCCCTGTCGCATCCCGGTTGTGTAGAATGTCGCCGATTGGGAAGGAGGTGACTACAATAACCCGGTGAGCATCGAAGTAGTGGCGCAACTTGCAAGACGTGATCAAGACAGCGTATAATAGCTTCTTGACCTGGGGGTAGCATACTTTTGATTCTGTAAGTACCTCGCTGGTGAAATAGACTGGCCGCTGTACCTTAAATACATGGCTGGGTTCCTCCCGCTCGTCTACAATGGCAGTGCTCACCACGTGAGTTGTTGCTGCAATGTAGAGGAGCAGTGGTTCCTGATCAGCTGGTGCAGTAAGTACTGGTGGTGTCTGGAGGAATTTCTTGAGGTCTTCAAATGTCGCATCAGCTTCTGCAGTCCATACGAACTTGTCTTGCTTTTTGAGGAGTTTGAAGAAAGGCAATCCTCTGTCACCCAGCCGTGAAATGAATCGGTTGAGGGCCGCCATGCATCTGGTCAGCTTCTGGACATCCTTGAGGGATTTAGGAGGCGCCATGGATGTGATGGCAGTGATCTTCTCGGGATTGGCTTCAATTCCCTGGTGGCTAACTATGAAGCCCAGCAGTTTTCCTACAGGCACGCCAAACACACACTTTGTAGGGTTGAGCTTCCATTGGAATTCCCTGAGATGTGCAAAGGTCTCGAACAAGTCATCAATGAGGCTGCCTGGGTTCTTTGTCTTCATGAGGACGTCATCAAAGTAGGCATTAACATTGCGGCCAATTTGAGCCTTCAAACAACTCTGAATTCGCGCTGGTATGTTGCCCCCGCGTTCTTGAGTCCAAAGGACATTGTGATGTAGCAGTAGGCACCAAACTGAGTGATGAACGTAGTCTTGATCTGGTCATGTTCATGCAGGCTTATCTGATGATAGCTGTTGACAGTCCTTACAACAGAAAATCCGACCGTCAATAGGCTCAGAAAACCAACAAAGATCAAGCATAACTTAGACATCAATATTCAAATAATGCTATACCATGCATATGTGGAATATATTTGAGTACAGGGACCACGATGCAAAAGATGGACGAAACTGGGCACAGACCCAGGTCGGCCGACCTGGCTAGGTCGGGCGACCGGGCCTGGACCCCAATCGAGCCCAATTTCCACACAGGTCAAGAAGCACACAAAGGAAGGATCATGGACGATGAATCATGGTCGGTTCGAGTCAAGGGTGAGGATGAGCCACGTGTCACTCCCACGGATTGAAGGGCCCACACCTCAACTCATTTGCACCCAAACGGAGTATACCCATCTGGAACCGTCATAAGGACCCACATGGCAGTCTACCAGAGAAGAGTGGGGCCGAAAGGCGGCGAGACCAGGTCGGCCGACCTGGCTAGGTCGGCCGACTTGGGCCCACGGCCGTTTCGCTCCCCCCTTGACCAGTACCTGTAAACCGCCATCAGGAGTCCATCTGAGCCGTGCAACGCTGAAGACGGTGCATCCTAGGGTCGGTCAACCTGGGCACATCGGCCGACCTAGGCCCACCTCCGAACTGCCACAACAGCCTCTGGCCGGCTCCAACCACCTATGTGATGCTATAAATACCTGCAAAGAGCACCGTACTCAACACACACCAGAAGAAGAGCTCTCCTTGCTACAAGCTTAGTCTTAGTCTTACTAGTGATAGTCATAGTGTTAGATCTTCTAAAGGGCTTCTAGAGGAGTCTTGGTGAGTTCTAGAGTTCAGTTCTTGTATTCTCTTACTTACTTGTAGTACTCTGAGCTTAATGGAAATATCTTCATACTTATGTTGTATGCCTCAGTTATACCTTATCCACTTAGTATATACTACTTATATCTTGCACCTTATTCAAGTGAATGTATGCTATAACATTGGCTCAATGTGCCTCCTGGTTGCTCTATTTATTAACGTGATAGATAGATTGTATTACATATTGCAAGCATGGTGTTTGGGATATGGAATACTGTTGAGGGTACCGCTGTCCCACGGATTAGTAGAGGTAGGCGGCAGGTGGTGACAGCCCTGTCCATCTTTTGTAATCATCCATGTACGGGAGTGGGTATTAGGCCTTTATGATAAGACATCCTACTGTCGTCCCTTGATGAGGGAACCACTGGATACCTCGATATGTTCTCTTGCATATAATCATTGAGTGAGCTTGTATAGGGCATTGTAGTACGTCCAAGTCCCATCTGTATGATGCTAATGAACCCTTATTAATCTTTACTAATGTGCTATTACTAACTAAGACTACTTTAATGATGAGCAATGAACTTCTGTGTGTCACACTACCCATTCATTTCTATATCATTTACCCCTGCATAGATTATGGTATAATAATTATTGTTGTAAGTAATTGCATTGGAATGACACCTCTTCTTTAACTAAATGCTTTCCCTACGGATAAACAAATAACGATACTCTGGAATACTCCCGGGTGAAATGCTACAACGTACTTCTGTGCGCTTGCAGAATATCTGTAACGTCTAGATTTACGATGGAGTATCTCTAGTACCATTACTACTCTAAGTAGTGATGCTAAGAAATACCAACAAGCATTTCTAGCGCCGTTGCCGGGGAAAGCAATGGTTAAAGAGATTTGATCATCCATGCATTTGCTGCAACATGATTAATGGCCAGTAATCTAGCAGGTTTACCCTTTTTGCTCTGTTTCTCTGTGATGTGAAACAGGGTAGTGTATGACTGGTTTTCAACTACCATCCAACTATGTCGAGAACCCGAATACCATAGGAAGGAGGGTATGTTCTCGTGTCATAATCCCTCAGGTGTTCTTGTCGGAGACCGAACCAGTTGTCGAAGAATCCTCCAGCCAAAGAGAACAACCCGTTCCCGTAGCACCCAAACCAGAAGAAGCCATGGCCGACAGGACCATCCGTGACTACTCCGCCCCGTCCGCTGCCCAGATCCCGACGGGTCCAGCGGTGGAAGTGGGGATCATGCTTTTGAGCTGAAGGCCCCGCAGATCAACATGGTGCAGGCTAGCCCCTTCTGTGGGAAATGAGGATGCCAGTGCTCACCTGCAGCATTTCCTGGAGGTATGCAGCACCATCACCATCCGAGGAGTGGATCAAGAGGCCATCAGGCTCCGCTTGTTCCCGTTCTCACTGTTGGGAAGAGCCAAACAATGGTTCTATTCCAACCGTGAGGCGGTGAACACGTGGACCAAGTGCTCCAACGCCTTCTTGGCGAAGTTCTTCCCCATTGGGAAAACCAATGCCCTTTGGGGGAGAATTTCCAGCTTCCAGCAAGAGTCCGGGGAAACGGTTCCGGAAGCGTGGGATCGCTTCCAGGACTACATTCTGGCATGCCCCCATCACGGTATGCAAGAGTGGCTCCTACTTCAGAACTTCTACCATGGGCTGTCCCAGATAGCCCGTGAACACATGGAAGCTGCTGCTGGAGGGGCATTCCTCTCCTTGACCGTGGCCGCCGCTAAGCTTCTCATCGAGAAGATGGTGTCAAACCAATCATGGAATGACGACCGTCTTCAAGGACGTAAACGCGGTATGCACACCGTGAAGGAAGTGGACATGCTGGCCGCCAAGATGGATCTAATCATGAAGCGCCTTGATGACCGCACCAAGGATGGAGGCGCCGAGAATGAAGGGCCTCTAGACTCACACATGACGTGTGAAGTCTGCGGAGAAACTGGCCACTCGGGGAACAACTGCCCTGAGACGCAAGAGGAGGTACAGTTCGTGAACGGTAACAACGGGTACCGGGAACTAGAACCAGCAACGCCCATTCTACCAGGGAGGTAACAATAATAACTCTTTTTCTAACCAACCTTTCCTTAAAGATCTTGTCCTTGGTCAGGCAAAAATTAATGAATCTATCTCTAAGAGGCTTGCTGCTAATGATAAAGCTCTGGAGGGCATAAATTCTAAAATAGAAAGTTTGTCCTCCACCTTCCAGAGCCAGCTGAGCTTTAACAAAATGCTAGAAACCCAATTAGCTCAGCTAGCTGCTGCTGTTCCGTCTGGTGATAAGGGAAGAATTCCCGGGCAACCGGATTCGTCTTTTGAAAATGTTAAGGCTGTGTCCACGAGGAGCGGTAAGGCTACTCGGGATCCAGTTCCACCTAACCATGCAGGAAAAACAGCAGTGCCAAGAAAGGAGATTCCCGCAGTGGAAGAAGAGCCCGAAGCCGAGCTAGCACCAGCTGGACAAAACTGCACCACATGAGTTCTACGATAGCAACGTCTTGCCGTTCGCTCAACGCTAAAAAAAACCATCGGCTGACGAACAATTTGCCAGGTTTGTAGATGTTATCCAAAAGTTAAATATACATGTGCCACTGCTGGATGCTATGCAGGTACCGACCTACGCAAAGTACTTGAAGGACATCCTCAACAACAAACGTCCACTCCCGAGTACCAAGGTCATAAAGTTGACTGAGGAGTGCAGTGTGGCCATCTTGAACAAGGTTCCGGAAAAGAAGAAGGACCCAGGATGTCCCACCATCACGTGTACAATCGGGACACAACATTTCGAGCACGCACTCTGTGATCTGGGGGCAAGTGTCAGCGTAATGCCAAAGGTAGTATTTGATCACCTTGATTATACTACCTTGTCTCCTACCCCCATGAGATTGCAGCTGGCCGATTCCACGGTCCGCTACCCGGAGGGGATAGCTGAGGACATTCCGATTCGCATCCGGGACTGCTTCGTCCCTGTCTACTTCGTGGTACTGGACATGGACGTAAGCAATGACTCATCGCTCGTTATTGGACGACCCTTCTTGAGCATAGCAGACGCTCACATTAATGTGGGTGCTGGAGAAATCCAGCTTCACATTAATGGTAAGAAGGAGAAGTTTGAGTTCCGGCCAAAGGTGGAGCAATGCTCCATGATCAAGATCAAGTATGGGAGGAACAGTCAGAACGTCAAGGAGGTGGAGGTGACACCTCCAGAAAAAGACAGCCTGATTAAGTTTATGGAGAAGTTTTGGGAGAAGGATTTCCCCATCTGGTACTATGCAAAGAACAACAAGGAGTCTACACGAGGTGCAAAAGCACAGGCAAAGAAAACGCCGGAACAGGCTGTCGACCACGACAAAAAGGTAAAGCAGGTATGGCGGGTTAAATCATCTGTATCCTCATCTCCAGGGTCAGATGCTGCTTCGTTAAGTTGAAATTCTACATCGGAGATGTCTTCGCTCGACGACGTAAAACATGAGTCCTGCGCCGACAGGTTTATCGGTGCCAACAAAATAGCTTGGGGGAGGACCCCCAATCATGTAAGTTCAGGTAAGTATTGCTAAATAAAATTTTTTGTTTCGAATAAAGTTAGTAATTGAGAGCTGTTTATGCTAGTCCCTTAATGTTTTGAGTCTATGCTTAAATCTTTACTTTGGACATGATGAATAGTTGCTCTTATTTCTCTCTTGTACCTATGTTTCAACCTGCTATTCTCCTAAGCCTTGAGTTTTCTGGTGGAGCATAATCTTTTCTGTTATCTTGTCTATCTGTGGGTAGCACATGCACGCTCTAGTCTAGGTTGTTGATGGCTATGATATGATAAGACTTGAGTGACCTTAAGATCTTACTACGCTAGACTTGATAACCGGAGTTTTCTCTTTTAAAATAAAATAAAGAGTTCCTTATGGTGATTAAATTTCCTACCAAAGCTCATATTGTTTTAAACCCCTACATGAGCTACTTGCTCTTGCATTGAGTTTTGTCAAGGTCATTGTGATTTTTAGAGATTTACTTCATGCTTTTAAAGCCAAGATCACGCACACGCCACCTCATACATGTTACACTTCTACTATGGAAGTGAACATAACACCCATTGTTCCACCAAATAAAAGCTCTACATAAAGTATGGTACTCTTCTCCATTCTTATTGCAAAAAGAGGCATGGGCTTTTGAAAAAAAAATAGACACATGAAGGTCCAAGTATGTAAAAAAAAAGAGCGCAAGAAGGCTCTCAAATCAAAGCCATGTCTCTAGAAGAAACTCTTTAAGGAGAAGAGGAACCTTAAAAAGGAGCTATCTCTTACCATGCCACATATACACGTGCACATCATGGTTTGAGAGTATGACTTATTTCTCTTTGAATCCTGATTTTGACTTTACAATATGTGCATTACAAGTATGCTATAAAGCTCTCCTAGCACAAACTCCACTCCAATAAGTGACATGAGAGTTGAGAGAGGAAATTGGTGAGGAAATACATCATGAGTGACTAGAGAGTACCACCTAAGGGACTCTGTTCTTTTGAAACACTATCAAAACCTCCGGTTTGATTGTCAAGCAAGGTAGAAGGTGAGACGCTTAGTCTAAGTCGTTCTAACCATCAACCGTCCAAGACAAGGAGAAGCTACAAGCCCCATAAAAGGCCAAGGTAATTAGGGAAGTCTATTTTACCAGCTTATTCAATTCTTGATAGAATATCTTGCTGAACCACTGGAACTTTTGAGGAGTAATAAGGAAGCAACTCCTGATCCACTGAGCCTAAAAGTTTTAGTCTTCTGCTCGGGACGAGAAAAGGCTAAGCTTGGGGGAGTTGTTGACGGTCCTTACAACGGAAAATCCGACCGTCAATACGCTCAAAAAACCAACAAAGATCAAGCATAACTTAGACATTAATATTCAAATAACGCTATACTATGCATATCTGAAATATATTTGAGTACAGGGACCACGGTGCAAAATATGGACGAAACTGGGCACAGACCCAGGTCGGCCGACCTGGCTAGGTCGGGCGACCGGGCCTGGACCCCAATCGAGCCCAATTTCCACACAGGTCAAGAAGCACACAAAGGAAGGATCATGGACGATGAAACATGGTCGGTTCCAGTCAAGGGTGAGGATGAGCCACGTGTCACTCCCACGGATTGAAGGGCCCACACCTCAATTCATTTGCACCCAAACGAAGTATACCCACCTGGAACCGTCATAAGGACCCACACGGCAGTCTACCAGAGAAGAGTGGGGCCGAAAGGCAGCGAGACCAGGTCGGCCGACCTGGCTAGGTCGGCCGACTTGGGCCCACGGCCGTTTCGCTCGCCCCTTGACCAGTACCTATAAACCGCCATCAGGAGTCCATCTGAGCCGTGCAACGCTGAAGACGGTGCATCCTAGGGTCGGTCGGCCTGGGCACATCGGCCGACCTAGGCCCACCTCCAAACTGCCACAACCGCCTCTGGCCGGCTCCAACCGCCTATGTGATGCAATAAATACCTGCAAAGGGCACCGTACTCAACACACATCAGAAGAAGAGCTCTCCTTGCTACAAACTTAGTCTTAGTCTTAGTAGTGATAGTCATAGTGCTAGATCTTCTAAAGGGCTTCCGGAGGAGTCTTGGTGAGTTCTACAGTTCAGTTTTTGTATTCTCTTACTTACTTGTAGTACTCTAAGCTTAATGGAAATACCTTCATACTTATGTTGTATGCCTCAGTTATACCTTATCCACTTAGTATATACAACTTATGTCTTGCACCGTATTCAAGTGAATGTATGCTATAACATTGGCTCAATGTGCCTCCTGGTTGCTCTATTTATTAACGTGATAGATAGAGTTGTATTACATATTGCAAGCATGGTGTTTGGGATATGGAATACTGTTGAGGGTACCGCTGCCACACGGATTAGTAGAGGTAGGCGGCAGGTGGTGACAGCCCTGTCCATCCTTTGTAATCCTCCATGTACTAGAGTGGGTATTAGGCCTTTATGATAAGATATCCTACTGTCGTCCCTTGATGAGGGAACCACCGGATACCTCGATATGTTCTCTTGCATATAATCATTGAGTGAGCTTGTATAGGGTATTGTAGTATGTCCAAGTCCCATCTGTATGATGCTAATGAACCCTTATTAATCTTTACTAATGTACTATTACTAACTAAGACTACTTTAATGATGAGCAATGAACTTCTGTGTGTCACACTACCCATTCATTTCTATATCATTTACCCCTGCTTAGATTATGGTATAATAATTATTGTTGTAAGTAATTGCATTGGAATGACACCTCTTCTTTAACTAAATGCTTTCCCTGCAGATAAACAAATAACGATACTCTGGAATACTCCCGGGTGAAATGCTACAACGTACTTCTGTGCGCTTGCAGAATATCTGTAACATCTAGATTTACGATGGAGTATCTCTAGTACCATTACTACTCTAAGTAGTGATGCTAAGAAATACCAACAATAGCCTGAGTAGCAGTCAAGGAAACAGAGTAGAGAGCAGTCAGCTGTGGAGTCCACCACTTGATCAATGCGTGGTAGCCTGAAAGGATCCTTTGGGCAGTGCTTGTTCAAGTCAGTGTAGTCGACACACATCCTGCAGTCATCGTTGTTCTTCTTTCGCACCAGGACAGGGTTAGTGTGCCAGTCGGGGTGGAACACCTCCTTAATGAACTCAGTTGCTAGTAGTTTCGCCAGCTCCGATCAGATGGCTTCTTTCTTGTCCTGGGCGAAGCGTCGTAGTCGTTGTTTCATTGGTTTGGCAGCTGGATCAACGTTGAGTTTGTGCTCAGCCAACTCCCTTGGGACTCCCGGCATGTCAGATGGCTTCCATGCAAAGATGTCGCGGTTGTCCCGTAAGAAGCTGGTGAGCGCGCTTTCCTATTTGGTAGGCAGGTCAGCGCGGATCAGCGCCGACTTGGAGGGGTCGCCCGTCCCTAGGTCGATTGCCTTGATTGGTACTTCCTGGGAGGGCTTCATGGTTGACACTGCTGGTTTTTTCGTTGGGATGTCCAACTCAGCCTCGCCGAGTTGTTTTGCCATAGCTACTACAATTGTTGCCTGGCTCGGTTGCTGCATGTTTGCAGCAATCGTCACTGCCTCGGTGTCGCAACCGTAGGAGGTCTTCAGGTCGCCCTTTACGGATATGATCCCTTTAGGGCCTGGCATCTTCAAGACAAGGTAGATGTAGTGTGGAATTGCCATGAATTTCACCAGAGCAGGTCTTCACAGGATCGCATGGTACGATGATTCAAAGTCGGTGACCTCGAATGTAATGTACTCGGTCCTGTAGTTAGCCTCGATACTAAATGTAACTGGAAGTGATACCTTGCCGAAAGTTTGGTCCGGCAGTCCACCCAGGGGTACCCAGATGGTAGATTTGTAGGCAAAGGGCAATCGCGAGACTAGGGAGCTCGAGGTAACACAGGGACACAGGGATTATATAGGTTCGGGCTATCCGGAGGTCTAAGTGTGTCATGTTGCTCTGCTCGGCGAGGTTCCAGAGAACAATGGTGAGTTTGTGGTTACAATGAGGGAAAAGTATTCGATGAATGAAGGGGTCGACCTAGGCCACCTTATATAGGCTGACGGCCTAGGGTTTACAAGTTGGTTATCTCAAATCATTATCCGGCTACAACTAGGAAAGTAATCTGAGTTGGTTGTAGCGTAATCTCTGTGATCCTTGGGCGAGATCCGAGCATATCACCGCATGCCTGTTGGTATTTCTTAGCATCACCACTTAGAGTAGTGATGGTACTAGAGATACTTCATCGTAAATCTAGACGTTACAGATATTCTGCAGGCGCACATAAGTACGTTGTAGCATTTCACCCAGGAGTATTCCAGAGTATCGTTATTTGTTTATCCGCAGGGAAAGCGTTTAGTTAAAAGAGAGGTGTCATCCAATGCAATTACTTACAACAACATTAATATACCATAATCTAAGCAGGGGTAAATGATATAGAAATGAATGGGTAATGTGACACACAGAAGTTCATTGCTCATCATTATAGTAGTCTTAGTTAGCAACAGTACATTAGTCAAGATTACTAAGGGTTCATTAGCATCTTACATATGGGACTTGGATATACTACAATACCCTATACAAGCTCATCCAATGATCATATGCAAGAGGACATATCGAGGTATCCAGTGGTTCCCTCATCAAGGGACGACAGTAGGACGTCTTATCATAAAGGCCTAATACCCACTCCCGAACGTGGAGGATTACAAAGGACGGACAGGGCTGTCACCACCTGCCGCCTACCTCTTCTAATCCGTGGGGCAGCGGTACCCTCAACAGTATTCCATATCCCAAACACCATGCTTGCAATATGTAATACAACTCTATCTATCACGTTAATAAATAGAGCAACCAAGAGGCACATTGAGCCAATGTCATAGCATACATTCACTTGAATAAGGTGCAAGACATAAGTAGTATATACTAAGTGGATAAGGTATAACTAAGGCATACAATATGAGTATGAAGGTATTTCCATTAAGCTCAGAGTACTACATGTAAGTAAGAGAATACAAGAATTGAACTCTAGAACTTACCCTTCGAAAGCCCTTCAGAAGATCTACTACTATGACTATCACTACTAAGACTAAGACTAAGCTTGTAACAAAGGAGAGCTCTTCTTCTGGTGTATGTTTGAGTATGGCGCCCCTTGCAGGTATTTATAGCATCACATAGGCGGTTGGAGCCGGCCAGAGGCGGTTGTGGTAGTTTGGAGGTGGGCCTAGGTCGGCCGATGTGCCGAGGTCGGCTAACCCTAGGATGCACCGTCTTCAGCATTGCATGGCTCAGATGGACTCCTGATGGCGGTTTACAGGTACGGGTCAAGGGGGGAGCGAAACGGCCGCAGGGCCAAGTCGGCCGACCTAGCTAGGTCGGCCGACCCGGTTCCGTCACCTTTCGGCCCCACTCTTCTCTGGTAGACTGCCATGTGGGTCCTTATGACGGTTCCCGGTGGGTATACTCCATTTAGGTGTAAATGAGTTGAGGTGTAGGCCCTTCAATCCGTGGGAGTTACACGTGGCTCATCCTCACCCTTGGCTTGAACCGACCATGATTCAACGTCCATGATCCTTCCTTTGTGTGCTTCTTGACCTGTGTGGAAAATGGGCTCGATTGGGGTTCAGGCCCGGTCGCCCGACCAAGCCAGGTCGGCCGACCTGGGTCTGTGCCCAATTTCGTCCATCTTTTGCATCGTAGCCCCTGTACTCAAATATATTCTAGATATGCATGGTATAGCATTATTTGAATACTAATGTCTAAGTTATGCTTGATCTTTATTGGTTTTCTGAGCCTATTGATGGTTGGATTCTCGTTATAAGGACCGTCAACAACTCCCCCAAGTTTAGCCTTTGCTCGTCCCAAGCAAAAGACTAAAACTTTTAGGCTCAATGGATCAGGAGTTGCTTCCTCATTACTCCTCAAAAATACCAGTGGTTCAGCAAGATATTCTACCAAGAATTGAATAAGCTGGTAAAATAAACTTTCCTTATTACCTTAGCCTTTTATGGGGCTTGTAGCTTCTCCTTGTCCTGGGCGGTTGATGGCTAGAACGACTTAGACCAAGCACCTTGCCTTTTCCCTTGCTTGACAATCAAACCGGAGGTTTTGGAAGTTTTTTTAAAAAAACAGAGTTCCTTAGGTGGTACTCTCAAGTCACTCATGGTGTATTTCCTTACCAAATTCCTCTCTCCACTCTCATGTCACTCATTGGAGTGGAGTTTGTGCTAGGAGAGCTTTATAGCATACTTGTAATGCACATGTTGTAAAGTCAAGATCAGGATTCAAAGAGAAATGAGTCATACTCTCAAACCAAGATGCGCACGTGTGTAGGTGGCATGGTGAAAGATAGCTCTTTTTTACAGGTTCCTCTTCTCCTTAAAGAGTTGCTTTTAGAGACATGGCTTTAATTTTATTTGAACCAAGAGCCTTCTTGCGCTCTCTTTTTTTTTACATACTTGGACCTTCATGTGTCCATATTTTTTTTCAAAAGCCCATGTCTGTTTTTGCAATAAGGATGGAGAAGAGTACCATACTTTATGTAGAGCCTTTATTTGGTGGAATAATACTTGGACCTTCATGTGTCCATATTTTTTTGAATACTAATGTCTAAGTTATGCTTGATCTTTATTGGTGTTCTGAGCCTATTGACGGTCAGATTCTCCGTTATAAGGACCGTCAACAATGCCTTGCGGGCTAAGTCTTCGCCGATCTTGTCCATCAAGCCGAGGATCCTCATTGGCCAGCCTGAGGTCGGCCCACATCGCTGTCAGACGTGGGCCCAGGCCGACTGTCTACCTGGTCAGTAGTGGGCCCAGGGGTACCCATATCCCACATACCTGGCCAAGGGGCATGGCAGCGTTGCCTGGGACAATGCCGTAGAAAGGTGAATAAGTGGGCTTGAGCAAATCGGTGATGTCTAAGCCCATCTTCTTCAAAGTCTTGGCGAACAGGATGTTGAGTCCAGTTCCGCCATCGATCAGTGTCCTCGTGAGTCGCGCGCCAGCCACTACCGGGTCTGGTACAAGAGGGTACCGCCCCAGGTTCTTGATGTTGGTCCATTGATCATCATGAGAGAAGCTGATCGGGACTTCTGATCACTTCAGGAAGGTGGGGATGGCAGGCTCGATGCAGGCAATCTCGCGTTGAATAAGCTTTTGCTTGCGCTTCGAGTCGGTCTGAGTGATCCCTCCGAAGATGACATTGACCATCTTGTCGGCTTGTTGATAACCGGTGTCTTTGTCACCCTTGCCTCCTTTGTCATCAAGGTTGTTGGATTTGGAAGCGCCTTCAGAGGCGAAGGCCTTCTTGAGCCCATAGCACTCCCTACTCAAGTGTTTGTCCTTTGGATGAAAAGTGCATTGCTTGTCGAGTAATTTGTCAAACTTCCTTTGGGAAGGGCCTTTCTCAGCAACGTTGATCGAATCTTCAGGCTAGCGTTTCATGTCGTTGAAGTCGCGCTTGCCACTGTTCTCAACTTGCTCGCCCTTGTTGCAGTCATTATTGTTGTTGCGGTCAGCTCCCGACTTGTTTCGGTTGAATCTTTCACGCTGCAGATCTTCAGCGTCGGCCCAGCGACCGATGAGCTCGCGCATCTCCTCCAGCGTTTTTGGCCTGTTTCTCCTGAAATCAAGGTGCAGCGTGGGGTCCATGAAGCCGCTGTGGAAACAGTCGATGATGTCTTGGTCGGATAGGCCCACACATGTTGAGCGCTTCTCCCAGAATTGGTGGTTGTAGCTTCGCAGGTACTCGTTCTGGCCTTGTTTGCACTCAGCTAGGTCAAAGCGAGTACCCGGCTTCTGCCATAAACCCTGGAAGTTGTTGATAAAGACCTTGCAGAGTGCATCCTAGGAGTCGATGGAGCCTGGCTTTAGCCCTTCTAACCAGGTTAGTGGGGCCTGGTCGAGGACTACTGGAAGGTAGGTGCACCTAGTGTTAGTGTCGCCCTTCGCCGCCTTGATCGCCGAGTAGTAAATGCGAAGCCACTGCTCAGGATCACGTTTTCCATCATATCTTTCGATATGAGCCGGTTTGAACTTGTCGGGCCAAGAAGTGGTGCAGATGTGTTCTAAGAACACCAGGAACCCTTCGTACTTGCCAAGGTTGTGGTAACCTTGGCCTGGGGGCCCGTAGACCTGGTCGTACTCTTGGCGCCGCCTGCGTTCTTCTTCTTTGCGATTGCTGACTCGGGTGTGGGTCTCTGCTTTGCAAACGGTGTCGCAGATCTCTGTCATCATCTCGGTTGTTGTGCCATGCGTCCACATCCCTATAGCCGCCATTTCTGCCATTATGGCTTTGCTGGGTAACGTGGTGGCTGGGTCCAGCGCCGTGGTTCCTACCTCTGGCGCCAGGTACTATGCCGCCCACGTTGTTGAGTTCCCGACGGCCTCTGCTTGGGTGGTGGGATGGATTGCCCCGATTGCCGCCCTCAGTAGGACGGTTGCTGACCTGGCGACTTGCTGTCTTGGATTTGGTGATGGTTTTGGCAGGGCAGACCGCATCATGCTGAATTGACGCTGTCTCGAGCATCGTCTTCATCCTCTGGATTTTTGGAGTTTGCGCCATATTGTTGAGCTCTGTTGCAATAGCCAGGATGTTAGCTGCGGCTTTGGTGCAGACATCTTGCCCGGCAACCTGCACGAATCGCTCGTTGAGGTTCTGCGGGTTAAGCCTGCAGTTGGTTCGGCGGTGGTGATCTACGCGAGCAGCGTTGCGTTGCCTGCGCCTTTCTCGTTCGTCCAGAACTTCGTTCTCCACGGTTGGTTCATCATTGGAGACTTCTACTTCTTGGCCAATAATCACCATGGCTTGGCGCCCTGGTGAAAATCTTCCTGTGCTTGAAGTTGCTGGGGCAGTTGAGCCGCGCCCGCTTGAATAATCTTGGGGCTGCCCATGTTGAAATGGGAGTGGATCAATGCATGCGATGATGCGAGACATGTCCAGGTCTTCTTGCGGTGTTGCTCCAAGCTTTGGCTTGCGTTAGGGCCGGTGGACGAATCTTCCTTCTGGGGTTGAGGTGATGACGAGTCTGACTTGTTTCCCGCCTAGAGGAAATTCGTCGAACTCGACCAGAGATCGGAGTTGTTTTGAAGATGCCACCTGAAAAACGGAGTCGGTTCCCGCGACACCAAAAGGAATCTGGCTTGGGGTGTTGACCTCACACTTAGCAGTGGCTGAGCTCCTCTTCTTCTAGATTTTAGAATTGCCGGATTTTGGCGCAACCGATGGTTCAGAAACCGACTCGGACCGCCTAGTCTGCTTTGGAATCTTCGCAGTCCGAATTGGAGTCAAACTAGGACTTGAGGTTTCCCGAGCCTGAGTTGAATTCAGACCTGGGGACGCGATCTTGTCGAGCTTGTCAGTGAGTTGCTCCGGAGCCGGCGACTTGAGGACGCGTTCGAAGTTGCCCGCGTCGTCCGCCGTGCAGACCCAGGAGCCGAAGATGAAGGTGGCGCCCTTCTCGAACGCTGTGTCGCCATTGCAGTTGATGATGACTGGTGCCATCGAGCTTGCTTGACGATTCTCGATGAGAGCCCCTACCTGGCGCGCCAGTTATCGATTTTTTGTACCAGCTAGCCTACTATAGGGGGTCCCTAAATAGTCGAGTTGTTCATAAGGGCCTCGCCGGAACCAGAAGCACGATGGTGAACACGAGACGATTTAGATAGATTCAGGCCGCCTCGAGTAGAGAGCGTAATACCCTACGTCCTGTATGGTGGATCGCTTCGTATTGATGGTTATGATTTTACAAGGGGTCCCTACCTCACCTTATATACTCGGGAGACAAGGTCTACAAGGCAAGAAATACAAACTTCTAGTCGGATACTAAACATAGAGTCCTAACATGAATAGGCCGGGTTGTTTCCTAGTAGCCGACTAGTTTCCTTAAGCTGTAGGCCACTTCCTTGTATCTATTAGAGTTGCTGACCCAATCTCCTAGCGGGCCCACAACCCATAAGGACTCCCATGGTTCTTGGTCCGTCACTCTGGGCGCGCTAAACTCGACATCGGCAAGCCAATCGTTGGTACTGATCCAAACACCAACCAAAAAACATGGGTGTGACTATTTTTTGGTAGGGTTGATATTAGTTCTAATCCAAACGTGCCTCTAATCCTCTCAGAAAGGTGGAGCCGCTTCAGCTCTCTGTGATAGTTCCAGATAGGTTCATCTGACAATGGACAGCGGACGGGCAATACTCCACTGCGTCTGCCTATCAAGCTTTCTTCATTGGTCAATCGGCGGTCAATGGGGCATCTATTCTATGCAAGACGTGAGCATCGGGCCGGGCCAAGTTTTCTTGTGGCTCGCCCTCCATGATCAATGCTGGACGGCTGCACGACGTAAGAGACACCACCTACAGGACCACGCAGACAGTGCACTTTGTGGGCAAGAAGAAGAAATAATCGATCACCTCCTGACTAGATGCTTGTTCAGCAAAGAGGTCTAGAGTAGCCTTCTTCAGCCTCTAGAGTTGTCACTCCTTGCACCCCGGAATGAGGTGGTTCATTTTGCTGACCGGTAGATTGCCGCTCGTAAATGCTTAGCCAAATATCATCGCAAGGCTTTTGATTCCATGTTTGTCCTCATCTCGTGGGGATATGGAAAGAAAGAAACTTGCGTATCTTTGATGCTTCTAGTTCACCAGCATTGCTCATCATCTCCAAGGTGCACATGGAAGGCAGGGTGTGGATATTGATGGGTTTTAAGGCGCTTGAGCAATGGTTCCCTAGGGTTGACGGTAGCGCAAATCTTGCTCTGTAATAAGCTTTTGTTGTATTTTTTGGCCACCGGGCGTTGTTCGGGATGGAGGTGCCCTGTAAAACTACTTTCCTCTTAATGAAACACGCGTCTAGGCACATCCTAAAAAAAACAAACACGACACATATCAAATCTTAGATATTTTTTGAATTAAGGAAATTATTCGATCTTAAACACTCACATGCGAACGTTAAGCAAATCCAGCCACAGAGCTAGAAGATATATGAGTATTTAGACTCCAAACAAGGAACTAAGAAAATAAGAAATCAAGGAACAAAGAAAATAAGTTAGGAAGACTAAGTTTCAAAAATTTTCTATGCTCTTGCTTCAACCTTGCCTTCGGCCTTGTGCAACAACTAATCCCTAATATCTGCTATTATCTTAGAAACTTTAGAAGTTATGATCATCCTGCTTCTTGGTGCTCTCTTATTGCGTCAAGACTGCACTTAATCAATCTCAACTATGCACTCTAGCAACCCACTCAAGTGCACTGCAACAACCCGTGCACCTCCATCCCTCTAAGCTGATTTGGTCCCGCCATCCCAAGGACTCCAAAGCAGCGCTTCAAAAGGAAAGCAGCGCCAAAGGTGTTGCCGCCACCTGAACTTGCAAGTTGGTTCTTTGGTTTTCACCTGGAAAATGTCCATGGAGGTCGAGGTCCTCACCACGATGCCTTCCACATGGAGAACGATGCATCATGGCACTATCGTCGCCCGCACCGGTCAAGACCAGTCATGGATTTCGCCTAAGACCCTAGACACCCTAACAATGACCAAACGTCATTGGCTATGGCCATAGCCAATCCACCACGCTCCATCAACAGGGGCCACCGCAGAGGCCTTAACGAATCACCGGCCACAAAACTAGGCGGAGCACTGCGAGCACCAACACCAGGCATCGAGCTAGAGCCGCCACGCAGAGGCACCAAGTCATGTCAGCCTAGGTCGTGCACCATCACCGACATGCCAGGCTGTGAGGATCCACCGCCATCACAAGGAGCCAAGCCTGCTGCAAGGCTACGGCGCCGTGCCGCCCTAGTGTCGAGCACCTGCTGAGAGTAGCCACCCACAGCGCTGCCCCTAGACCGACATGGCCTGGACACTACCAGCAAGGGAAGCACCCAATAACCCGGTGGAATCCACGACCGGAGCCCGGATCTAGTCATCCTCGTGCATCATCGACCTCCCTCGATGTGGATCCAGTCATCAAGCTTGTGGATTCACCAAAATAATGCCGGAGCAAACAAAGAGACCAATGGGGGAGGGAATTTGGGAGAGGAGAAAGTGATGAGGACATGAAACCATCGGATACGACGATTGATTATAAGGTGAGCTCGTTCCTAGGTTTGCATAATGATGATAAAACTAAGAGTTATATACTACCTAATATCAGTATTTTAAATGTAATTAGGAACAACAATGATGATGAAATACTATGGATAAACCATGAACAAGACCGATCTCGAAGTCCAAGTCTATCAAAATTGAACACTCAATTCGCTGGCAGTTCGGGAGTACTTCATTAGGAAGGCCATAGTTTCTTCACCCCGAGTGTGTTTGAGGTCCATGAGCACTTGATGGAAAGATTATTTGATAAGATTTCCAATGGATCTGATATCACCTCAATATCATGTCGGCAATGCCTCCAGATCATCAAGAAATGTTATCTTTGTTTTTTCGAGTGCTACTATGTCGTCGTGGGCTTTTTATTCACACTTGGGACCCTGGCCCAAGTTGGAGCACGCCTCCACCATGTGGGGAACACATCAATGAAGCCCTTGTATGCCCACCTTCTTGGCCACCACCTTTAGAGGCCAGAAAAAGCGTTCATGACAAGTTGGAGGCCCAGTCCATGTCATGTTTGAGTCTGTTTTGGAGTCTGGAGCAGCCTGCACCAAAAACGATGCTCAGGTCTCATACAGGCTTAGTTTTGGGCATTCTATATATGCGTGGAAATCAAAGGATATAAGCTTTCCAATGGCATCGATCTCATGTCTATATTTGGTCGGAGTCGACAGGAATTGTCAAAACAATTGGACGTCCGTAATCTGTCAAGGTGTTGCGTCACCGTCTTTTGGGTTGTTGGCCCGTTATCACTTTGGAGTCCAATAGGGACGTGGCTAGGTGGTTTTGCATGACCTAATCCTTATATATTCAATAGCTACCGCCACATTAGGGTTTCAGTTTTGTTTAGATCAAGTTTAGCCTTTGCTACTTGCATGTAAGCGCATGTGCTGGATCAGCCGCCCGTCTTCTTGTCTTCAAAACCCCGTCGTATTTGAGATTGAGTTTGAGATTGAAACCTTTTATTGACAACCAAAATTGGCATACTTTAGAATAGGAGAAGTCAATGCCAAAATAGCAAATTTAGTGCTAACTCTTATTATTTTGCAAGTTTGGTATATGTATACATTATTCAAGACATGGAAATCAGTTTTGGATATTCTAAGCATAATTTCATCAAGACCAAGAAGCACTCAAAACACCATCAAGATGAAGTCAAATAATGAGTTTGAGCCCTCTAAGACAAAGCCCTCGTCGAAACAATCGAAATGGACATATGGATCACCTAATTCGGAGTCCAGATGCAAGAGTTATGGCCAACAGAAGATCTCCTGCGTTGGGAAATCCGGTGGTACCGGTTTTAAAAACTGGTGGTACCGATTTTGGGCAGAATCCTAGTAAATTTGGAGATCCATGCGGATTAGGACTTGTAGAAGGGTTTCTTTGCGGGGTAAGACCTCCCTACCCTATAAATATAAAAGGTTGCGGCTGATTGAGGTAATCCCAATCGAATCTAAACAACTATGCATTTACTTTTATCTTCCAAACCCTAATTCCCTTCCAAACTCTCCATGTTGTTCATCTACTGATCTCCACGACCATAGATGGCGTCCTAAGGCTTGCTGGTCAACCGAGGGCACATCCGCCTACGTCCACACCCTGACGGGGTCCCTCCCGGGCGAGAGCTTCGATGGCCTTTGCTAGTTTGCTCGTAAACTAGTCGTTCTTCGCTACGTAAGTGTGTTGGTTATCCCTTTGCTGGTTTACTCGTAAACCTAGCCATCCTCCATCACGTAAGCATGGTAATTATCCTCTCAAATGATTGATTCAGGCTAAACCCTAGAAATCCAGTGGCACCGGATTCCCTAAACCGATGGTACCGATTTTGGCAGGCTTGCTGCTGGTGATCGATCCGTTGCGGATCCTCACGAGCTAGCGCATATCTCGGTGTGTTGGCCAGAAAAGCGTCAACACCTTTCATTCCCATCTAGTAATTTCAGTAATTTTTCGATACTTGTTCTTGGTAGTTCTTCGTTTGATTGCAGGACATGTGCTTTAGTGGCCAGGTGACGCGCTCCACAAGATCGCGGCAGCCACAGGAGGTGGTGTATCGATTGCTAAGGCGCAGCTTCCTTGGAAGGCAGTAGTCGGGCCGTGAACGTTGTCTCCTCCAATCAAATTACCCCCATGCCTCTCATCGAAAGATCGGGTACAAACCCTAGCGGGTTCATATCAGTAAGGGAGGGAACGGAGAAAAAAAGGGTAGCCGTGCTGCTGCCCTTCTCACTGCTTGTCGGGCTTCGGTCCGCAGCTCCGGCAGGGGCAGGGGTGGGTGCGTGGGGGTTGGCAAGGGAGCCGCCCATGTCACCCGGGTCGACGACGTGGGGCCAAGATGCAGATGTTAATCTACGTAGACGAGAACAACGGTAGTGGTTGCTACTCGACTCTAGTAGTTGAGTGGATTTTTTTAGCGAACTAAAGTTTGAGACCAAATAAGTGCTGCTCAAAATGAAATCACGAGCAGTGGACAGGAGAACCAACCCAAGCCCCCCAAGGCACCTCCGCTATGACCATACACTTTTAAAATAAATATTAAAATTAGAAAATTCACCAGCCACCCGTAGGCCGTAATTGCCAAGAATAATAGAACTAATCTCTACTCCTAAAACGTACGAAGTTCAGCCTTTTTTTTTGTGCATCAATTGTTTTCGTCCATCGTCCTTCGTCCCATCGTCCGCCCGCGGATCCCCCGCCCGTCCCCTTCGTCCGTCCCTGCGTCGCCCCGAACACTCGGATTTCTCGTGATCGCGCGATCCCCGTCCCGAAACTATGTCTCCTTCCGCTCCGCAACAGCCCACTTCGCGCTGTGTCCCTCCCCACCCTCCCCCGCTCCCATCGAAACCCTCGCAGCCGCCGCCTCCGCCTTCCTTCCTTCCTTCCTTCCTTCCTTCCTTCCTTCGCATTCCATCCGCAGCTCCCTAGGCCGATGGTGTCGGGGTCACACAAGGCGGTAAGGGGGCGGGGTGGGTGCAAGGGAGGCGTTGGCGACCTTGCGCGGATGCGGCCTCCGCGATGAGCTCCACCGCGGCAACAAACATGGCCAGGAGCGCAGCGGAACCCATCACTGCACCCACTCGTACAACGACGATGACGCCGCCAAGCCGGTCCTGCTCCGGCCCGCCCGACGCCTGCTGGTCTGCGACGTCCCCGACGTGTTCATTGTCCAGCAATGGTCGCTCGGGCTGGCTAGGGGAGCCGACCTCTCCGCCGCCGCCGCCGCCGACAGCCGGTCCCGGGGCACCGATGGCATGATCACGGCCGCCGCCGGCGCGGATCCGATGAGCTCCTGCACGTCGGCAGAGCCCTGTCGAGCCTACTCCCCGCAGTCCAGGTAATGAATCGAAGCTTGCTGTCATGCCGGCGGCCGGTGGAAGGAGTCCAAATGTGCTAATCCTTTTTTTTTTGCTTCATGTGATAGTTCCTGCAGTTTATGAACTCGTGGAAACAAGAGGCAGCTCTTCTGAACTTTTGCACTCTATGCAGATTTACCACTCACCGAGTCATAGAACAAGGTAATCAATCTGAGCAACAAGAAGTGGATGCTGAAGGGAAACTTGTGGTTCAGAAGGTGGTTGACAACCTGATGGAATTGTATTTGCAAAAGATGAGGCATAGAAGACCTCCATACCTAAAGCCTGTCAAGTAAAATTTGCATCTTATATGATTCATTGTTGTGTTCTTTTGTGCCTGAAAATGAATCACGTAGCTGCACACAGAGCTCCGATGTGCTCCGATCACAAGCTCGTGCAAATGCATTTACATTTTCCCAAATGAAAATGTATATGTCACTTTACCTAATAAGCAGTACCTTCAAATGTGAGTTGTGACATGTCTTGACTCAGCGTTTTGGCTATAGCCTGATTCTCTATTTTGAACCATGCTTCCGTACTCTGTTTTTACATGTTCATGCTGATAATGTTTACTGGATTCAGGTCAGAACCTTAACAAAGGAGCAATGGGTTTTATTTTTGGAGAAGCAGTACCCTGAAGATGTTGGCGTTCTGGCAGTGTTTTCCTTAAACTATGTTAAATTCAGTCCCGGTGAAGCACTTTGTGTTGGTGCCAATGTTGTTTGTGCTGGCCTGACACAAAAGTACAGAGATGTACAAATTCTTTGCTTAATGCTAACATATAATCAGGTTTGTTTTACTCACCTCCTCTTTATATGCATTATTACTTATTGATGGTCCCCTATTTCATTCTCAGACTAAACATCATGCTATTTATATGCCTGTTAGAAACATTTAATTCTCTGCATGTCCTACATTCAGACCTTCGCTGGAGTTCCGCAAGGAGTATCTGTGCAGCCAAATGTGACAAGTTACACCCCCATGAACCGACGAATTTGAAGTCGACTGCTACTTGCTACCCCCAGGCAAATCAGTTACCATGTGCTTTCTTCTTTGACTTGACCTCCCACGCATGTCCTAGGTAGTTCATTGTCGATCCACGGATTGATAAACCTTAGATGGAATACTCTAAGGGAAAAGCTACGATGATCCGTGCGCTTGCGGTTCACAATTGGCGCGTCTATGGACTGTCAACAAGCTTTTCTGGCGCCGTTGCCGGGGATCGGCAACTCGAACCCTAGGGTGATCTATCTAATTTTTTGACTAACCCTAATTTTATTATTGCATATATTCTGTGTTTCTTGTTTGTGTCCAATGAATGCAGGTAAAACCCTAGACACAAGACGATTGAGAAGTTCTCAACGTCCGGACTTTGACAAGTCCAAAACTCACTCTCACAAGTTGATGGCCTTCGTGATAAATATCATGACAGTACCCTTGGATGAGGGGATCCCATGACTCCTCGATTTGCCCTCTAATATGTGTCTCTTGCTAAGCTTGTATAGGATATGCTTGTAATGAATGTAACCCATAAGTAAGAAGTACATAGAATCCCTAGTTCTCTCTTAGGACCTTCATATTAACTAGACTTACATAATGAGCAGTGAAACCTTCTGTGTGTCAACAGACCCAACTTTTCATATCATGTATTCCCCTGTTCTAGTCTTGGTATATTAATCGTGATATAGTTGATGCATTGGAAAACATATTCCTTTGCCATACGCTTTCCCTGAGGAAATAAATACGATACTCTGGAATACTCCCGGGTGAAATGCTACAATGAACTTCTGTGCGCTTGCAGAATTTATGTAATGCTAAGATTTATATTAAGGCATCTCTAGTGCTATCACATATGTAGTGGTGACGCTAAGAAATACCAACATAGAGCAGAGTAGAGCAGAAGATGTGGACATGCTAGAAGAGGCGAGGCTAGCCGCGTTGATCAGGACAACCAGGTACCAGCAAGAACTCAGGAGGTATCACGACCAAAACGTCCAAATGCGGTCATTCAACATTGGCAATCTGGTCCTCCGGAGAATTCAGAGTACAAAAGATCAGCACAAGCTATCTTCACCTTGGGAAGGTCCGTTTATAGTATCAAGGGTTATCGGCCCGGGTACTTACCAGCTATAGCGGGAAGACGGAACAGAGGTGCCCAATGTTTGGAACATTGAGCACTTGCAGCGTTTTTACCCTTAAGAAGTTTTTAGAGTTCATTAGAGTCAATAAAAGTCAGTCCTTTCAATGTACTGTTGTCGGCTTCTTAGCCAAACAATAATAAAGTGTCTATATTCCATTGTCATCAAGCTTGGAATTTGGATACGACTATCATGCTACACTTGCTTGCCAAGTAACGCATATACTACAAAGTTTTGAATCATGCCGAGTTGTTTAAAAACAACCCAGATAGGCTACATTCAAACAAAAGCCATCTACTTTCTGTTTCACACAAAAGGATTGGTTACAAACAACAGATAAACAAGTACTTTTGTTGACGAAACATTAGTATTTACATCTGCAACAGTTAATTACAAAGGTTCTTCTTACATAAACAAGAAAACCTAGAACTTAAGGTGGAAAACAATCTTCTCCGCCGTGTCCTTCTCCTCCTCCATGTAGCTATCATACATGCTCCGGGTACATGCCGAGTTGATCCGTCCTTCCGTAATACTCAGGGGTTGGGTGGGGAACCAGGATCGGACAAGCCCGAGTACTTGCCTAGTACATGATCGGGCGATCCGCTGGCAATACGCCCGCACCTGTCCAGGAGTTGCTTGGAGCCGATCAAAGAGAGGAGGAGCAACAATACCCACGGGTACCTTGGCATATACATCGACCAGCGGAAGGGCAGCCTCTTTCCAAGACTCAATCTCTGCATCATGATGGTTGATCTCCACGTGAAGAGCCTAGATTTCTTCCTCCTGGTCACGGATCTTGGTCATGTCCTGGACAAGCTGTGCATCGGCGTGCTGGCACATCTTCTGCTCTTCAGCAAGCTCCGCCTTGCAATCCTTCTCCCGCTGCTCGGCCTAGTTCGCGTGTTCTTGTTGCCGGTAAAAGCGGTTCTTCATGTCGATTACATCGGCCTTTAGAGCTTCAATGCGCTTCTCACCCTCTGCAACCAAACACATCATATTTATTATATGATCTATGCTAACAATGGGGAGAAATACTCGGCAACATACCTGAGAGTTTCTGTCTCAGAGACTTGTTCCTCTCGAGTACATCCTCTCGCTGGTCTTGATACAGGTTGATTTTCTTGTATGCTTCATCCAGCTCGAGACGAAGCTTGGCACGCTCCTGCTCCCATGACTCCTGCCCTTTGGCTAAGTCATCTGCAGCTTTCTCTGCTTGGGCAATGGACATGCTAGCTCTGCGGAGCATCTCAGACTTTTGATGTGACCGCACAAGTATGATCTGTTTCCAAAAACAAGGCGGCAGAGTTGATTAGCAAAAAACCCAAAGGAGACAAGTATACTTACAGTATTGATTTACTCAATACTAACCTCTGTGAGCTTGGTGAGTTGCTTTTGCAGCTCGGCAACCTTCTCGAGATCTTCCTATTCAACCTGTGAGTTGAACAGGAAGGCATTGTCATCTTCATTAATGTTTACGCTCGGCGTTCCAGTGAAGATCTAGAATGGTTCCGGCGACGGCTCTCGGGGCTTCTTCTTCTCCCGGATAATCTCCTCGATAGTTGCCGGCTTCACCAATCCAGTGGCCGCATCAAGCTCCTCAGTACAGAGACTCGCCATCCGAATACTTTCTGCTGCTTTGGGCCACGCCCTTGGAGCAGAAGTACCCGGAGCAGCTTGCTCCGGTACCTTGGAGGACGACGAAGTGGCAGCGCTCGATTCTTGCGGGCGGGGCTGTGGAGATGCTTGGGGGCTCGGCTCCTGCTCTACTCTCACCTCCTTGTTATGGATTTCCGCGGATGGGTTCACCTCCGAGATCTTTGGCAATTGCGCAGGAGGAGGAGTAGGCGGTCGGCTGAACAAGACAGAAGATTTTAAGAATTAATCCATTGAACACCATCAATAAGCATACGTCGCTTTCTAATAGAGCGGATCACTTACCAAGTGAACTCCATGTCGAACTCTGGTACGTCCAGGTCAAAATTGAACCCTTCAGATGGAATGTCTTGGGGCTCATGTGTTTCCTCTTGATGAGCGGGTTCCTCTTCTTGAAGTTGTTGTATCAAAGACCTTAGATCAAAAGAAAGAACTCAGCACAAGTCAAGATGCAAGATTTCAAAAGTAAATTGACATACCTTGGGGGAGTTGGGTGCAGTGGGATCCCAACAGGAATCTCCACATTTGCTTCCGTCTCCGCCTCAAAGACCTCCGCTTCAGTAAGGCCGGCGTCAGCAGGCTTCTCAAATGAAGGAGACAACCTCTTCAGCACAGCTCGCCTCTTCTTGGGGACCTGAGGACTCGGCGCGTCTTCGGCGCTAGGCCTTTTCAGGCCTGATCCTCCTTGCCCAAGTATCTTGGAACGAGGTTGTGGGGGCGCATCATCATCTGAGGAAGACCCTTCCTCTAGAATCACCTCGTCGATGACCGGCGATGCCTTCTTCTTCACTTTCCCCGAACATTCAGCAGTTTGCTGGGGCTGTGGGGGCGGGGGCGTCTCAGGCAAACCAGACTGGTTTTCCACCACGGCAGGAGGAGCAGAAGCAAATCTGGTTCGCAATTCTTGAAATTGGGTGCAAAGGAAACTAATGAATTTTCATGAAGCAAGAAGGTGGATATCAAAAAATGATATTTGGGTTGATTTCAAGCTTACCACTAGTGGCGGACGACTTGCCGAGTACTCGGGTACCCGACGCGGCAGCTCTTGCGCGTCCATAAACAACGCTTGGACGCAAACGGCGACTTCATCTGAAGAAAGATCGTCGATGGAGATCCTGGTTGGGTCTTTGGGGCCAGTGTACTCATAGCCAGCGTGCTCCCGCTTCTGGCAGGGTTGTACGCACTGGCGCAGGAATGAGCTGGCAATCCCAATGGCAGTCAGGCCTTTCTCCTTCAGGTCAACAATCATCTTCAACAGGCTGGAGATCCCTTCAACCTTATCCACGTCAAGGGCTTCATTCCAAGAATCCTGCTGATGCGGCAGGTGCCCAGAGTGCTTGGATAGCTTTGGGGCCTGGTTCTCTACATAGAACTATTTGTCCATCCAATCCTTGATGGAGTCATTCATCTTAAAATCAAAATAGACACTTTTCATGCCTTGATGGAGCTGGATTCCGGCCCCGCCGACTACTTTGTCTTGACTGGACTTGACACAGAAAAGAAGGCAGAATAGATTTAAATGGGGGTCAATTCCAAGGAAGGTCTCGCAGAGGTGAATGAAAAGAGAAATCTGTATAATGGAGTTAGGATTTAGATGAACCAACTCTAACTTATAATAAGAAAGAAGGCCACAGAGAAAATCATGAGCGGGTAGGGCAAATCCCCGCTCATAGAAAGCAGCAAACACCACGATTTCGTGGACTTAATCAAAAGGCCATGATTTTCCCGCATCCGTACGCCAGAAAGAAATTGGCTTGTCGAGAAGATAACCTTGGTTGACACGGTCCTGCACCAGCTCATCTATTGCTTTGGATGGTTTCCAGACAAGTGCAGGAGCAGATGTGTTCTTGAAGACAGACATGTTCCTGATTGGAATATTCGACGGCCTCTTGCTTGCTGCTGGCTTGCTTGATGTGGACTTGCTTCCTGAGGGCTTGCTGGGTGCTGGCTTCCGATCCATCTCGCTAGCCGAGGTCTTTGGATGGGATCTCGGGTGGGGCTGGAGTGGATTGGAGTATGCGCGCGAGTATGGAAGATTGGGGATTTCGGATTTGGGAGTGGCGGCGGAACAGATGAGAATACGAAGCAGTTTACCCTTTGTTTTTATTAACTGAGCGATAACCCTAGGCGTATTCTCTAAAAGCCGTTTTCACTGCAAACGCCAACACTTGTGTATTTGCGGTTTTTTACCAGATGCGCATTTTGTGCAGCAATTTCCTAACAAGCTAAGTCATTTTTCGATGTATTTTCATACTTGGGGGCTGATGCTTAATGGGAGTGATTTTTTCCAAATCAAAGAATATACTTATTTCTACAGAAGTCTTTAAGCTTATTGTCATCTGCTTTAAGCTTGGGGGCTGGGGGGAAATAGTATATTTCTTTTGGAAAGTTTTTTCATTAATGACCCTGAAATTGTTTTTAATCCTTAAAAACATTTCTAGGCTCGGGGGCTAGACCCATAATGGGCCCATCTTTTTTCAAAAGCTGGACACCACTATAGTAAATGGGAAAGTTTTTGCATCATCTTTGGTTTACCGAACCAAAGCCCGGGGGCTGACTGCAAAAAAAAGTCGGCAAGGAGCACATCATGTTCACTTTTGAAGGTTTTCAACAAGCAGGATGACCAGAAAACAACTTGGCTGATGCTGAAACTGTTGAGAAACAACCCGGCAGATGTGTTGTGTTTTGGAGCATATTGTGTTTTTGCAGAAAAACTGCCCAATTTGGGGACATTTATATTCAAAGCCCAAAATCAACTACGAGCCCAAAGGAATCGAGCCTAGCGGAGCCCAACCAATGGACCATATGGGCTTTCATAGCCCAACTCATAGTCCTAGGTGTTCACATTTAATGAACCTTGGGCATGATAGACTTAAGCATGAAGGAATTGAAGATTTGGAAAGTTATACACTAGATCAAGGCAACCTCAGAGATATTCACGCAGCCTAGGATAGCATGATATTTTGGTGCAGATTCGGAGATCTAAATGGACTCTAATGACAAAATATTGAATACCACAGTAGTAGCCATCGTCGAGATCTTCAATTTGGACATATGGAAAGCATAATTTGGAATATGGAGCTAGGAGATATGGCCACCGAAATGCATGCTGCGCAGAGAAGTCCGGAATTAGACAGATTATCTTTCGTCGCTGTTTTGGGGATCTTAACTTCATTTATAAGAAAACTCATGAATACCAAATTTAGAGATAATTTTGTGCTACACAATTTAGAATCTAAGTTTGCCCTATTTGGAGTCGGACATGGGAGATATGACGTCGGGAAGGCAGGGCTGCTGATAAGGAAAAATCTGGGCGAGTCAAATCTTATGGAAACCAAGTTTGCTTAATTCCCAAGCAAGGATCTCGTGGAAGGGAAGGTGGAGCATGCCCCAAGGCTCCCCTAGAGTATAAATACAACCCCCTAGGCACCCTCAAGGAGGAGATATTGAGATCTATCCACCACAAGTCGACGCGAAGAGGGACACACACCGAAGGAAGCCGACAGCCGCCGCAAGTCCCTCGAGGTTGCCTTGGAGATGGCTTAGGCCATGCCCTAGCCGGCATGGTTGGCCCTACGTGGTGAAGCCATAGTGGAGTTCCGGAGCCATGCCTTGAACTCATTAAGGCATATGTACATTCGATGGTGATATCAATCTACTTGTCTTGTTTACTTTGATCTTCTAAGATGCATGCTTTCTCTCATATGTCTAGCTAGCATATGTTCTTAGTAGGAATAGATCTAATCATGGTGATTAGTCTATGTCCTGCGGATACATCTTAGTACTGCGTAGGAAGTCAGCGTGATTATCCTCATGTGGTGACAGCATGCGGGAGGAAAAAGGTCGAATGATTGCATAATATTGAGTAAGATCAACGGCGAGTACCATGGGAGTTGTTGCGTGGCCACCAAGAGGAGGAGCTGCGAGTAAAGAGCGCTTGGTGGGCTTTTGAGGTAAAGCTTTGGGAAACCTTTGGTGTTGATGCACCTCGCAAGGGTGCCCATGAGAAAGTTCTTAGAGATGACTCTTTATCTTGGTACGAGATTAGATTGATTATCACATTGGCCGGAGTTGCAACTAGAAGACGGTAGGCTTGTGCTACGTTTGGTCGTATTACCTTGTGTCATGAGGTTGTGATCCATTCATTACATTCATCAACTTTACACACATGTTTAACCTTGTATGCAATCTATGCTTCATGATAGGATTAGATCCATTCGGTTAGATAGAAAACCCTAGGTAGTTCTTTGTCGATCCACGGATTGATAAACCTTGGGGAATAATCTAAGGGAAAAGCTACCAACGATCCGTGCACTTGCGGTTCACAATTGGCACGTCTAAGGACCATCAACACGCCCTAAGGCTTACTGGTCAACCTAGGGCACGTCCGCCAATGTCCACGCCCTGACGGGGTCCTTCCCGGGTGAGAGCTTCGACGGCCTTTGCTAGTTTGCTCGTAAACTAGTCGTTCTTCGCTACGTAAGTGCGTTGGTTATCCCTTTGTTGGTTTGCTCGTAAACCTAGCCATCCTCCATCATGTAAGCGTGGTAGTTATTCTCTTGAATGATCGATTTAGGCCAAACCCTAGAAATCCGGTGGCACCGAATTCCCTATACTGGTGGTACCGGTTTTGGTAGGCTCGCTGCTAGTGATCGATCCATTGTGGATCCGCGTGAGCTAGCGCATATCTCAGTTTGTTGGCCAGCAAAAGTGTCAACTCCTTTCATTCCCATCTAGTAAATTCAGTACATTTTTCATATTTGTTCTTGCTAGTTCTTTGATTGCTTGCAGGACATGTGCTTTAGTGGCCAGGTGATGCGCTCCACAAGATCGCGGCAGCCATAGGAGGTGGTGTATCGGTTGCTAAGGCGCAGCTTCCTTGGAAGGCAGTAGTCAGGCCGTGAACGTCGTCTCCTCTAATCGAATTACCCCCACACCTCTCATTGAAAGATCGGGCACAAACCCTAACGGGTTCATATCAGTAAGGGAGGGAATGGAGAAAAAAGGGTGGCCGTGCTGCTGCCCTTCTCACTGCTTGTCGGGCTTCTTGTCCGTAGCTCCGGCAAGGACTTGGGAGGCTTCATGGATGTGATGGCAGTGATCTTCTCGGGATTGGCCTCAATTCCACAGTGGCTGACTATGAAGCCTAGCAATTTTCCTGCAGGCATGCCAAACACACATTTGGTTGGATTGAGCTTCCATTGGAACTCCATGAGATGTGCAAAGGTCTCGGACAAGTCGATAATAAGGTTGTTCGTGTTCTTTGTCTTGACTATGATGTCATCAATGTAAGCTTCAACATTGCGGCCAATCTGGGCCTTTAAACAACTCTGAATTGCACGCTGGTATGTTGCCCCTGCGTTCTTGAGTCCGAAGGACATCGTTGTGTAGCAGTAGGCGCCGAACGGGGTGATGAACGCTTTCTTTATCTGATCGTCTTCATACAGGCTTATCTGATGATAGCCCGAGTAGCAGTCGAGGAAGTAGAGTAGAGAACAGCCGGCCGTAGAATCCACCACTTGGTCGATGCGCGGTAGCCCGAAAGGATCTTTTGGGCAATGCTTGTTCAGGCCGGTGTAGTCGACACATATCCTCCACTCGTTGTTGTTCTTCTTCTGCACCAAGACAAGATTAGCGAGCCAGTCCGGGTGGAACACCTCCTTGATGAACCCGGCTGCTAGTAGTTTCGCCAGCTCCGATCGGATGGCTTCTTTTTTGTCCTGGGCGAAGCGTCGCAGGCGTTGTTTCTTGGGTTTGGCGGCTGGATCAATGTTGAGTTTGTGCTCAGCTAGCTCCCTTGGGACTCCCGGCATGTCAGATGGCTTCCATGCAAAATTGTCACGGTTGTCCCGTAAGAAGCTAGTGAACGCGCTTTCCTATTTGGTAGGCAGGTCAGCACCGATCAGCACCTTCTTCGAGGGGTCGCCCGTCCCTAGGTCGATCGCCTTGATTGGTACTTCCTGGGAGGGCTTCACGGTTGACGTGGCTGGCTTTTTTGTTGGGATGTCCAACTCAGCCTCACCGAGTTGCTTTGCCATTGCTGCTACGATTGCTGCCTGGCTCGGTTGCTGCAGGCTTGCAGCAATCGTCACTGCCTCGATATCACAGTCATAGGAGGTCTTCAGGTCGCCCTTTAGAGATAGAATTCCTTTAGGACTTGGCACCTTCAGGATGAGGTATATGTAGTGTGGTATCGCCATGAATTTCGCCAGAGCAGGTCATCCCAGGATCATGTGGTACGAAGATTCGAAGTCGGCAACCTCGAATGAGATGTACTCGGTCCTTTAGTTAGCCTCAGTACCAAATGTAGCTAGAAGTGATACCTGACCGAGCGGTACGGCGGTGTTGCCTGGAACGATGTCGAATTTATGAGCCCAGCAGTCCACACAGGGTAGGCTGTGTGATTGATTTGTCGTGGGACAGATCGAGGATTAGAAGTCGATGGTAACACGAGACGCAAGGATTGAACAGGTTCGGGCCGTCAGGATGACGTAATACCCTACGTCCTATGTTGGGTGTATGGATTGCTGTGTATGAAGTTCCTGAAGGATCTCCGTAGTTGGGTTCTGTCCTAGGTTGAATGAATGCGTGGGTTGTAATCTGTCCTGGAGGGGGGTCTCAAGGCGCCTTATATAGTCCGGCTGCCTTGAGTTACAAGTCGGCTAGAGATCATAACCTACCCGAAATACAAGGATGCGATCCTATAACGATTACAGATATCTTTCCCTATAATTCCGGCTAGTTTATCTTGATCTCCGAGCTTCTTGCAGGATACGCCGCCTTGTTTCTTGCTGCGTGCGCCGTCGCGCCCATTCGGCTCGTCCGACTGGTGGGCCTCCGAGTGGTGGGCCACCCAGTCTGACAACCCGGCCCGACAGCACTCGGATTGGGCCGCCCTTTGATGGTTGGGCCAATCCACCTTCTGGGTACCCCTGGGGGTCTACCCCCGACAAGCCCCCGAGTAGTACGTGGTGGAGTGACAAGTCGGCGAGGTCGTGCCATCTGATGAGCTTCGAGCTTGCTGCAGTTGGAAACGAAACCGCGTGATACTGGAGAGAAAAAGGGAGCCGTCTCCCAACGGATGCGCCGCGAGGTGCGTCCGTTGGCCGTAGCCCCCAAGCCTTGAAGCGATTCCGAGGAATCGGTCCAAGGGTTAGTAGCCTTCTTCTGAGGTCGTCAGACAATCAACGGATGCGCCGCGAGGTGCGTCCGTTGGCCGTAGCCCCCGAGCCTTGAAGCGATTCCGTAGGAATCGGTCCAAGGGTTAGTCGAGGAGCATCTGACTGAATCATCCGGCGTTAATTTCGGCGTCCAGTCCCCGAGCATGAGGTCCGGCGGGGCCCTGCCGGGCACGCCGAGTAGTCGTAGCTGCGCCTAGCCCTCAAGTGCAAGGACTCGTCGGGTGAGCACGATGCGTAGCCGTCCCGGCGCCAGCCCCCGAGCGTGAGGGCTGAGCACGCCGAGTGGTCGTCCCGGCGCCAGCCCCCGAGCGTGAGGGCTGAGCACGCCGAGTGGTCGTCCCGGCGCCAGCCCCCGAGCGTGAGGGCTGAGCACGCCGAGTGGTCGTCCCGGCGCCAGCCCCCGAGCGTGAGGGCTGAGCACGCCGAGTGGTCGTCCCGGTGCCAGCCCCCGAACGTGAGGGCTGAACACGCCGAGTGGTCGTCCCGGCGCCAGCCCCCGAGCGTGAGCGCTAAGCACGCCGAGTGGTCGTCCATACCCTGCAACAAAGCACAAATTCGAGAGGAGAAAGTACTCGGCGATATAAATATTAATGAACCCCGCTTCCTGCTTTTAAGTCTCTTAATTTCCCCAGGCAGTTAGCCTGTTACGTTTATGCACCTGATCCCCGATAGCCGTAGTCCATAGCGCAGGGAGCTGGGCCGCGTGCACGCGTAGGAGCGTAGGCGTACGGAAGAGCCGAGGTTTCACGGATTAAGGCGTGTGCTCCCCGAGTACTTTAGCAACTCATTTTAAAGCTCACGGAATTGATGAAGTTAATTGATTAATACTTAGCTTGGCGAGCGATTCGAGTCCTGGAGGATTCCTTCTTTGTCAGATATGCCAAAGAGGAGGCAGACGGGGAGGTGTCGTTTCTGATACGCGGCGTCAGGAACAGTGTTCCCGTGATCGCACAGGACGCTCCCGTGGTCGAATGAAGCCAAAGGCGATAAGGGTAACCTGTGCAGCTTGGGCAGAAGGAGGGACGCGTGGCGCGGAGCTCATGTGTCTGTCATCGTGGAGGAAGTCTGTCGTCCTCCGGCGGCTCGGGGCTATAAATACCCACCAGGAAGCCAGAGCTACCACCCAGGAGCGAGTATGTATAGGACCCTTGTAGTCAATATGCCGAAGGCTCATTACTGGGCTCATCCACCGGGGAAAGCTCATGGAGTCTCCAGGGTATGGTGCTAGAAGAGTGCTTGCGAAGGTTCTGAGGTGTTGATTAGCGTCTGAGTGCTGTCCCGTTCACCCCTGCATTCCCATGTGACGAGGGTCATGTGGGGTGAAATGCTTTGTAGAGCAAGGGATACCTGAAGGCATTCGCTAACAACCCTCTATCAGTGCTGTCCCGTCGACGGCTGCAGTGGTGCTACAAGAGAGCTTGCGAGGAGCTCATGTGGGCCAAGCTTGCTCCGGATGCAGCACTAGGTGCAGTGGCGGGCGCTCCAGACCGTCTTCATGATGGTTAATGTGTTTGATCTTTGTAACCGGTGCATGACCGGCTTCGTTGTAACTGTATAACCTGCAAAAGGATTCTATTCTTTGACTGTCGTAACTTGTTCACAGCGTCAGCCGCCGAGCGTTTCGGGGCTGATCGAGCCCGAGAGGCGCGCTGTTTTTGATGTGGCGCCAGCCCCTGAGTCCGAGTGCTGGTCGAACCTTAGCGGTACGCCCTTTGATTTGCAGTATTGGCTCCCGAGTAGTTCGAGGCCAATCGAGCCCGAGAGGCACACTGTCTTGGATGCGGCGCCAGCCCCCGAGTGCGAGCGCTGTTCGAGCCTTAGCGGCACACCACTTGATTTGCAGTGTTGGCTCCCGAGTAGTTCGAGGCCAATCGAGCCCGAGAGGCACACTGTCTTGGATGCGGCGCCAGCCCCCAAGTGCGAGCGCTGTTCAAGCCTTATCGGCACACCACTTGATTTGCAGTGTTGGCTCCCGAGTAGTTCGAGGCCAATCGAGCCCGAGAGGCACACTGTCTTGGATGCGGCGCCAGCCCCCGAGTGCGAGCGCTGTTCGAGCCTTAGCGGCACACCACTTGATTTGCAGTGTTGCCTCCCGAGTAGTTCGAGGCCAATCGAGCCCGAGAGGCACACTGACTTTAATGCGGCGCCAGCCCCCGAGTCCGGGTGCTGGTCGAGCCTTAGCGGCACGCCGACTTCTTCGTCCTGCCCGAGTGCTCGGGCCCCTTTTTTACCGTTGACGCCCGGCGCGTAACGGAAGGCGGAACGTCCAACGGCTCTTTTTACCGTTACGCCCGCGTTCGTTAATCGTGCCATCTCCCGGTAATTTCGGGCATCGAGCCGCGATATAAGGGGTGAGGGTTAGGTCTGGAGAGGAAATCTTCCCGTTTCCAGATCCATTCTCCCCTTTCTTCGTTCTTCATTCCGCCGCCACCAGAGCTCATTCTGCTCGTAGATCCGTTCCGCGGTCTTAGCCACCACGGGGAGTGTAGTCTCGTTGATGCGAACGAAGACCCCTGCTCTCAGATCCATGGCGCCTAAGAAGAAAGTCACTGGCGTCCCCAAGTCGAGCAAGGTTCCCTCCTCCGGCGCCGTATGGGCGCGGGGGAAGGTAACCACGAAGATGCTGGAGGAGATGGTGGAGCGGAGCATCCTCCCGCCTCAGGCCGTGGCGGAGTGGCGGCCGAGCGCCGGGGAGGATTTCCCGTCAGAGAACTCCGGCGAGCTGGTCCTGTTCAGGCCGTTCTTTGAGGCGGGACTTGGCTTGCCGACGGGGGCCTTCTTCCGAGGTCTGCTTCACTTCTATGGGATCGAGGCCATCAACCTCAACCCCAACTCCATCATGGCGATCTCTGTTTTTATCCATCTCTGTGAGGCCTATCTGGGGATCTCTCCCCATGTCGACCTGTGGAGATACTTGTATTGGCTGAAGCCCCAGCCAAGCGAGGAAAAGATGGTGGTAGTGGGAGGCGCCGGGTTCATGCTACGTCAAGGGCGGAAGGACGAATACTTCGACATCACCCTCAACACCTCCAACAAGGGCTGGAAAGCCGAGTGGTTCTACGTTGGGAACCACGCGTCGGCGATCCCCTGCCACACTGGAGAGCGGCCGAAGGTCAGGGACTGCTGGAACGAACTCCCTGACGCTTCCCAGATGCAGGAGGTGGATGAGCTCCTTGCGTTAATCAAGGAGCTGAAGGACGACGGAGGCCTGACGGCAATTGGTATCGCCTGCAATTTTAGCAGGTGGCTGATTTAGCCGATCCAGGAGCGGAAGCACCCGGGCTATGAGTACTCGGGCCGGGATGATCCCACCCGGGGTGCCATCCGAACCGTAGGCAAGGAGGAGATGAAGGCGCGTGTGAGCGGGTTCTTCCTCGGCCACGTGTCGGAGAAGCACCAGCTGCACCCCTTTTCCTTGAAGAGGCCTGCTCCACCGGTGAGTTTCTGTTCCGAGTGCTTTTCGAATGTTCTTTTTGATGCAACTTTTGATTTTTGATGTAGTCATCCGTTGGCCGTCTGATTTTGCGATTTCTCTGGCGCAGGATCGGGCTTTCGAGTATTTTTCTGCTGCTCCACTCCCAGAAGACTTCCTGAGGAAGATATTGCTGGAAGAGGCGCCTCCGGCTGATCAGGGCGACACTCCTGCAGAGGGGGCGATTGATCCGCCTGCTCCTCGTATATGGGCGCCCAGCGATACGGAGGGTTCGATGAGCCCTTCGGATGAAGAAGTGGTGGAGGACAGTCCGCGGAAGCGCCGGGCGGCCGTGGCGAAACGGAATACTCGCAGGGCCGGCGCTTCTAAGCCGGCGGCGTCCGCTGACGGTGAGGCGGCCGATGACGACTTGGCGACGTTGTCCGATGAAGCGCCCTCCGTCCGAGATGCAGTGGCGCGTACACCGCCACCGCCTCCCAAGCGGAGGCGCACGAAGAAGGTCGCGGCGAAGAAGTCGGACGCGCAGCCGGTTCAGCAGCCGGCTACAGGTTCGGATGCTGATGTTGACGAGCCGGGAAATCCTTCCCCGGCCGTCTTGGACGATGAGGAGAAGGACGAGGCGATGCCCGACGCCGTGTTCCAGGAGCAGGAAAACGATCGGGCCATGGGCGTCTCGGTGGAGGAGAGGCGGCGCATGATGGCGGAGACGATTGTGCAGGCCGCCGCGGATGCAAGGCCAGTCTCCGATCTGGGGACTAGGCCGATCCTGATGACGGCCTCGGCGCAGCGGCGTCCCAAGCTTGCCATCATGCGGCCCCGAGTCATGGTGGTGAAGAGTACCCAGTAAGTATCCGGTCTTATGCTCGTTAGCTATGTGCATAGCTGTTTCCGAGTTCTTTCTTTTCATTGCCGAGTGCTTTTTTCAGCAAAGCCTCCGATCTTGACGGTGAAGCGGCCAGCTGGAAGGCTCCGTCGACTGACGTCCCGCAAGGTCCGAGTTCTCCTCTGGCCGCACCTGTTGGGCAGTCGTCCTCAGGTGCTACGCCTGAGGTGACAAACTCGGCCGAGGGGTCGGCAGCGGCGCAACCGGAGGAAGTACCAGCCGGGCGTGACCCGGAGGTGATGGCGGAGACGCTGGCGGCCGGCGACGTGCAGGGTGGTGGAGGTGATACGGCGATCCTTCCAAGTGGCGGCGCTGGGGATCCTGATGTGGACCCGGTGATCCAGGCTTCGCACACAGGCGCGGTCGACACTGCTCAAAGAGAAGCCTAGGAGAAGGGACTCCAAAAGCAGTCGGACACCTCTGGAACTATCACTGTCCCCGGGGTGGTCGCTATTGCGGAGGGGGAGGGGTCGGTTATTGCCGAGCTTCACATTGCTGTCGACCACGCTCGGCGCTGTGCAGCGGTTTGACTCCTCATTTGTCTTGTTTATCTTTTCTTCTTTCTTATGAGTTGTCTGAGTTCTTCACTTTGGCGAATGGTTGTAGAAGTTGTCTACGCTCCGGAAGTCGCGCCTTGGGCAGACCCAGGATGTGGAATCGGCGCTCCAGCGCGTGGCGAAGGTGGAGGCGGAGCTTAAACGGGTCAAGCGCCAGCGCGACGTCGCCCGGAAGAGCCTGAATGATGCCGTCGTGCAGCATCGCTCGCACCTTCATGGTGAGGATTTGTCCTTGGTGTAGCTTTTTCGGTGCTTCTTGTTTTACCTATTACTTTTCCCGTGTGCTTTTTACCCTGATCCGAGTGCTCCCCTTCTGTTTCAGAGAGGGAGATGGAGAGGGACCGCCACATCAAGGAGCTGAAGGAGTTGCGTTTTGCAAATGCGACTCTGCAAAAATCGGAGGAGGTGATGGCGGGGAAGTTGAAGACGGAGTAGGACTGCCGAAAAGGTGCGGACATGACGATGCTCCAGGCGATGTATACTATCCAGAATAACTCTCAACTCATAACAGGCTTGGAGCAAGATCTGGCGTCGGCGCATTTGGCCTTGACGGAGGTCAACGAGGCGGCGAGGGATCTGCTGGACGCCGTCGCCCCGGAGGAGGGTGAGCCGACAGCCCTTGTCGCTCGTCTGCAGGGTGCACCGGCTCGGATCGCCGATCTGGTCAAGGAGTCGGCGGTTGTGTGTGCGAACGACGCTCTTGCGCGTGTTCGGACACTATACCCGCGGATCGACCTTGCGCCAGTTGGC
Organism: Alloteropsis semialata; assembly: GCA_004135705.1. NCBI lineage: Eukaryota > Viridiplantae > Streptophyta > Magnoliopsida > Poales > Poaceae > Alloteropsis > Alloteropsis semialata. Next base: position 45,792,065 of record CM014271.1, read on the forward strand.
GACGGGGTGGCAGCGGACGCCTCAACGGAGCAGGTGGATGAGGCGTTGGCCCAAACTCGTCCAATCGCCGAGAAGGTTGGCGAGGCTCTCAAGCTGGAGTAGGTTCCTGCGTACTCAAGCAGGGTAGAGTAGACTTTGTGTATATAAGCTGTCAGAAACAAGTAAAACAAGAATGTTGGATATTTTGTTATATGTTCTAAAGTTGCCCGAGTAGTTCTTTTGCTGTAATGTGCTTTTCCCTTCGCTTCACTTATCCTAAGTTCATAACATCGAGAGCGGATCCCGTGCACGTGTAGAAGGCTTAGGCGTCGTTCCAGGCCCGATTACACAGCATTTAGTTAGGAACTACTCGGGAACGGAGTAATACCGAGTGGTTTTGCAAGAAGAGCAATTATAAAATGGACAAAGCATATATTTTTATTGAACTTCGTGATACATAGCTTTTTTCAAGGGTAGAATCGGCGTAAATGCTCTATGTTCCACGGGTGTGGGACTTCGGTGCCATCCTCGTATTGGAGACGAAAAGTACCCGGGCATATGACCTGAGTCACGATGAACGTGCCTTCCCATGGGGCGGAGAGTTTGTGAACCCCTGCTGTGGATTGCACTCGGCGCAAGACGAGGTCACCAATGTTGAAGTCCCGTTGCTGGACGTTCTTGTCGTGATAGCGCCGGAGTTGTTGCTGGTAGCGCGCATGTTGTATGAGTGCGTTGACTCGGTGTTCTTCGATGGAGTCGAGGTCCACCTCACGGGCTGCTTCTGCTTCGCCTTCCTCGTAGTTGCAATATGTTCTTACACAGGTCTCAATAAGCTAAATATCATTTTTCCACAAATTTTATTCTATGATTTTATGTACTTGTAGTTCAAATTTGGCTTACACGAAAAATATCTATTAAAAGACAGAAATTTGTTAAATATAGCAAACATGTCGAGAAATGTATCAAATTGGAATATGATGTACCAACAAATGGAAAAGTTGTAGAGAAATAGAAGGGAGGGCATAAATCAATTTTTTTTGTTTCTTTGCCGTGCGCCGTGGATTGGACGCACGGCAAAGTGGGGCGTTTGCCGTGCGTCGGGAGCGGCGCACGGCAAAGTGGGGCGTTTGCCGTGCGTCGTGGATTGGACGCACGGCAAAGTGGGGAGTTTGCCGTGCGTCGTGGCCAGGCGCACGGCAAACCTGACGGTCGTTACTGTTTCGGCGGGTGGCGTTACTGTTTGGGCGGGTGTCAAGCACGTGACGAGCGTTCGCCGTGCGGCGCTGTTGGAGCGCACGGCAAAGATGGTGTTTGCCGTGCGTTGGCCTGAAGGCGCACGGCAAATCACGGTTGTGCCGTGCGCTCGGTTTTTCCCGTGCGGCAGTGGTCCTGGCGCACGGCAAACGCTACCTTTGCCGTGCGCGCGATATTTCGCGCACGGCAAAGATTTCTACGCACGGCAAATTGTCGTTTTCCGGTAGTGTGCCCGTCTAACATATGCAATAGAAAAATGTATTCCATGGTAGAACGTGACGGAATGGCACAGGAGGGATGGAAATTTAAAACCAATGGCATATAGAGGATGATCTAAATTTTAAGGGCATAGAAGGAATGAGTTAAATTTTCAATGGCATCCAAGGAATTTGCTCTACCCAAAATGCACGTCGTCAGCAACCAGAAGATGGCGACCATACATGCAAAATTGCAAAATCATTTTCCGACAATGTATATATGACCAAAAGTGCAAGATTTACCATATATATAGTCTGCTCACTACTACAGCAGGAGCATCACAGGCGGTTCGGTTGCCCACATCACAGGCGGTTTTCAAAAGTGGCGCTGGTTAAGTGGCGCTGATAATCGCATTTTCACAGTCGGTTTTTAACCGGCTGTGAAAACTGATTTTCACAGCCGGTTTTTCTCTTGAACCGGCTGTGAAAATAGTTTCACAGCCGGTTTTAGACCTTCAAAACCCGCTTCGTCAGGCGCTATCACAGCCGGTTTTCATCCAAAAAACCGGCTGTGAAAGTATATTTTCACAGCCGGTTTTTTTCTAAACAAAACCGGCTGTGAAAGGTCATTTTCACAGCCGGTTTTCGTCCAACAAAAACCGGCTGTGAAAATCAGTTTTCACAGCCGGTTTTCTGGGCAAAAAACCGGCTGTGACAGGGATTTTTCACAGCCGGTTTTTTGGGCAAAAAACCGGCTGTGACAGGGATTTTTCACAGCCGGTTTTTGCTCAAAAAACCGGCTGTGATGCCCTTTTTCACAGCCACTTTTTGATATTTTCACGGCCGGTTTAAACCGGCTGTAATAACTCTTTTCAGTAAAAAAAATAATAATTACGCATAATCTGGCAAGCACAATATTGCAATATATATCAATCCAGCACAAACAAACAACAATACATCAACTCCGAATAATAATATTACAGTCTCACATTTGAGTCCAAACATATCGAGTCCATACATATAGAGTCCTTACATAAACCATACATATATCAAAGTCCATACATGAAACCATACATATCAAAGTCCATACACCTAGTCCTAAATCACACAGAACTCACCACCTGGTGTCACAACATGGTCTAAAATAAATCCACATAGTTGTTCCTGAAGTGCCCAAATCTCACTAAGAAGCAACTCAGAAGTATGGAGACTACAATTCTGCACACAACACCATAATAGCAATGTAGTTACTGACAAAATATCAATGAATATTTAATATAGGCAGAAGTATTGCATGCATGCATCTTACAAATATTTAATATAGAAACCAAAAATTGGCACACTCTAATATTACAATTTGTGTTATCTCATGATATACCGACACTGGAAACCTCACATTATTTACCGTTGCACTGAACAGATTGTCACGAGCTGACAGATTGTTACTAGCAATAACCATGATTCAGAATTATGAAAGCATCAACTTTCAATGTGGCACAACATGCACCTTTCTTACAAACATTGGTTGATACAATAATTATAACGTAATGGGCACGCTTCTATACAGGTTGGCCGCCCCAGGTCAACGCAGATGAACCCCTTAATCACAATATTGCTAAACAGAACATAAGAGGAGGGACAATAGAAGTTGCCAATACATTGTAGCCATTTTTCATGCATGCCATGTTCTCAAACGTAAGATCATGCATGCAGCCAGTTTTGTTTATTATATATATTTTGTTGTTGTGACTTGAATTAATGCGGCCATGTATAAAGGAAGATTGATTTCTTCATGTACCATTCACTAACAATTCGTTGCATGGTTCATGAGCTTTTGTTTTCCCACATCGATAAGTTTATCATTAATAGTAAACAGCAAAATTCAGATGCTAGCAATGTAAACTTTTTTCTAAGTACATCTACTAGAAAGCTAACACACAGCAAGAATAGTTTTTAGCTGAACTGAAACACCCCTCGATATGCTTGTTCTCCGAATATGAAAAGTAAAACAATGAATATGAAAAGTAAAACAATGAATATGAAAAGTAAAACAATCGTTGCGTACCTGATCTGCTTGTTCTCCGAACTCATCATTAGTTGCGCATAGCATATAATGCATCACATAGAAGCCGCATAGATTGTTTCCAGCCGGCTGCCTAAGAATCCATTTCTTTTGAATGATATCAAATTTTTTGGAAAATGGCCTAAATATAATGCCCCCTTTCTTCCTGTACTTGGCAAAAGCACTGCATACATTACGAAGAATTGGTAACATTAGACGGTAGATTATCTAAAATACATATACACATTGAAAAGAAGAAAATGGTTGTCCTGACTTACGTGTTGAGGAGGTTGATGAGAGGTTGGATGTACTCAAGCTTCCTCCGTTTCGAGTCATAAACCTTAATAGTGCTCTGATCAAGGCATATGTCGATGAGAACATGGTGAAATCTGCATTTTGGATAAAACCAAATAAATCATTTCTAAAATTGACCAAAGAAAGTAGTGATTTGAAGACACTTACTTGCAATTGTATGAAAGAAGTATGCGCTTCTTGTCCTGCATCTTGAGCATAGCATGCACCAAGTAGGTTAAGCAGTGAGGCTTTTTAATCTCTTCCTCATTAATAGCTTGAGGGTCTAAGAATCCTACGTCTGTCGTGCCTTCTTCCTTCAACTTGTGTGCCACCATGCTACAAAATGAGAAACTTATTAGACAAGGTTTATTCATTCTATAAGTTGTAGGAAAAAGATAGTTTAGACACTTACAGAGAAAATAAACTCATGATTGAACAATCTAAGGCATTCTGCTGGTACAACTCATATAGCGACTCGAAATAAACCCAGACTATTTCCTCTTTTGACTTGGACGGTGGCTTATGAAAATGTTCTTCCTTGTATCTCGCCCCAAACGCCTCACCACTCTGACCTTTGTACCATTGATGCAAATTCCGCATTCGCGTGGGTAATTGAGGTATTTGCCAGGGTTCCACAAGATCCCCGCCCGGTTGGAACTTCCATATAGGCGGCGGAGGTGTAAGCTTACCATCCTCTTCCAACTGTATAAGGTCTTCCTGTGTGAGGTTGTTTGCTTCTAAAACTCTTCCCTTGCCTTCTTATTTTCCAGGAAGTTTTGATCGCTTAATTTTCGGTTGGATTGTTTACATATAGTGCGCCCGAAGTCTGATGGAGGCTTCCAGTTATTCCCTGTCTGTGGAACCATTGCTAATTTGTAGAAGTGAAGTACCGCCTCAATGGGTGGTGGCGCTTGGTCCTTTTCTGGCATTAGCGATGTTATACTCGCATTCACTTGCTTTTTCCTAGTGTCTTGGTTAGATTTAGTTGGCCTTTGCTCTTGCTCTTCCTCTTGCCCACATGGTGTATTAGCATACACTGGATTCTTAGAACATAACATAGCAGACTGCATGCTCTTTTCCCTTGTGCTCGGTGGCGTGCTCACCCTTGAACATCGGCCCTGAGAAACACGTTTTTTGGGCTTGGGGCTTGCTGATCGACTTTCAGATCCTTCTGGCTGTGGGAGTGCATCATTGTCAGGAATAGGTGACAATGGACGTTCATCCGACTCACAGTCTGATTCTTCAGACTCGTCGTCAAATGAGATATAGCGCTTACGCCAAGCCACGAAGCAACCAATGTTGTCCCCAATTTTCTTCTTATCATCCTGCCCGGGGATATATAGCTCCACTCTACGGAACCTTTTCTTAACAATGGCATCAATGGTGACTTTGGCGTATCCATCCGGCAATGGACGGCAATGCAATTGAACCCCTTCGCCCGTAGGCCATGCCTGCCCAACCGCAACCTTGGTCTTCCAGAATTTGTCCTGGACATATAGCTTGCATTGTCTTGGTTCTGTGATCGCATCCACTGGGAAAGAAAGGCCTGCATCTTCCGCAGGAAGCCCGACACTTCCGCAACTACTACGGTGCACGACAGGGCTAGTGTGAATCTCACCGCCTTGTTCCGGAAGCGAACCTTGGTGCCGAGCCTGCTCGCTGAATTCCTTCCGAAGCTTCTGGGTTACTTGTTGAGTTACTTGTTCGGTTACTTGCTGGCGGACTTGTTCGGTCACTTGTTCGGCAACTTGCTGGCGAACGGCTTGTATCATAGAATTCCATTGGGACTCTCGTGCTGCCTTGCTCCTTTTATGGCTTCTGTATGTGCTTGCATCGTCTACGAAGGCAAGGCCCCAGGGAACAACTCCGGTGCCTCTTGTGCGTCCAGGGTGCTCTTTGTTTCCTAGAGCACGTGTAAGCACGTCATCCTCTCTATTCGGAATAAAGAGTCCGCCCTCAACTTCACTTTGGGCTTGCTTTATTTTACTAGCTATTTCCCTGGATTT
>CM014271.1:45805234-45835910 GCA_004135705.1 Alloteropsis semialata
ACCCGGCCACGTCCTGGCCCATCCGGCGCCGTACCCACTTGGTACCCGCCGCGTCAGAACATGATGGGCGTCCGTCCTTCGCCACGACAGCCACAGTGGCACCCGTCACGTCCAAGCAGGAACGCTACAGTCCTGAGAGGAACGCATGTGCTACACCAGGCACCCAAGTACGACCCCAGGCACCCATGGGTGACACCTGGAACCCGAGCAGGACACCTGGAGCACCCGAGGACCTCGAGCGAGTCAACCACGACCTGGGAACTACCCGGGAGCTTACCCGAGAAGACGTCTACACCAACCACCCGGGATGTACGATCCCGGGTCCGGCGGGGTGCCCACTCCGTCAACACCTGCTCCCTGTACGGCTCGGTGCACGACGCAAGCTAAAGGCCTCGGGGCAGTAACTCCCCTTGTAATTTTTTTTTCTTTCTTACCCCCCGCTCCCTTCTCTCCTTGAGACTATAAAAGGGGATAAGGGGACACCTGAGGGGGGAGAAGGCCGACACCAGCCGAACATTCGGACACAGCACGAACAGCACACTCGCTTGCACAGCACCGGGACCTGGGACCCTCTCCCTCTCCCGACCAGTTTGTACCCCCTACTACAGACTTTGGGCTTGAGAACATCGGCACATACTGGACGTAGGGTATTACTCTCCGGAGGCCCGAACCAGTCTAAAACCCCCTGTCTCTCGAGTCACCATCCGGGCTCCGACGCGCGATCGTAGAAAATTTACTTGCCGGAGGTAGAGAACCCCGACAAGTAGTTTCTGCACCTGGGGATAGCGAGACTTGGATTCGCTGAGTACTTCGCTTACGTAGTAGACTGGTCGCTGCACTCGTTGCACCTTTCCTTCCTCCTCCCTTTCCACGACGATGACGGTGCTCACCACATTAGTCGTGGCAGCAATGTACAGGAGTAGCGTTTCGTCATTATGTGGAGCGGCGAGTACTGGTGGATTGGAGAGATAGTTATTGAGGTCAGTGAAAGCTTGCTGCGCCTCTTGGTTCCACTCAAACTTGTCGATCTTCTTGAGGATCTTGAAGAACGGCAAGCCCTTATCCCCCAGCTGGGAGATGAACCTGCTTAAGGCCGCCATGCAACCAGTCAGCTTCTGGATCTCTTTTTCCCAGTCGGCGATTTCATCCTCCGGATGGTGTCTATCTTCTCTGGATTGGCTTGGATGCCTCTGTTGCTAACGATGAAGCCGAGTAGTTTCCCTTTTGGTACGCCAAAGACGCACTTAGTCGGGTTTAGCCTCCAATTGAGCCTGCGGAGATTGTTGAACGTCTCGGAGAGGTCGGCGATGAACTCGGCTTTGATCTTCGTTTTGATGACTATGTCGTCGACATAGGCCTCGGCGTTGCGGCCGATCTGCGTGCCCAGGGTCAAGTTTATGGCCCTTTGGTAGGTTGCGCCAGCGTTGCGGAGGCCGAAAGTCATCTTGGTGTAGCAGTAGGCGCCTATCGGAGTAATGAAGGATGTCTTCTCTTGGTCTTCTTCTTTCAGGGCGATCTGGTGGTAGCCGGAGTAACAATCAAGGAAGCATAGGAGTACGCATCCGGCGGTGGAGTCAATGACTTGGTCGATGCGGGGCAGGACGAAGGGGTCCTTAGGGCAGTGCCTGTTGAGATCCGTGTAATCAACACACATTCTCCATTTATTATTCTTTTTTCTTACAAGGACTGGGTTAGCAAGCCAGTCGGGGTAAAAGACTTCTCTAATGAACCCGGCAGCTAACAGCCATGTAATCTCTACCCTAATGGCCTCCTTGCGGTCCTGCGCGAAGCGTCGGAGCTTTTGGCGAACTGGCTTGGCGTTCGCGTCAACCTTCAAGGAGTGCTCGACCACCTCCCTTGGAACACCTGGCATATCTGATGGAGTCCATGCAAATATGTCGGCGTTGTCCCGGAGGAAGGCGACGAGCGCGCTTTCCTATTTGGGGTCGAGTCCTGAACCAATCAGGGCGGTCTTGGAGGAGTCGGAGAGTCCAAGCGAGATAGGGCGCACTTCTTCGGCCGGCTGCATGGTGGTCGGCGCGGCCCTTCGCTTAGAGGACTCGGGGAAGGAACCCGGGTCTCCTTGGAAGGTTCTCGCCTCGTGGACCACTTCCATCTGGAGCACGCTGCGTTCGATGCCGGTGCAGAGGTGGAGCCCTTCTTTGTCGCAGCCCTTGGCGGTGTGGACGTCGCTGCGGATGGAGAGGACGCCGTTCGGTGCCGGCATCTTCATCAGCAGGTACGTGTAGTTGGGGATCGCCATGAACTTGGCGAGTGCTGGCCTCCCGAGTATGGCATGGTAGGCGGTGGTGAAGTCGGCGACTTGGAAGTTAAGGTACTCGGTCCTGAAGTTGTCCTGATCGCCGAAGGTGACGGGCAGAGCTATCTGCCCGAGTGGTTTGGAGCCCTTGCCCGGGATCAGCCCGTAAAACAGGTGGAGAGAAGGAGTCAGAGCGTCGAGGCCAATGCCCATGTCCCTCAGCGTCTGGGCGAAGATGATGTTAAGCCCGCTCCCGCCATCGACGAGTACTTTGGTGAGGCGGGCGTTGTGCACGATCGGGCTGAGCACCAGTGGGTACTCGCCCACGTCGGAGACTTGGAACCACTGGTCCTCCCTGGAGAAGGTGATCGGCTGCTCGGACCAGCGGAGTGGTTGGATCGGTGACGCGTAGCAGGAGAATATCTCCCGGTCACGCACTTTCTCGCGGCGCTTGTCATCCACGGGCGGCGGTCCTCCGAGGATGAAGTTCACCTGCCTCTCGACGTTCGGGAAAGCAGGGTTCGCGGGGGCCCCTTTTCCCTTGTCGCCTTTGTCGTCGTCGCGTGGCGGTAGCTTCCCCTCCTTCTTCTTGTAGGCGTCGGCGAGTCCCATGCAGTCGATCATGCGATGCTTGGATTGCTTGTGAATGGGGCAGGGCCCTTGTAGCATCTTTTCGAAGTCGGCGCTAAAGTTGGACCGCGGGCGAGGGCCTCCGCGATCCATGGCGGCGATGGTGTAGTCTCCCGAGCGCTTTCGGTCACCCGTCCGGCTTGGCTCCGGTCTGGTTCGGCGTTGGTCCTCCTTCTTCGAGCGGTCCTCTCGGCGAGGTGGCCGATCGTCGTCCCGAGTGCTTTTCTTGCTATAGTGGAGGCGAGCGGCTTCCTTGGCGTTCGCCATCTTGTTCACCCGACCAAAGAACTCACCGGAGGTTTTTGGCAGGTCCTCGCAGAGGCGCTCGAAGACGACGGAGTCGGCGAGGCCGTCGAGGAAGTAGCTGATGATCTCGGACTCGGAGCAGCCGGGAACCAGGTTGCGATTCTCCATGTAGCGGTCGGTGTAGTCGCGGAGGCTCTCCCCGCGATTTTGCTTCACCTTGCCCAGATCCCACGCTGTGCCTGGCCGAATGGAGCTGCCTTGGAAGTCGCTCTTGAACTGGCGGCAGAGAGTGTCCCAGTTGTCGATGGAGCCGGGCTCGAGGCTGTGGAGCCAACTCAGCCCCACCTTGGTCATGGCGACGGGGAAGTAGGCGCACATGGAGTCGTGGTCGCCGTTCACCGCGCGGATGGCGATGCTGTACGTCCGTAGCCACATCGTCGGGTCCGTCTTCCCATCGTATCTTTCTATGCCTGTGGGTTTGAAATTAGCAGGCATTCGAATAGATCTTACTCGGGTAGTGAACGCCGGGAAGCCGTCGCAGTCGTTGAGGTTTTCCATGTCCACGTGTCCCGAGTCGGCGGAGTAGTCTTCTGGGGTGCGAGCCCGCGGCGGCCTGTCTTGTCCGAGTGGAGGGCCATACTTGCGGTCGAACTCGCGGCGGCGCGCGGCCTCGTTGGCCTCGAGTTCTCGGCGTAGGCGGGTGTCGCAGTCCAGTCCCGGGGCACCGTGGTCGCGATTGTACTCGGCGCGCCGTCGGAGCTCCTCCTCGTCCCTTCACCGGTGGCGGTCGTCGAGGTTCCTGCGGAGGTCGCGGTTGCGGAGTTGTTCGCGGAGGTCTGGTTGGTCGACCACGTCGTGATCGACTTCTCGGCGGCTGGCTGACTTGGAGTGGCGAGATGAGGAGGCAGGAGCCTTTTGGGCATTGATCATGCCCGCGGCCGCAGTCAGCCTGGTCTTGATTCGGTTGAGCTCCGGGGTTTCCGGGATCCCTTCCAGTTCAAGGTGTGCGGCGGCGAGGTTGGCTGACGGGGTGGCGTAGACGCCCACGCCGCCGACTTCTTGGATGAAGTCATCGTGGAGGTTACGCATGGTCCTGGGGTTTCGCCGTTCTCGCCGCGCGTCGCGGCGTCGTTGCTTCTCACCATTGCGCCCAATCCTGGCGTCACGGTGCGCTTGATCCTCTCCTTGGACCATTGGCTCATCGGCGGATATGTCGGAGACGAACGTCTCCCGCTTGGCAGGCACGATCCTCTTATTGGGAGGGAGAACACGTGTTACCCGCGGGAAAGTCAGAGTTAGTTCCGGTTCAGGCGGAGTCAGCGCGTCCTGAGGATGAGGGTGTTGCGTTGCCGCAACGTCCGGAGCAGATCCGACCTCGGTGGTCGTGATGGGATCGACCACCCTGATCGCATCTGGGGAGTAGTCGGTGCCCAGCCGTTCGCCGAGTGCTTCTTGGTAGACGGCTCCGCTGTTCCTGAGTCCCAGCGAGAATCGTGTCGGCGAGGCGATGCCCTGGCGAGCAGATTCGGCGAGGTCGATGCATTCGCCGATGGAGGCGATGGCGTGGTCCATGTTTGCCTCGAATTGGCGTTGGCGTGCGGCCCATCGGCGCCTTCGCTCCTCGGGCGTCTACTGCACCCTGCGCGGCGGAGGCGGAGTGGATGAAGCAGTCGGCGGTGTGGGAGGAAGCGTGTTCCCCTCGGATGGCGGGAGAACGATGTTGGCCCTCGCGATCGCCGAGTTGTTGGCGATGGTTGGCGACGAAGTGGTGATGGTGACGATCCCGTCTGGCGTAGCGTCGAGTCGCGGCGCTGTCTCCTCCGGGGTGGCTCACGGGTGAAGGAGAGCTCTCCCTCGGGTCCGGCAGTGAAGACCATGGACCCGAAGAAGAACATGGCCCCCTCAGCGATGGAAATCTTCACGGATGCCGGCGTGATGACGGCGGAAGTGGATGCCATCGAGCTTGTAGATTGATCTCGTCGATCAACCCCTACCTGGCGCGCCAACTGTCGGATTTATGGACCCGGCAGTCCACACAGGGTAGGCTGCGTGGTTGATTTGTCGAGGGACAGATCGAGGATCAGAAGTCGATGGTAACACGAGACGCAAGGATTGAACAGGTTCGGGCCGTCAGGATGACGTAATACCCTACGTCCTGTGTTGGGTGTATGGATTGCTGTGTATGAAGTTCCTGAAGGATCTCCACAGTTGGGTTCTGTCCTAGGTTGAATGAATGCGTGGGTTGTAATCTGTCCTGGAGGGGGTCTCAAGGCGCCTTATATAGTCCGGCTGCCTTGAGTTACAAGTCGGCTAGAGATCATAACCTACCCGAAATACAAGGATGCGATCCTATAATGATTACAGTCTTTCCCTATAATTCCGGCCAGTTTATCTTGATCTCCGAGCTTCTTGCGGGATACGCCGCCTTGTTTCTTGCTGCGTGCGCCGTCGCGCCCATCCGGCTCGTCCGACTGGTGGGCCTCCGAGTGGTGGGCCACCCAGTCTGACAACCCGGCCCGACAGCACTCGGATTGGGCCGCCCTTTGATGGTTGGGCCAATCCGCCTTCTGGGTACCCCTGGGGGTCTACCCCCGACAAACGATGCCGTAGAAGGGTGAATTAGTGGGCTTGAGGAGGTTGGAGATGTCCAAGCCCATCTTCTTCAGTGTTTTGGCAAAAAGGATGTTGAGTCCACTTCCTCCATCGATCACCGTTCTTGTAAGCCATGCGCCTGCCACTACCGGGTCGAGTACCAAAGGGTATCTTCCTGGGTTCTTGATGTTTGTCCATTGATCATCGCAAGAGAAGCCTCAGTGGTGAAAGGGAAGCATTTGATGCCCTATCTCAAGGAGGAAACCAAGGCTTTGCCAAGAGTGACTCTAGAGATGTAGAAGCATATCGATCTGATCTTGGAGGTTCGCAATGCCGGTCTGACAGCAGTCCACGTAGCAGAAACCTTCATCAGGTGGAGATTTATTCCACTCATGACTCATGACCGCTACGCTTGGTCATTCAGGGGCGACAATGATCCGAACAGAATGAAGCCAGAAGGTTGGTCTTTAGTTTTTCTGGTTTGGTAATTTTTTTGAGCTTCGGTCATTTTAAGATCATGACTCTTAACTAGCAGTTGTCCCAGAAACAGAGGTGGTTGCTCGCCTGAAGAAGATGTTCGGGGCCGATCTCCCAGACTTGGAAAGCGTCCCAGCACCTTACACCGCTGACAATCCTCCTCCAGAGGTAAACTGTCTCTCAGAAAACTCACTTTCTTGCTTGATGTTGATATGATATATCTTCTTTCTCCCGAACAGGTCCCTCCTATTGTTGATGCCCCCACCATGAGTGGAGCCATCAACATCGAGGAGGAGGGGGAGCAGCCCGTCGACCAAGGCATCGAAGCCCCGACCATCGAACAGTCTGAACCCTCGCCTGCCGTGGAGAAAGAGATCCCGAGCAGCCCCAAGGTAACTATCCCCTGAACCCGCAAGCGCTCTCGCAGCGCGAGCACGGAGAGGGTGACTCCAGGTTCGGGAACCCTCGGTATGCCCGGTCCTGGTAAACTGCTACCTAGTCGCGACCCACCTTGTCCTGATGCCCAGGTACCAAGCATGATCGTATTCGGGCATTTATTTGCAGCCTTTGACCGCATAACCAAAGCTAAACGTGTTCGGGAGATTTCTCATCAGGAAATTCGTCCGACCCCGCTGCCATCAAAGCCTGCATCTGGTGTCAAGCGATTCAAAGTTAGAATCCCGACATCCAAGTAAGAACTCTGACTTGCTTGGTTATGCTCGAGTAGTTCTCACAGGTAGAATTTTGTTTAACTATTTCTGATTGTTTGTTCACGAAATCAGGCCTCCCCAGCCTGCTGCTTCTCCTCCCATCAAGCCATTAGAGAAAACTCCCGAGCTTGACTCGGCAGCTCGACCCGATGATGCGGATAAGCCTGTGGAGGCTGCAAGACCTGCCCCAACGCCCTTGGGCCCAATCATTACTTTGCTCTCGGCAGCCGAGGAGCAATGGCGTGCGTTAGACGCTCGTGCTTCTGCTGCGGAAGCGTCTATGATCAGACTGGAGGCCCAAGTCACCGTTCTTCAGTCCGAGAAAGAAGGTACATGCATTAGGCTACCACTTTTAGTTTTTAATTCCTTATCCGCAAACTTTTGCTTATACACTGCCTCTAACCCTGTAGCTAACTCCAAGAGCATTGAGATGCTCGAGAAGAAGAACTCGGATCTGGAAGGCAGGCTTGCTGTCCGGGACAAGGATGTTGCTGATCTTGCTACCCGACTTGAAGCTTCAGAGAAGCACAGTGCGTCCTTGGAGTCCAGGCTGATGGAAGGTGCTTGCATCGCCGCAACTCACACCATCGGGGCCTTGAAGAGCCACATTCCCAATCTTGACGTCTCGCTGCTCTCCAAGGGCTTCAAGTGCTCGGCAACAGATGCTGAGGTTCTATTCGATAATCTTGCCCCCTTGGTGGAACCATTTGTAAAGAAACTTGACCTCCATTTGAGTGACTCGGAGGAATCGCCTTGAACTTTATGCTTGGATCCTGTAATAGGGAAAAACTTTGAAGGTTTAGAGTGCAGCTTTATTTTGTGATATATATGCTGGCATGGTTTTTGCGTAAATTTTAGAGCTAATCGGTGTTTTTGTTGAACTTTTTAACTGATAGCTTTGTCATAACCAAAAATCCTGTTACCATAAGCTATTTTGGAATTGTTTAGTTGCTGAGACGCGAGCGGCCTTCTAAACTGTGTAATTTCTTGTAGTTATGGCATTTGGTCAAATTAGCGTAGCCTAGCCTTCTTGATTTAAAAAGCCCAATTCTTGCGTGGTAATGGTACCATAGTAGCCCCCGGGCTCTTTTACAGTCATGTGGGCATGCTGAAAAAGAGTCTTAGAAGTACTAATGCGCAAGAATGTCCCGATCACATGGGGAGCCGCCGAGCGTTGCGCTTGGGATGCATAGAATAGGTCCAAAAAAACTTTCAGCATGGTAGTCCCCGGCTCTTTGTTAGTATATGCAGAATGGTAACAAAGAGTAGAAACAGAATTGGAAAATAGAACCCAGCCCCCGAACATAAAAAGCGAGGGTGAGTAAAGTGTGTAGAACTTATTTTTTTTTTGTGGGCGCTATAGGCGACGCGGACGACGGCTTTTATCTGCCAAACATGATTGACAGGCTTGAACTTCCGTTATTACCTTTGTTTTTAGGCGTAGAATCTACGTAGTTGATCCATGTTCCACGTGTTTGGCAGCATATCTCCATCTATCTCCGCGATCCTGTAAGCTCCTGGTTGGGTGATGTCTACTACGATGTATGGCCCTTGCCATGGAGAGGACAGTTCGTTCTTGTCCTTGGTGCATTGATCTAACTTGAGCACCAGGTCACCAATGCATAGGCTTCTCTTGCGAACATTAGCATCGTAGTATTGTCACAACTTTTGATAATACTGTGCCACTCTAAAAGCGGCTGCATCACGAGCCTCCTCCAGGAGGATTAGCTCATCTGCGCGTCTGTCAGGCTCTTCAGTTTCTGAAAATAGTGCCACACGTGGGGTTTGCAATCGGATGTCGGATGGTAGAATCGCCTCTGCTCCATACACCAAGGAGAAGGGTGTCTCACCTGTTGCCCGGTTCATGGTGGTCCTCATTGACCAAAGTACTGTTGGGACTTCATGAATCCAACGCTTGTCATAAGCTTGTAATCTGTTAAAGATTCTCTTCTTGATGCCTTGGAGCACGATGCCATTGGCACACTCTACTTGTCCGTTCGTTTTCGGATGATTTATCGATGACCGATCATGCTTGATCCCGTGATCGTAGCAAAAATCAGAAAACGTTTTGCTTTTAAACTGTGTTCCATTATCAAAGATTATCCTGTTTGGGATGCCGAATCGTACGACAATACTCCGTAGGAATTTGACAGCTGCCTCTTTTGTGATTTTCTGAGCAGGCTCAGCCTCAACCCATTTTGCGAATGTGTCGATGCCGATGAACAGAAATTTGTAACCTCCAATAGCCCTTGGAAAGCGCCCGAGGATGTCTATTCCCCATGTGGCAAAGGGCCATGACAAAGGAATAGTATTTAGAGCTTGCGCAGGTTTAGTTTGTTTTCATGCGAAGAATTGGCACGCCTCGCATTTCTTAACTAACTCGACTGCGTCTTGAAGAGCTGTAGGCCAGTAGAAGCTCTGTGGAAATGCTTTCCCTGCTAGGTATCACGGAGAAGCATGTGATCCACAGATTCCTCCGTGAATGTCGTGGAGCAAACTAATGCCCTCGGTCTGTGTGATGCATTTGTGGAGCATCCCGTTGTGGGTTAGCTTGTGTAACCGCCCGTCAACCAATTGATAGTTCTTGGCTTTATGATGGATTTTCTCCAGTGTAGCATCATCGTCCGGAATAGCTTGGTTTATGAGATACGCCCGAATTGGATCCATCCAGTTCTCCTCGTTTCCAACTAGGGCGGCAGCTCGGGCCATACCAACCAACATAGACTCCTTGATGGATTCATTGGTTGTAGAAACTGTGCCCTTGGCAGGCGCAGTTTTTTGGTTCGATAGTGAAATCGACACAGAAGGTTTAGTAAGAACTTCAAGTAACACGTTACCTGGGAGCCGTGTGCGCTCTGCAGCTGCCTTTGCTAGCTTGTCTGCGTCGCCGTTGAATTCCCTTTTTACGTGTCGGACTTCAAGCCCATCAAATTTGCTTTCCATCCTCCTGTATGCTTCCAAATATTTGGCCATGACCTCACTCCGAGCGCTGTACTCTTTCATGACTTGCTTTGCAGCTAACTCGGAATCCCTTTCACGAGCAGCCTCCTAACGCCAAGAGATGCAGCTATGCGGAGTCCTGTCAAAAGTCCCTCATACTCGGCAACATTTTTAGTTGGGGTTGGATCAGCAAAATTGATTTGCAATGCGTACCTGATGACGTCATTGTGTGGTGAGATCAAGACTACCCCAGCCCCCGCGCTTGCTCTACAAAATGCTCCGTCATAGAACATAATCCAGTGTTCGGGATTTTGGGCAGCTTCTTCGGGTTCGGGATTAGTCCACTCTGCGATGAAATCTGCCAGAGCCTGTGACTTGATGGCAGTTCTGGGTATGAATTCAACGTCGTAAGCCCCCAGTTCCATAGACCATTGTGCAATCCTACCCACAGCATCCCGATTATGTAAAATGTTGCCTAGGGGGTAGGTCGACACGACCTTGATCTTGTGGCTCAGAAAATAATGCTTGAGCTTCCTGGAAGTCATTAGCACAGTATATAGTAATTTCTGAATCTGAGGGTACCTTGTTTTGGCGTCATGTAGCACCTCGCACACGAAGTAAATGGGGTGTTGTGTTGTAGACTTTTCCGTTGGTCTCTCGACCACCAGAACCGTGCTGACAACAGTTGGTGTGGCTGCTACGTACAACAGCATCTCCTCTTGTGGTTGCGGCGGGACCAGTACGGGCATTTTCCGTAGGTATTATTTGGACGCCTGGAATGCCTTTTCTGCTTCTGTCGACCACTCAAAATGATCAGTTTTATGTAGCAATTTATAGAATGGCATACCTCGTTCACCTGATTTGGATACGAATCGACTCAGGGATGCCATCATTCCTGCCAACTTCTGGACCTCGTGGCGGCTGCGTGGAGACTTCATGTCGTTGAGTGCCTTGATCTTGTGTGGATTTGCCTCTATACCTCGCTGGGAGACAAGTTACCAAGGAGCTTAACCGATGATACACCGAAGGTGCACTTGGCGGGGTTGAGCATCATCCTGTTTGCACGCAAGTTGTTGAATGTTTCGGTTAAATCAGCGATTAAATCGCCTTTTAACTTACTTTTCACTACAATATCATCTATGTATGCTTCCACATTACGGCCGATTTGGCCTTCGAGAACAATGTGAACACATTTTTGATAAGTGCAACCTGCGTTTTTCAGACCAAAATGCATCTTTATATAGCAATAAACACCGAAGGGGGTTAAAATGCAGTTTTCTCCTCATCATCAATGCACATGCTGATTTGATAATACCCTGAATAGGCATCTAGAAAACAAAGCAGCTCGCATCCAGAGGTTGAATCTACAATTTAATCTATCCTAGGTAGTGGATACTCTTCCTTCGGGCAAGCTTTATTCAGATCGGTGTAGTCCACGCACGTCCGCCATGTTCCGTTGGGCTTCTTCACCATGACTGGGTTTGCCAGCCACTCCGGGAAAGTAGTCGGTTGATTTCTTCGTTAATGGCGTCTCGCTTCTCCGAGGTATATCTCCTTTGCTTCTGCTTGATTGGTCGGACGCCAGTTCGTATGCCAAGCTTGTGCTCGATTACCTCCCTGGATATCCCGGGCATATCAGACGATTCCCAAGCGAACACATCCGTGTTTGCCCGGAGGAAAGCAATGAGCTCGAGTTCCTATTTGTCACCCAGACCAGAGCCCACCTGGGTGGTCTTGGTCGGGTCTGCCTCATCAAGGGCCACCGATTTGGTGCCCGGTTCGGAGCGTTTTGCCGGTGGCGCTCTTGGCGAGGCGGCAGTTGGCGACTCGTCTGCTTGCTGCGATGGCGTCCCCTTGACCGGGGTCTGGTCCACCACTGTCTACTTCTCAGTGGCGTCGTCATCAGCCTTCTTTTCTCCCGCAGGCGCTGGGTCGGGAACTTCTTTTCCCTTGGCCTTTGATCGAGTCTCCGCGGCTCGGGAGGTTTCAGCCACTGCCGCCCTTGAGGCAGCCTTTGGCTGACTCTTGGTCTTTTTGTTGGCAGGTTCGGCAGCCTTGGCTGGCTCCTGCTCGTCTCCCTTGATCATGTACAGGGTCTTCATGTCGCACTGGACCGCGCCCTTGCGGTCACCGCAGACGGTGATCGGGCCCAATGGCCCTAGGACCTTGATCATGGAGTAGGCGAAGTGGGCGACCGCCATGAACTTCTTCAAGAACGGCCGTCCCAGGATGTAGTTATAGGCTGACGTGATGTCAGCCACCTCAAAGGTGAGGAACTCTATCCGGATGTTTTTGCCCTCCATGAGGGTCACCTGCAGATCAATCCTCCCTAAGGGAAAGGCTTGGATGCCTGGTATGACCCCGTAGAAAGGCTTCTCCACTGGGGACAAGGACCAGCTCGTCAATGGCATTGACGAACAATAGATTGAGGGCGCTTCCACTGTCGATCAAGGTTCGCCCGATCTTGCGGGGCCCGATCCAGGGTTTGATACACAGTGGGAGTAGCGGCCCGTCGTACAGCATCTCGGGGTGATCCCTCTGATCAAATGTGATCAGGATTTCGGACCACCTTAACGGATGCTTGCAGGGCTCGGTGCTTGCTATCTGCCTCTCGACCAGCTTTAGCTGGGATTTGGAGATTCGGGTAGAATAGCCACCGAAAATTGTGGCGATCTCCAGATCCTCGTGAAGGTCTGGCTCATCATCACAATCCATGTAGCTCGCCATTCGAGGATTTTGAGCGGCCTGGTCGCGTGGAGCCCCCTGCTGCTGGCTCTCCTCCTCCTGCTTCTGCTTCTTGTACACCATGCAATCGACAAAGTGATGCTTTGAAGATCGGTGAACCGGGTAGTACATCGGGAGATCGGCATGTTTGCCTTGACGCCTGTATGGTGGTTTGTTGTCCACGGCCATGACTTCGTCACTCTCAGTCTTGCGCTTCTTGTTCTTATGCTTATTCTTGTTCTTGCCTTCCCCGGCAGGCTGGCTTTGTTCGGGCTTTCCGTGGACCCGTGCTCGGGCATCCGCCATCTTGGCGGTCTCTTCTAGGATCCCGTAGAGCTCGGCCACCGTCTTCGGGTTTTTCTTGGCAAGCTCCTCCGCTGTTCGCTCGTCCTTGCAGCCCTAATTAAAGGCCACAATCACCCGATCATCCACCATATCTGGGATGGTGTTACGGGTGTCGCTGAAGCGACAGATGTAGTCTTGGAGGGACTCACCAGGTTTCTGGACACAGTTGAGCAGATCTCCTTCGTGTCCGGGGCGTTTGTAGGTGCCTCGGAAGTTGGCTTCAAACGTCTTCCGGAGATGGCTCCATGACTTGATGCTGGCCTCGGGCAGGTTCATGAGCCATGTTCGGGCTGATCCCTGTATGGCAGTCGGCAAGTAGTTGGCCTTGACATAGTCGTCACCCCCGGTGGCGCTGATGATCATGGAATAAATCTGAATCTACTCGCGGGGGTTGGTTGTTCCATCATACTTCTCAATGTTGGTAGGACGAAACCTTTCCGGTCACCTGACCTTGCGCAGGCCCGGGGAGTATGCGAGACATCCTCCTGTGGCTGGTCGGTAGTCACGTGGCGGCGAATCTGGATGGGACCGGTAGTAGCCCTCACGTGCTCGGTAATCTCGATTGTAGTTGAGAGTCTCCCGAGTGTCGCGGGTGCGACGGCTGTGTTCGAGCTGCGGCCTCATGTCACGCCCTTCGTGCGGGCGATAGCGGGATCGTCCATTAACAGATCGGGAGCAAACCGATTGTGGTTCACCAGGCCTGTTTGACGGAGCTTGTGGTGCGGCAGCGGCGGCCTCGAGGCGCTCTTTGGCCTTGTCTGCTGCTTCTCGAGCCTTCTTGGCGATGGTGGCCATAGGGGTGCCCTCAGCCATTGCCTCCATCGTCTCCAAGAGAGTTCAAATCTGCAGGTTGTCCTGCTCGACTGCCCAGAAATCGTCGTTAAGATTTCGGGGACCTAGTGAGGACGCGACCTGCTGTGTACGAGTTTTAGCCGTCTGAAGAGTTGGCGCGTTGCTGATGCGCAGAGGAGGTATGGATCTTCGCGAGTTGGAGGACTCAGCGGCAGCCTCGCTCCCGTTTGCAGCTAGCACATGAATGCGGTGGTCATCGGGCTGTTTCGACCCATCGCTAGATCCACTGTAGTCGAGATCCAACCGTGCAGTGCGATCGGCGATGTCCTCGGGAGTTGGCTCCGTGAAGGTGGCGAAGACTTCCCGACCGGCGCATGTGAGATCGGGATCATGGATCCCTATTAGCTTGAGCTCGTAATCGCCTTGGTGCTCGAACACGAGATCCCCGAAGTGGATCTCCCGTGCAGGCACTTGATGGATGTGAGCGTAGAGATTGGAAGCGGAAGTAGAACTCCCGATGGCCTCCGACTTGACAGAACTGGGTATGTAGGGCATCAATGAACTCGACGCGTCGGCGATCCAGACTCCGTTAATGATCGGCATGATCTTTCTTCACGCGAGGGCCCCTACCTGGCGCGCCTCTGTCGATATTGTTCTCGGCAGATACTTATCCGGCAAGCACCCCGCTTGCGAAGATTGATCACAGTGGATGAACGGAAAGACACGGGATTTTATACTAGTTTGGGCCGTCGAGATTGAGTAATAACCTTACGTCCAGTTGCTGCTTGTATTATCTCGGCGAGTACAGATTACAATGGTGTAACAAGTACTCTCGGGTGGATTGGCTAAGATTGGGAATACCCTCTACGCACAGGACCCCCGCTATTTATATCCAGGGAGACGTGCCTTACAAGACAAAACAGACCTAAACCTAGTAGAACTCTAACCATCATCGGGCTTTCCTTCTGCGATCCGGCCATCGTGTCTTGTTCGGAGTCTTCATCGTTTGGAGCGGTAGTCGACAACCCCTGTGATCGGGCACCCTGGTATTATGGCCTCAACAAGACCATTACCCACCTCAAAGGTAATAGAGGACTCAAACAAAGCAAGAGCAAAAGGGTCAGACTTAAGGGGGATATCTGCCCAGGACCATGTTGGGTCAGTTCTCTGGAGCCAATTCCATCTCAAATGAAGCTACCAACCTAGAACGGTTAGATTTAAGAAGCCCAACCCCCCGTTGACGGTCCTTAAGTGCAACTTTTGGTCGTCAATTCCTGTAGAAAATATATCAAATATAAACACCAAACATAGTTATAGGGTTTGTTACTAATGAATTCCACGAGTGTTGGTGTTTTGACTTGTCTTTTAGGAAATGCCCAAAATAACACTAAGAGTTTGAGATGGATCCAAACATATCATTATCATAAATGATCTCAAATTCCCAAGTGACCACACCATTGCATAGAGCTTGTTGAGACGATTCTGATGGATATATTATTCATATTTTTTGGAGCATGAATCAATAAAGTACAGGAATTGCAATATATTATGCAGCACTGACGTCATCGCTGACGTCAGTGCTGCTGACGTCACCTCGGGTGCGGCCCTGGCGTGGCCCAGGCGTGGCCCAGGTCAGCTTCCGGGCACGGCCTAGGCGCGGCCCAGGCCAGCTGCCGAGCGGCCAGCCCAAGCGCGGCCCAAGCCAGCTGCCAGGCGGCCAGTCCAGGCGCGGCCCAGCTGGCTCGAGCGGGCGCTAGCGAACGTGCGCGAGAGGCTTTTCGGCTGGGACACGTGGTGTGGTACGAGAGGAGGCGGCCAGTTCTCGCGGACAGGATGCGTGGCGCACGCGGAAAGGCCTCGCGGGCGGTTTTGCTTGGGCCAGCCGCGGTCCAGGCGCAGGTTTCTTCCGTGACTTGTGGTTTTGTCTGGTTCGGCAGTTTATCCTACGGTTTTGCTCTGGCTCTTCCTTTGCCGACCTACGGAACAACTGTGTGGCGCGGTTTTCTCTTGTTCTTTGACTCAGAAGCATGGTTTTCTCCGGTTTTCACCTACACCAGCCCCAGGAGGTCGGTAGTCGCGGGTCTCGCGCCCCCACCGCCTCCTGGAGGTCGTTTTTGGGCCAGGTGGAGGGAGGAGACGAGTTGGAGGGGGCATATTCCCTAAAATTCATGGAGCATCTCCACTCCCCCAAGTCTCCTTCACACTATAAATAGAAACCCTCTCTTCACTCTCAAGAGACAAAGAAGTGAAGCAAAAGCTCAAAGGCCAGATCCAATATAGTGATAGGTGAGAGGTGAGGCGAGAGTCCGGGAGAAGCCAGGGATGTTGGCTCCTCTCCTCTTCTTGTACCTCGGCGGATGCGGCTCAGGTTCGAGTATCATCTGGCTATTTTCTTTGTATTTCTGGATTAATATTTAATTAAGTTCAAGCTTTACTTTATTTACTTGTGGGCTTCTGGCTGTGATAAGTGTCTTAGTACTTGCAAAGCTAAGATAGTATTTAATTGAGTAGATGGATGTCTAGTCTGTTGAATACCTTGGAGTGCGCCTAGTGCCACGGATTTGTAGTGGTAGCCCTAGGTGGTGACAGCCCTGATGGCCTACGTAGTCCACCATGTGAGAAGCACTAGAGTAGTAGGACCATTGCTTGGCTTGCCTAGTCCCCTTCTCATTTTTTTCTGAGGCTAGGACGGTTGGGCGTCCCGAAGCAAGTAATACAGTAAACAACTTGAGCTCATCCTTGGTTAACCAAAATACCTAGAAATAACCCTCTCTACCTTCTAGACATTTATCATTTCTGTTATCCTTGGTCGTTCTTAACTCGTCACTAGTACACACACGTTCCCTGTGGATTCGATACCCTAGAATACTCTCGGGTGAAAGCTACATCGGTATTCGCACACTTGCGGATTTATCTGTGATCGTTAAAAATACCAACAAGCTTTCTGGCGCCGTTGCCGGGGAACGGTTGCTGTACTAGTGTCGAACCGAGTTCGCCCATGTATCCCCATCCATACTATCACATCATTTCATTTATATTTACCATTCATTTTCATCACTACCCATCAGCTTTTTTAAAAAAAAACTATCAAGAGCATATTCTTCGGTTAAGTTCTCCCTCAGGTATTTTTTGTTGCTAACCATTACAGGTTAAAACTAAAAAGAACGACGGATGTACGATGCTTAAGAACATGAGAGCTACATCATCTGCAACACCATGGTAAGTTTTGGTAATGGAACAAAACTTGAAGGAGGCCAACACACACTTGATTTTGTTGTCCAGTGACACAAAAATCCAAGTGTGGAGGAGGTTTGTACGTATCTCATGACAAATTTCATTAATGCCAAATTTTTATCTTTGGTTTATAGATGATGCTAGTTAATGTATCCCTTCTTGCTATTAAAAAAATTAAACTAAAAAAATCCCAAATGCCTGCCTGGAGGTAACCAGGCATTATCCCTTGCATTTCGAAGCATTCATGTTGCGCATCATATTTGTTTTTATTTGTAAAAATTCAAGTGTCTTTCTTTTTGAATGGGTGGCTCCTCGGCTTTGAACTGTATTCGGGTGCTGTGCCTAGTCTACGTGGGTGATGAAGTCTTTCATCACCTATATATTCGGGTTCCCAGTCCAACTCATTGCAGCCCCTACAGGGTTGGTTAATTGCCAAACATGGTTGGTAGACCGACTGACTCCCACCACATCATTTAGATCAAAAGATTGATCAGTTTGCGCTTTGACAATGCTTCATAACCTTTACAGTTCAGCTCCGGTGAATAATATGTTACTTGGTAAACCTTCCAGAGTTCCTCGTAATCTGATTGATTTTTTCTCTTGCAGATGGAGCTCCCAGAGTGGGTAGACATTGTCAAGACTGCAAGGTTCAAGGAACTCCCTCCATATGACCCTGACTGGTACTACACCCGTGCTGGTAAGGAATTATAATTTTTTAGCCTGTGTTGTTGTTACTTTATGTGCAGAAATTGTGGACTATTTTATTTTCTTATTCCATTTGCGTTGTAATGTATCCTCCATTGCGAGGAAGATCTACCTGAGGCAGGGCATTGGTGTGGGTGGCTTCCAGAAGATCTATGGTGGCCGCCAGAGGAACGGCTCCCGGCCTTCGCACTCCTGCAAGAGCAGCGGTGCCATTTCTCGCAACATCCATCAGCAGTTGCAGAAGATGGGCATTATTGATGTTGACCCGAAGGGGTAATATGCTTCTTCCATGCTTATATTTTTGTGGCAAATTGATGATGATATCATTTATTTTCTGTCCTTTGCTTATGCTTTTACATTGATGTTGTATTACAGTGGGAGGCTCATCACCTCACAGGGAAGGAGAGATCTCGACCAAGTTGCTTGAAGGGTTGCTGTTGAACCTTGAGCATGTTATATCCTGTTATGGCCATGTTTGGTAGCAGAACTTGTCTACAGTTTTGAACGAGGATGTTACCTGCATTGTGTTTGTTTGTTGAAAGGATTCGATGTAGGATGGATCAAGTTATGCATCTGCAATATTTTCTGAACTAAGTTAACTATCTGTTATGCCTATGTTTATGAATTCTAGTGATGATCCTGGCTGTCATTGGTTGTGGAAGTTTGCTATATAATTCACATCAGACTTGTTGATAAGTTAGCTATGTTATGCCTATGTTTAAATTCTAGTGATGATTGGTGCGGTCTTTTGTTATGGAAGCCTGCAATAAGTCATATCAGACTAGTCGATTATATGTATCTTGGTGAGCTGGTTGTTTGCCGGGCTTGCTGCTAACCTGAGTTGCATATTCTGTGTGTTTGTTGTGTGTGAGATGTTGTTTAGTGTTGTACGAAATGAAATTCAGTGTTCATTTGTCATGTGTACAGGTTAAAAAATGAAAATTATCAGTGTGCTAGTGATTTTGGCAAAGTTCTTTTTCTTGTGTGAGAATACCAATATTTGATTTAGTGATAAATACTAGATAGAAAAATGACATTTAAATACTAGTAGAAAAATGAAATTTAAATACTACTCCCAAATATTGATAGTAGAAAAATATTGTGCGTGCCAAGATGGTGCAAACATTCGCAACACCCAAGCATAATCAACTGGTCGACCTCGATCTTTCTGTTTATCTCGTAATGAGGACTGCGCTGCTGCAAATAAATGAGAAATAAGACACTCGATCTTGTTCTGTCTATCTCGTCATGAGGACTATGCTGGTTCAAATAAATAAGAAATAAGACAGATAATTCGAGAGATGCAGTTTGTGTCATTCTATGAAGCATGTTTTTTTTAAGAACGTGCTTGGCACGTATTTTATTAAGAGGAGTTTAAACAGTGCAACTTACAAGACCGAAAGACAAGGAACAACAACAACGACAACAGAAGACACCAACACACACGACCGAGAAAACCTACAAATAAGAAGAAGGAGAAAACTAAAACTACACTCCAGCGCCCCGCCGAGGGAAGAGGATGAACCGCAGGTCCCAAAAGCCTACAAGCAACCAAACACGTGCGACCTCCAAGACGTTCTGTGCGAAAGCGACCGGCTGAAGAGCCGACCTGTCGAAGACCAGGCGATTCCTTTCCTTCCAAGGACTCCAAGTGACCAAAAGGACTAGAGTATCAAAGTCTTTTCGAGCGACCTTAGGGACCCTCTTACGCCTGAGTGACCACCAATCTGTGAGAGACGATTCCCTAGAAGGGGAAAGAATTGACAGGTTGACCCTACCAAGGACCTTGAACCACGTTTCGTGGCCATGCACACAACCAATCAAGAGATAGTCAATAGTCTCCGGCTCTTGTGCACAAAGCGCACAGGCATCGTCCTCTCTAAGCCCATGACGACGAAACCTGTTGGAAGTCCAAGGGCGATCAAGCAAAGCCAACCAGATGAACAGCCGGCACATGTAGCGCTTTAACCTTCCACAATAGCTTACATCCCGGGATGGAGGACTGCCCCAGGAAGAAAGACCTGTAAGCACTCGCCGAGGTGAAAACGCCATCCGGGGTCCACTTCCAAATGAAGCGATCATCCTGAGAGGGGTCTAGGGTGCGACCTACAATGATTCTCCAGAGATTCAGGTACTGTAGGATAGCGGCAGGAGAGAGTGCCTCGGTAATGAAAGTGCATCTAGGCCCCTAGGTGGGTTTTGGTGAATTGAATGACAAAACGATTAAAGGACTAATGTGTTTGTTATAGATTATGAGCAGGGATTAAAATGTATATTTTATGATGCACTATTATTCATGGCTTGAATACAATGTGTATGGCTCATAGTGACACAAATGAACAAGTGTGTGGTCCCATTATGCATGAATGTGATGAATGGCAAGCTATGGTGAAACAAAGAAAGAGACATATTGACATGTGTGATATATTGGTCTCTAACTTGATGAAGGCTTGTTGAACATATATATGGGGTATCTAAGATCATGGTGGATAAAAATATTGAATATTGCAAGCTTGGTTTAATGGACAAGAGATATTGTGATATAGCTGATTCTTTGTCTATATTTGGATAATGGCTTGCATAGAAGATATGATGACTTTGAAGAAAGTGAACGGTCAAAGTAAAATGGATATAGTGTATATCAAGAATTGGTTTTTACTGTTGAATCTAAATGTGATACAAACCTATATGGAGCTATATGTGATGCAAGGATGAAGAGATGGAATTCGGGATAGTGTTTCAAGGTACTAAGCAATGTGTGATCAAGTGGTGGACTTGAGTCATGTATCTTTGCTAGGGTGACGAAACTTTCTTTGGATTTCAACTTGAAGAATCTTGGTTACATATAGTGTTCATATTGACAAGTATCAATCTTTCAAGAATAACATTATGAAAGGGTGAATTGAACTAGAAGTGGATTTCATTCCAAGACAAAGGTTCAAGTCACTAGCTCAAGTTGGTTTTGCTCAGCAAGAACCATGTGGACATTCCTCAAGTGAAAGAAGCAATCATGTATGGCATGTTTGAAGACATACAAGCTCAAGTGGATGAATTGATTTTATATTTATTCTTGAGTATAGGTATGCCGTACTATCAAGAGGGATGTTACATTGGCTAAATGACAAAACACCAGTAAAGTGCTCAAATAGTTGACCTATGTGAGAAAGCCTTGAGAGATAACCCTTGAGATAAGTGAAAAGTGCTAACAGGACAATAGCGGTTTAACCGGGTCTAAGGACCGGTTTAACCTCTATTGACCCTCTGACAAGGGTAACGGCTAGTTGAGTTCAAATACCGGTCTAACCGGTATGGATAGCGGTCTAACCGCCTTTGGCTGGGTTCCAACGGCTAGTTTGTGATGGCCGGGGTATTTATACCCCTTAGCCCTCTCCTTTGAGGGCTGCTGGTTCTGGGTGAATCCTAAGCCTCCTACACACGTTTCCAACAGCAGAGAAGCTCTCCCCAACACCTCTTTGTGAGTTTGCTTGATTTGAGTGAAAATCCTTGAGTTGGGATGAGAGAAGCCTTTATGTGTGAGCATTGAGAATCATCGTGAAATCAGAGAGCATCTGAGAGCATTTGCTAGCTTGAGCACTTGTGGTTGGCGTCAAGAAAGTCCGTGTGCATTTGTTACTCTTGGAGGTTCGCCTCCTAGACGGCTAGGCGTCGCCGGCGAGCTCCCATTTGTGTGGTGAGCGGCTGGAAGTTTGTAAGGGCTGGTCTTGCCTCCTTCGTGGGAAAAGATCAACTTAGTGGAGCCGAGGAGATAGCTTGACCTAGGTGGTGGTCACATAAGCTTCCTCAACGGAGATTAGGAACCACTGAGCTTGTCATGGTGGACATGCAGTGGGTCTGAACTTCGGGAAACAAATCCTTGTGTCTTCTCTTTCCTTTGCCTCAATTGTTTACTTCTAGCTTTGTATTTGCTTCCGCTTCGATCTACTTGGGTGTGCTCTATCTGTGTGCAGGGACTTTGTGAACCTGCTGAAAAACATCTGTACAAGCAGTGCCCCAAGCTTATTTGGTGCTAGAAGAACAAGAGGGGGACGAGCACCACTTGTGCAGCCTTACTGTCCAGGACCGGTTTAACCGGGTTGCTATACCGGTTAGACCGGGTTGCCCCTGGCAGCAGGCTGAAATTGCAATTGGTGGTTTTAATCGGTCATCTCGCCTATTCACCCCCCTCTAGGCGACATCTAGGTCCTTTCAATTGGTATCAGAGCTTGGCTTCACATCAAAGCTTAACCGCCGTGAAGAAAAGATGTCGATATCATTTGAGGTACAATTTGAGCCTCTTGTAAGTGATGGCTCAAACTATACTTCTTGGTCTGCTCATGTGCATAATGTTCTTAGGAATATAGATCCTGCTATAGAGAAAATTCTGCTTGCAAGCATTTTGCCTCCTAAGTTTGATATGAACAATATTGATTGGTCAAATATCACTCAAGAGGAATCAAGTCGCATCCAATTCAATGCTTGTGTTTCAAACTTCTTGCAAAGGTCTGTTTGTGCAGAATTACAGGAAATCATCTATGAAAGATCAGAAATTCAAAAAGATGCACATCTCATTTGGGTGTTTCTATCCGAGTTATATTCAACTCCCAAATGTGAAGATGAAGAGCAAGAAGTCATGGAGTCACCTGAGGAGTGCTCCACTGCATCAACACTTTGCCATGAGCCTCAAGTGACAACATCCATGCAGCAAGAGGAGCAAAAGACGCTTAATCTGGTTCCTGTGCAGGAACCGGTTAGACCGGCTTGCAACCCCGGTTTAACCGCCCCTGACAGAGAGTCTGTGTCGAGCTCCATCCAGAGCACAAGCGACGACTCAAGCAAAGATTCCACTGCAGCACTCTCATCTTCTAGTGATGAGGGCATGGTGTGCTTGATGGCCAAGAAGAAGAAGAATAAGAAGAAGACCAAGAAAGGCAATGATCAATCCGATGAGAGACTTTCTTCCTTGACGAAGGAATTAGAGGCTCTCAAATCATCTCATGCCTCTTTGGTCTGTAAGTATGATTCATTGGCAAATGATTATGCTTGTGCTACTAATTCTTTATCATGTCTAGCACAATTAGAGAAGGCCAATGAAGTGCTCAAAGCTCAACTTGACAAGCTCACTAGTGAGCATATGGATTTGCAAGGCACTCATAAAGAACTTGAATATTCTCATGAGAAGCTTGCCGACTCATATGCTTCACTAGAAATAGCTCATAAGGTTGTGATCACATCGGTAAAATTTTATCAATCTCTCACACACACATGCACATGCTCACAAGTCAATATTGATTTATCTTGTGCTAAAACTTGTTTCTCTCAAGCAAGCCAATCTAGCATTGAGCATGTATTTGTAGAGTCTTGTTGATGACCTCACTCCCAAAGAAAATGATGAACTCAAGCAAGAGGTCGAAAAGCTAAAAGGTGACTTGATCAAGGTGAAAGGCAAGAGCCAAGTGCAACCTTCTCAAGATAACCGTGACTTCATGGTGAAGAAGCTTGAGAAGGGGTCCACTGCCACTAGCTCAGCATATCAGCAAAACCAAGTCAAAAATTGCAAGACTCAAGAAAAGATGAAGGGATCAAGAGTCTTATCCTTAATTGATCCTTCATCAAATGGTTCACGCAAGCTCAAGAGTCAAACAAGGATTACTAGAAGACAAAAATATAGACAAGCACATAGAATCTGCTATAGGTGCAAAGAGAAGGGGCATTTGATCAGTGAATGCAAGATTTCACAAAATGAAGTGGACTCTGGGCTATACCGATCTAACCGGGTTCAAATACCGGTTAAACCGGTATTGGATCAGGTTGACAAATCTTCTGATATCAAATGGAAGCAAACTGCCATGACAAGAGGAAAGTTGAGGTTAGATCAGAAGCAAGATGACAAGAACCAGGAACCAACTAGCAAGAACAATCGTCGACTATGCTATGTGTGTCGACAAAAGGGGCATATGAGTAAGGATTGCCCAAATGGTGAGGTTCCCAAGTCAAACCTTGTTCATTATGATTTTACTGAGCTTGGGAGTCACAAAGTTGGTACTTGCACTGTTAAGGTGATTAGCTCGCCTCAAAATAGTGTGAGAGCCATTTGGGTTCCTAAGCACCTTGTGACTAACCTCAAAGGACCCAACAAGGCTTGGGTACCAAAATTAGCTTGCTGAGCTTGCAGGACCACAGAGATGCATTGAACATTTGGCTAATCAATGATGAGTGTGAAAATGACTATGGCCAAATGAGAATCAATATTGCTCTATCTTGTTATTCAATGACATCTCGGTAAAGTATCCTGTCTGTCAAGCTGTAGTCATCATCTGATTTAGTTTGTCATATATGGTTCACAAGTTTTGTGCTTGTGTTGTACTAGATGATGGATATAGTTCCTTCCATGGTTATGCACCTCCATGCCACAAGTTGCTTTTAATGGCTCTCTGGTAGAGCACCTTTCTGTTAAAAGTTTCAGGGAACACATATTGATCAAATCAAGTAACATGTGAGGGAAACATATACAAGAAGACACCAAACTGAGATCTGTCTGGGAAGACCGGTTTAACCGGGTTCCTGGACCGGTTTAACCGGTATTACCTGCTATTTTGATCAGAAACTCTTCGGAACATGTTTTCTTGCATATATGACAGTAAGTACCATCGATACTAGTTCAATATTGCAAAATATTTATATGTCATGACCAAGTATTAGAGTAAGCTCCTCTATATTCGTAATTGGATTGAAAGTGCATCATTAAGAAATTCAAATCTCTTGAGCACAAATTGAGGGGGAGCTCATTCTAAAACTTGTGTCTCTATGGGACTAACATTTCTTCTAGTGAACTTGTAGTCTCAGACATGAGAGTGTATCTCTCATTGGAGTATGCCATCAAATAGTGATCCAAAGTGGTAAAGTGTGAAATTTCATTTTTGGATTATGTTGCTAACTCTTGCATGGCTACTCACCATAATATAGCTTAAATTCCTTTGTGTGGTCTCTCTTGATCAAATTAGTGCATGTAAGACAAATCTTCCACATTTATTCACATGTGCACTAAGAAAGGGAATTTAGTCTATATTATGAGGTTTCATCTTTAGTGACTAATATGTCTTCCAAATCAAAAGGTCACTAAAAGTGAAACTAGTGCTTGTGCAAATTAATGCTTTCTCGCTTTATGATTGATCTAGTGGAATTATTGATAAGAGAGCAAGTCTTGAGCTAAAATTCATATTGCACAAAATAGATGGCTTAAACGGCAAAGGTATGTGTCTATGAACTCATGTTTTACTTTTGAGCATTTAGGTCACTTATTCATGCTAGTGTGCTTTTGTATGTGTGTAGTCCAATTTAATCTCTCTTGCTGTACTTCTCGGATATTTAGTTGATGCCTTCCTATGTTGACTTTGGTCAAATATGTGTTCTTGTGTAAGACATGAACTAAATATGCCGATGAGATTTTTATCTTGGACTAGCCCATACCTGTGATGACATAGGATAGAGTTTGAAAAATCCAACTAGCATGATAGGACTTGTGTGTTTTTGAAAATATTTGGTTTTGGTCTATATGACCAAATTGATCTGCTAGTGACCATTGTTCATCTTGATTGCTTGTTGGCTGGTCACTAGTAGTGAGATTTTTCTCAAGTCCAAAAAGATCCATATCTACCCATCCATATTTCTTGAAAGTGGCAAGAAATATATGAAATTTTTTGGAAAAACTCTTTCTTCTGAGATTAATGAGCACTTTTGGATTTATCATATACATCAGATCATATCTATCAAGTGAAGAATGATTTGGAGCTCAAAATCTATCAAAGTTTCGGAGTTTTCGAAGAATTGTTCGGAGTCTCCAGAACTTTACGGGACAGTTTTTTTTCCTGTGTTCTGAACAGACCCGGTCTAACCGCTATCAAGGGGCGGTTTAACCGGTATGGTCTGGACAGTTACCTTTTTACCCTCCCGTGATTCTACAGCCCCTTATCCTTATCCTCTCATACCCCTTCACCACAGACATCCTCCTTCTCCCTCAGCCCGACTCTTCCACCAAGCTCTCTCCCTCCCATGGCGATTTGAGGATTCAACCAAGGGAAGGCTCGGTTCTTTGAAGATTTGGAGTCCCCTCTGTTGGTTTAACCGGGTGCCCACTGTTTTGGAGGAGTTAATCTCGGTTCCATCCCTCCAAAGGTATTCAAATCTTGTTCTTTATCGATCTACTTGCTCAGCCCATCTTTGAAGATTTGGAGTCCCCTCTGTCGGTTTAACCGGGTGCCCACTGTTTTGGAGGAGTTAATCTCGGTTCCATCCCTCCAAAGGTATTCAAATCTTGTTCTTTATCGATCTACTTGCTCAGCCCATAGATTTGAATTTCCTTTGGTCAATCATCTTGAAATAGCCTATAGAAGCACATCCTAGGAGCTGAACCAACTTTGTTGGGTACATTACTCGGATTCATGATTTAGGGTTTGACTGGGCAGGGCGGTCTAACCGGCCCCAGGGGCGGTTAAACCGGTCCTACCAGCCAAAGCCAAAAATCATGGTTTTGGGCAATGCATCCAATTTCTATCTCTCTAGGATGATGTAGTGTTCACCTGCTTTATCTAGGCTCTTTCAAATGCATCTAGAACCTGTTTCTTATCAGTGATGAAATCTTTTATCAGGTATCTATGTCATAGGATCTAGGCTCTGTTCTCATATCTCTAGAACTGGAATACCATTCTATATCTCATATCTAGATTCATCAGCATCTCTACCTAGCATTTTGCGTTTTTGGGCTCAGCCCTGTCAGGACCGGTCTAACCGGGTCCCAGGACCGGTTTAACCGCCCTACACAGAGCTGCTCCAAATTCTCAAAATTTGCTGCACATTCTTCACTTTCTGATTCTACAAGTTCCTGAGACCTCATATCAATTCTTCCAAACTTTTGTGACTCAGGACAGCAGCAGCATGGCTAGCTATGAGAGAAGGAAGAAAAAGAAGCTTGATCCTGCTTCTCAAGAAGGCTCAAGTTTAGGTGCTGCAGAGGGCGGAACTTTGAGACCAAGGCCGCCAAAGAGGGCAGCAGAGCAGCCAATTGATGAGATACTTGAGGAGGATCTAGCTGACACTAGCAGTGATGATAGTGTTGAGGATCAGGATTTTAGATTCGAGCGTCGACATGGCAAGGGGCCAGCCAGTGATGATGATGGGACAGCAGCAGGTCAAGGGGGAAGTGGTGGCAGCAATGAGAGCTCAGAGGCAAGACAAAGGGCTGCTAGAGATGAGGTTCTAGTGCTTGCACCTAGGAGACCTACTTATCCAGGTAGAATGAGGCCAGTTGACTATTCAGGCACTGGAATGACTGAGGTGGCAAGAAAGAAAAGAAGAGAAAATCCATATGCTGTAGAGAATACCACAGCCACTGATTATAGATTCTGGACTATCTTTCAGCAGGACTTCTACACTACCATGTTTGACAAAAGGCCCGAGATCACATTGGAGGCAAAATACATAGATTGGGAGCACATGAGAAAAGCCAACAATGTGGTATTTAATCAAGTCATTGAGGCCTGCAGGAGACAAGGGATGAAGCATTTAATGGGGGTCAAGCGCCATTGGAACAGAGAGCTCATTGGTCAATTCTATGCACTGTTCACTTTGGATATAGAGAGAATGAAGAAGCTATGACTTGGATGACTGAAGGGACTGTGTACTACATCACTTTCTCTAATTTTTGTGCTCGTCTTGGCCTTGAGAATGATCCTAATCATGTCATGATTCATAATCCCAAGCCTATGGAAGACAAGGAGTTAGGATTTATGTATCCATCAGGGACTAATCCCTCTGAGTTTGGCAAAGTGAGTCACCTCTACACTTTCTATAGGGTGCTGAACCGGTTGTTTAGAGTGACTATTTCTCCTCGTGGTGGGAACACATCGGAAATCTCACGCCACATGAGAAACTTGTTATGGTATATGCGTGAGGATGCACCTAGAGTCAATGTTGCTGATTATATCTGGGAGGAGATCAAGTATATTTCTGAGCATCCCTTGAATGGTTGTGGATATGCACCTTACATCATGTATCTCATTGAGAAGGGCACAGATGTTGGCAGAATTGAAAAAGATGCGAAACATGAATCTCTCAGGCCACACAAGCCCTCAACTCTCAGGATGCCATCCCCAAGAGCAGCACCAGCAGCAGCAGCAGCAGCAGAAGGACTTGGACAGCCAGAGATTGAAGAAGAAGAGCAGCAGCATACACATCAGACCCAGGGCGGTTTAACCGGGTCCCAAGGCCGGTTAAACCGGTCTCCCCCTGGACAGCAAGGAGCCTCTTCTTCTAGGCCTAAAAAGTCCTCATCTGGTTTCAAAAAGGTTTTCAATCTTCTTGCTGGCATTTGTAAGAATCAGAGGGACATAATGGTTGCTGATAGGGACAGAAGAATCAAAGAAAAGAAGGATAGAGATACTCTCAAGAGGCTTTATGAAGCTCAAAACCTTCAACCTGCTCGGTCACCTATCTCACCTACTATACCAGAGCCTGAGATTCCTTCTCCAAACACCATGATTAGGAGCTTTCAAGAGACAAATATGTTTGGAATATTTTATCCTGATGAGGGTGATTCTTCTTCAACTCAAGCAACTCCTACTCAAGAGGATATCACAGGAGCCACAACAGCTATGGCAGCATCAGCAAGAGCAACAGCAGCAGCCCCTCCATTTGTGCCACCATCACATGCACCTCCTTCTTATGCAGCTACTGATTTTGGAGGGTTCTCATCCACATTTGCTCCCATGACTATGCCCAGTGGTATGATGACTCAGCCTCACTCTCAGTCAGCTTATGCCTCCGGACTTGGATATTCTTGCTACATGGGAGCCTCCTCGACAAGCTTTGGACTTGGTGATCCGGGAGTCTCTTCTTCAGCAGCAGCAATTCCCCCCAGACCTTCTAGTGCTACTGAAGAATTGGCTCAAAATTTATCTACTTCCATCTTTGGATCAAATACTACAGGCGTGTTTTGGACTACTGACTCTCCTTCGATGGGTGGCAACGGGCAAGGCTCTGAGGGACACTGATCAACTCTACAGGATGCTCTTCAAGTCTTTTTGATGATGGATGACAAAGGGGGAGAAGAGCAAGGAATTAAAGCTTCATCTTGTATCTGATCTGATCAGGGCGGTCTAACCGGCCTCAGGGGCGGTTAGACCGGTCTCTAGTGATGTTAGAGACATGGATCTTGTAATAAATTCGAACCTTATCTATTTATGGGCTTGAGAACTTGTAATGTGTGATAATATGTGTGTTGAACCTATTTATGCATTTAAGTGTTTTTGAGATAATGTGATGCATGGTTGAATGGTGATTGTTGTTCAGTTTGGTTTTCTGTCTGATAATAGCGGTTTAAATGGCCTTGTGGGAGGTTAAACCGGTATTGTCCTGACAGACTCCCAAACATCTTCTATTTGTTTGTTGAAGTGCTTTTGTCATATTGCATCACATGTATTGATTATTTATGTCACACACTTGTTGCACCCCACAGATTCTGAGATATAGGGGGAGCTCTCATGTGTTCATGTTAATATGTGCAATTGGCATGTGAGGCCAAATTTTTGAAATTCCACTCAAAGCACATATTAAGGGGGAGCTCTTGATATATCTGAGAATCTAAAATGCTTTTATTAATTCATTTGTAAGCTTTAATCGGGTTGTCATCAATCACCAAAAAGGGGGAGATTAAAAGTGCATCTAGGCCCCTAGGTGGGTTTTGGTGAATTGAATGAGAAAACGATTAAAGGACTAATGTGTTTGTTACAGATTATGAGTAGGGATTAAAATGTATATTTTATGATACACTATTATTCATGGCTTGAATACAATGTGTATGGCTCATAGTGACACAAATGAACAAGTGTGTGGTCCCATTATGCATGAATGTGATGAATGGCAAGCTATGGTGAAACAAAGAAAGAGACATATTGACATGTGTGATATATTGGTCTCTAACTTGATGAAGGCTTGTTGAACATATATATGGGGTATCTAAGATCATGGTGGATAAAAATATTGAATATTGCAAGCTTGGTTTAATGGACAAGAGATATTGTGATATAGCTGATTCTTTGTCTATATTTGGATAATGGCTTGCATAGAAGATATGATGACTTTGAAGAAAGTGAACGGTCAAAGTAAAATGGATATAGTGTATATCAAGAATTGGTTTTTACTGTTGAATCTAAATGTGATACAAACCTATATGGGGCTATATGTCATGCAAGGATGAAGAGATGGAATTCGGGATAGTGTTTCAAGGTACTAAGCAATGTGTGATCAAGTGGTGGACTTGAGTCATGTATCTTTGCTAGGGTGACGAAACTTTCTTTGGATTTCAACTTGAAGAATCTTGGTTACATATAGTGTTCATATTGACAAGTATCAATCTTTCAAGAATAACATTATGAAAGGGTGAATTGAACTAGAAGTGGATTTCATTCCAAGACAAAGGTTCAAGTCACTAGCTCAAGTTGGTTTTGCTCAGCAAGAACCATGTGGACATTCCTCAAGTGAAAGAAGCAATCATGTATGGCATGTTTGAAGACATACAAGCTCAAGTGGATGAATTGATTTTATATTTATTCTTGAGTATAGGTATGCCGTACTATCAAGAGGGATGTTACATTGGCTAAATGACAAAACACCAGTAAAGTGCTCAAATAGTTGACCTATGTGAGAAAGCCTTGAGAGATAACCCTTGAGATAAGTGAAAAGTGCTAACAGGACAATAGCGGTTTAACCGGGTCTAAGGACCGGTTTAACCTCTATTGACCCTCTGACAAGGGTAACGGCTAGTTGAGTTCAAATACCGGTCTAACCGGTATGGATAGCGGTCTAACCGCCTTTGGCTGGGTTCCAACGGCTAGTTTGTGATGGCCGGGGTATTTATACCCCTTAGCCCTCTCCTTTGAGGGCTGCTGGTTCTGGGTGAACCCTAAGCCTCCTACACACGTTTCCAACAGCAGAGAAGCTCTCCCCAACACCTCTTTGTGAGTTTGCT
>CM014271.1:45842840-45871776 GCA_004135705.1 Alloteropsis semialata
CTAGCGAACGCGCGCGGGAGGCTTTTCCGCCGGGACACGTGGCGCGGTACGAGAGGAGGCGGCCAGTTCTCGCGGGCAGGACGCGTGGCGCACGCGGAAAGGCCTCGCGGGCGGTTTTGCTCGGGTCAGCTGCGGTCCAGGCGTAGGTTTCTTCCGCGACTAGCGGTTTTGTCTGGTTCAGCGGTTTATCCTACGATTTTGCTCTGGCTCTTCCTTTGCCGACGTACAGAACAACTGTGTGGCACGGTTTTCTCCGGTTCTTTGACTCAGAAGCCTAGTTTTCTCTGGTTTTCACCTGCACCGACCCCAGGAGGTCATTAGTTGCGGGTCTCGCGCCCCCACCGCCTCGTGGAGGTCGGTTCTGGGCCAGGCGGAGGGAGGAGAGTAGTTGGAGGGGGAATATTCCCTAAAATCCATGGAGCATCTCTACACCCCCAAGTCTCCTCCATACTATAAATAGAGACCTTCTCCTCACTCTCAAGAGACAAAGAAATGAAGCAAAAGCTCAAAGGCCAGATCCAATGTAGTGATAGGTGAGAGGTGAGGCGAGAGTCCGGGAGAAGCTGGGGATGTCGGCTCCTCTCCTCTTTTTGTACCTCGGCGGATGCGGCTCATGTTCGAGTATCATCTGGGTATTTTCTTTGTATTTCTGGATTAATATTTAATTAAGTTCAAGCTTTACTTTATTTACTTGTGGGCTCCTTGCTGTGATAAGTGTCTTAATACTTGCAAAGCTAGGATAGTATTTAATTGAGTAGATGGATGTCTAGTCTGTTGAATACCTTGGAGTGCGCCTAGTGCCCCGGATTTGTAGTGGTAGCCCCAGGTGGTGACAGCCCTGACGACCTATGTAGTCCACCATGTGAGTAGCACTGGGCATTCGGTCTAACTGGACCGATCGATTTGGTTCCTTAGTTTTTTAAGAAGTTCGATCATCAGAAAAAAGAGACCAATCGGTCTTAAGAAAAACTTAAGACCGACACATTTCGGTTTTGGTTGGTTTCGTTCGGTCTCGGTCATGACCGAACTAACCGAACAAAAATTCACATAAAAACAAAACCAAGCAAAAATGATGAGAACATGTACTATTGCCGTGGGTATTTCATTTGAGCTATTTGCCAGGACTTACCTAGAGTTTATTGCAGCCATTATTCTACTTGAAGAGTGTGGTCTAGTAGCAATTTAATAGCATAATGGCACCAGGGGTAGAGCAAGAAAATAATTTATTTGCTTATTTGTGTACTTTGGTTATTTCGTTTAGTTCGGTTAACCGAGCTCTATAACCGAACTAACTGTAATAAGTTCGGTTAGTTAGGAGTCAGGACCGAACTGCTGACCGAATTTTTTGGTCTCGGTTCTTTCGGTCTCGGTCTCGGTTAGTTCGGTTCGGTCTTTGGTCCTCAGTTAATTATGCCCAACCCTACATATGAGAAGCACTAGAGAGTAGTAGGACCATTGCTTGGCTTGCCTAGTTCCCTTCTCATCCCTTTCTAAGGCTAGGACGGTTGGGCGTCCCGAAGTAAGTAATACAGTAAACAACTTGAGCTCATCCTTAGTTATCCAGAATACCTAGAAATAACCCTCTCTACCTTCTACACATTTATCACTTCTGTTGTCCTTGGTCATTCTTAACTTGTCACTAGTGCACACACGTTCCCTGTGGATTCGATACCTTGGAATACTCTCGGGTGAAAGATACATCGGTATCTATACGCTTGTGGATTTATATGTGATCGTTAAAAATACCAACACCCCCCGTATCTAGAGGCCTGCACACTCTAACCCAAGCGACCGCACAATGACCCCCCGACACCACCTCCGTACCTCTCTAATAGAAGGCCTTCTGGATGCGGTCAATGTAGTCAATCATCCATTGTGGCAAGTTCATAGCAATGGACATGTAGATGGTAGTCGAGGTCAGAGTGAGCTTAGTTAGGATCATACAACCACTTTAGTTAAGCAGTTTACCTCGCCACGTAGGTAACCGATCTGCGACCTTATCAACCAGAGCTGCAAGTCAGCCTTAGAGAGCCTCGTAATGGAGAGTGGCAGGCCTAGGTAGCGACAAGGGAAGGTTCCGACCTCGCAGGGAAGCAAAGCTCGGATAGACTCAAGCTCATCTGTCGTACAATGAATCGGGAACAACTGACTTTTACTGAAGTTAGTACGCAACCCTAAAGGCCTCCTCAAAGACTCGCAAGATCTCTTTGACTACCATAATATCAAAGGCAATCGGAGACACAAAAAGGATGATGACATTCGCATTGAAGGAAGCGCAGTAGGGTAGCGCAATATCACCAAGCGGTGTGAGCAACCCACAACCATCGGCCAAGGAGAGCAGGCCATTGAGACATTCCATAACTAGAATAAAAAGCATAGGTGACAAGAGGTCCCCTTGCCTAAGACCTCTATGATGACAGATGCGGTGACTAGGAGTACCATTGAGCAAAATCCGAGTACTAGCCATGGACAACAAAAGGGAGATCCAGTCCCTCCAAGTCAACGGGAAGCCGAGGAATCTCAGTGTTGGCGGCTCTTAATGATAAATCTCCACTGCAAACATGGATATAAAAGAATAATAAAAAGAATAGACATAGGGTTGTTTACTAATGAATTCCACTAGTTTTGGTGTCTATGTGCTTGCAGGAACAAAGTGGAAAAATACGAGCAGAAGTGGTCCCAGGGCCAGGTCGCCCGACCCCACCAGGTCGGCCGACCTGGACCCAGGTCCAATCTGGCCCATCCTTCTCCCATGTAGAGGAAACACACCCGGAGATCATCTAAACCGCTGAATCAACGTCGGTTTGCACCAAGGGCATGAGATGAGACACCCATGGATTGAAGGGCCCACATCTGAAACCAAATGCACTCATGTCAAGCATACCCACCTGGAATCGACATTAGGGCCCACAGTGCAGTCACTCAGAAGAGAATGGGCCCGAGAGGCAGCAACTCCAAGTCGGCCGACCCCCCTAGGTCGGCTGACTTGGGCGCGCACCCGAACAGGTCGTCCCTTGACCCGTACCTGTGAACCGCCTCTAGGAACAAATCTACGTTGTGCACGACTTAGGACGTGGATCCTAGGGTCGGCCGACGCCACCGGATCGGCCGACCTGGGCCCACCTTCGAACCGTCTCAACTTCCTCGTACCGACTCACAACCGTCTCTCCAAGCTATAAATACATGAGCTCAGGGCAGGGCTAATCATCATTGAGCTGGATTGAAGATTTAAGGCGAAGCCCTCCTTTCATCTAGAGTAGAAATAGGGAGAGAATGAGGGAGAGTCTAGAGGAGTCCCAGCGTGTCCTAGAGCCCAAAACCTCCTTGGTCCTACCCTACCCGGAAGGCGATCCAAGTCCAACTCGGGCCTAAAACCCTGTCCTAAAAACCCAGCCCGACCACATCTCTCTAACCCTCTCTTCCTTCTTTCCCGAAGATCCAAATTTCCCAACCCTTTTTACCAAACCTAGCTTGACACCTTTCCACCCCCTCCTCTTTTCATCCTTCGACTCAACAGTTCAAAGCCGATCATATACCTGTGGGCCTAAACTCCTAAAGACCCCAAAGTCCGAGAACCCAACCTAGAACTTGTGGGCCCTATCCTACCAGAACCAAAGTCCAAGTCCAACCCAAACCCAAATCTGATCAAGTAAAGTCGGCCCGACCTGTTTTCCCTCCCTCCTTTTCTTTTTTTCCCCTGGGCCCAACCCAACTCTCTCCCTCTCCCTTGGGCCCAAACAGATCCAACCCAGGTCCAAAGCAGATCCATTCTCACCCCTTCCACCCACGCACGTAGAACTCCCAGGAGCCGCGCCCCTCTTCCTGTTGCGCCCCCTCCTTTCTTCTTCCCTGCGTCGCGGAACCAGAAACCGTCAGACCTCTCCTCCACTCGCGAGAAATAGAAGGTCACCACATCCCCTTCTCCACCCGAGCGCCCCTGCCCCTTCCCCTTCCATTAACAATCAGAAACTCCCCATTATTTCCACTCACAAACATTCACGCCATGGCAACAGAAGCTCGCCCGTCGCCCTCCCCTTCCAAAATCATGGCCACCAGTCAATCTCCTCCCCCTATAAAACCTGGGCGAGATTCTCCCCGACCTCCTTTGCCTTCCCCACTCCCCAATTTCCTGAAGACAGTACCATTCTCGCTGGATTTCTGGACGCCGGAATTCGCCACGGTAAAGACAGTCGCCTTCGTTTCTCTATGACCAAGGCTCAAACCCCTTTGACCTCCCTCTCCCACCTCTGTCTTATGCGCAGGAGCATCAGAAGGCAATCTCGACACCTAGGACAGCGGCGCTGAGGTCGCAGCTCATCTTCCCCATACCCCGACGAACAGAAGCCCCCTTGGCCGCCCCTCTCTGAAGCTTTCCGTCTCTGCTGCTCGTTTGCCCTAGGTGAGAATCAAGACGAGTTCGCGGCGTCGTTCTCGTTCCATTCTGCCGCTCGGCACTCGATTCCCTGAACCATAGCCTTGGGGCCCCATACCGCCGGCGTGCAAAAGCACCATGGGTGCCGTTCTGTTCTCACGAAGAAGAACGGCCGGCGTCGCCCCTCCCTGTTGTCGATCTGAAACAAGCAGAGCAACCCAGCAGCCCTTCATCATCCATCCGACGGCTGAAATTAGATCCAACTTACCCCTTCGCAACTTTGTTAAAGAGCCCCTGCAAAATTCCCAAATAAACCCGCCATCCTTTTTCAGTTCAGAGAAACTTCCCTGCTACCCCCTAAGGTCTATGTTTAATTACGTTCAGGTCCTTGATTTTCGCAGGTTAGACCCTTAGTTTGTTTTTAGCGTAGTTTATTCATCCTAGCTCCGATTAGAGTGATTTTCGCGTTCATGTGTTCATAGAAATGCGTAGATTAGTTTTCTATCCTTTTTATCTCTGTTTTTATTGTATGGTGTACTGTTCTAATAGAATTATATTTGTTTGCATGTAATGGCATGTGTGGATGTTTGTATGGTGATGGAATGCATGTTTAGAGTGCGAGCAGTTCGAGGCCGGTTTTGATCAAGAGTTTGAAGAATCGGATCAGCAACAATACTTTGAGGAAGGCAAGTGTAACATGATTCATCCTTGATACCTATTCACCTTTTAATCATGGTATTCATTCATGCATGTGTCTAAATTTGTTAAACCCTAGGAATGACTAGTCTTGTTTATCCTATATACCTTGTTTACCTTGGGTTTATGCATATGGGTAGATAAGTTAGTTGTGCTTAGCTTGCTTGCAACCGCTAATGATCGATGAATAAATGTTAATCTTGACTAATGATATACTTGGAACCTTATTAAAATATGCTTTTTTAGCAACTTGGTTTAGGGAGCTTGAGCATGTGTTTGGATTGCTCTAAGCGTCTCTTCTTAAGGTTTCGTTCTTAAAGCGGCCACCCAGGAAAACCGTACAACCACAGGAATCACATGGCTCTGGTCTTGACTAAGTAAACTGTACGGCTCTAGCTTGTCTAGTGTTACCGAAAGGCGCAAGTGGGGGTGTGGGGTTATCAGTATGGGTCTCGCCTACCTGGGGATGAACTCACGCTGCGCCCTGAGTGTCATCGGTATTTCTCACGTTGTGCCCTGAGCGCCATCGGGACACTCACGTTGCGCCCTGAGTGGTCGCCGATACCGGGAGGAGGGCTCCATGCGCCGATCACGAAACCATAGCGGCCACTAACTTGTTAGGGTGTCTTTTGAAAGGTCTCGTAGTGGAACCCTATACTCATTTCACGTGGTGTGAAGGGAGTGTGTGCCGAAGGCAAGGGGGATCACGACCGGTGGTGAAAGTGTACAACCTCTGCAGAGTGTAAAACTGTTATAACAGCCGTGCTCACGGTCAAGAGCGGCCTGGATCCTTTTTGAGCGGTTCCTTATTTTTCGGTTAAATGGTTTAATATGATGTTGTTCATTTATAATACTTCACATGTTTTCATAATGTGGGTTTCAACCGGGGTTGTCATATAATTGTAGTAATTTAGGTTAATTTTAAAATCAACCAACTAAAAATGCTAACCGCAGTTTAAACCTTGTCTAGCCTTTTGAGCCTCATTTAATCATGTTATGCTTGCTAAGTAAGATGGATTACTTACACTTGCTTCATATCAACAAAATCCCGGATGGGTGCTCAGATAAGCCGCCTGTGGATACTTTTGTCTTCCCCCGAGGAGTTCCCGGACTTCTAGGCAGTGCATTCCCCCAGTCAGAGTCCCTGTGGAGATGTCTTGGAGTTAGATTACATCAGGCTTCCGCTACTTTGATAAACTCGTTAATAAATGTAATGCCTATGATGTAAGACTTGTTATGATTTATGTTATCGAGCACTGTTTTCCCTTTCTTTGATATTCATTTCTGAGCTATATGTGTGTAAAGACTTCCTGGGTACACATATAGTAGCATTCGGATTTCCTTCGTAAATCCGGGTGTGACAGTATCACACTCAGATAGCCACAAGAGCGAAGAGCTTTGCCTAGCGATCATCCTCTCCACCAACTTCAAGCCCAAGTACTTAAACTTTAGGAACCGTCTCAAGGCGTGCTCAACTGGTGAAAGTGATCTATGGTCCAAGGCCGTATCTAAATGACCAATGACCTCCTTCATGATTTGAATCCACGTTCTGGTGCTTCCCACTCGCCTTGCGCTCCAACTCTTGAGCGCCCTTGTCGTCCGGCGGAGCAGAAAATCGACCATATGATGTGGATCCACATCAGGGCGAGGGGCCATCCAAGCACTTTCGCCCATCTGCAGGAAGTCCTGGTACTTAGGCCAGAAAGCCTCAAAGCGGAACCGTTTGCACGGGTGAACCACATTGTCTGTCTGGAGCAGGAGCGAAGCATGATCGGATCCAAGAGTTGGCAGGACAGACAGATAACAGCATGGGAAGAATGGCTCCCACTCGACTAAAACGAACACCCTATTGATCTGCTCAAGAGTCGGGTGAAGGCGTTCGTTGATTCATGTGAAAAGGCGACCATGGAGGTAAAGTTCGACCAGCTCCACATCATTAATGAGTCGGTGGAAGTGACCCATCAATCTACGGTTAACGTTGTTGTTGTTCTTGTCCTGTGCTTTATATATGATGTTGAAGTCCCCGTAGACGACCCAAGGGCCTACAAAGGGGCTCTTAGGTCACGAAGTTCTTGTAAGAATGCCGCTTTCTCTTCATCCAGATGCGGGCCCATAGACTAACATGAGCCACCAAGGCATCGGGTTGGATCTGAGGGCGACCTACAGAGAGAGTGTGTGTGTTGTTCTCATGTGCGAGCACCGCCTGCCGAATATTAGAATTCCAAGCGACCAAGATACCCCCTCCCCCCGAGAACCCATAGCGGCAAGACAGAAGTAATCAAAATCCACACCTAACATATCAAGAATTAAAGATCGGGGTACAACCTCCGGCTTGGTCTCCTGCAAACAAAGCAAGGAGACCCGCTCTGAGGAGACAACATCCCTAACAGTGACCCTATGCGACCTCATATTAAGGCCACAGACATTCCAAACCAAAACATTTTGTGACACCATGGGAAAACAAAACAAGAGACGACCGACACGCGTGAAGGGGATCACTGGTCCTCGTCCTCCACAACCACTGTGGAGAAGGTAGGCACTTCCGACAGAAACAACTGCCGGATAGCCTCACACTGGCTGTCCGTCAGGCCAGAGGCCATGAGGTCGATGTAGTGATGAAAGACCTCCGCATCTCGAGCTACGTCCA
This sequence comes from Alloteropsis semialata, assembly GCA_004135705.1. Taxonomy (NCBI): domain Eukaryota; kingdom Viridiplantae; phylum Streptophyta; class Magnoliopsida; order Poales; family Poaceae; genus Alloteropsis; species Alloteropsis semialata. Next base: position 45,850,556 of record CM014271.1, read on the forward strand.
TCAGCAGCATCCCAAGCTTCCTCATCACGATGTTCTGAGCAACTGAAGACCTGTTGGGATGACCAGGGGCGACCGCAGCCAAGCGGCTAGACCGACGTGGTAGACCCCACGCTGAGCTAGTACTGGGAAGGTGTGCCTCTGTGTGGCATGGTGGTCCCTGCAAGATAGACGACGTGATGGCACGAGTTGCCTCCGCCAAAAACTCTGCGACCAAGTGATCCTTGTCAGAGCTGTTAACTGAGCCCCGACCAACTGTCGTATAGGAGAGAACCACGTCGAGGGGTGACCGAGGTGACCGAGTCACTTGAGGCAAAGCAGGCAGCTCCACAAGAGACGCGTCCGAGAAGTGGACCGACTCAAGCGTCGGCTCCACCAAAGCGATGCAACCTGGACCCCTGTCCAACGCCGCATGGATGTGACGGAAGATAGCTGATAGGGGCACTAGCCGCTCTGCCAAGGTGAGAGAGCCACACCGACCAGATAGAGGAGAGTGAGCACCAACGCTCTCTACAGGACGCTGCCACAGCTGCTCCCCGAAGGGGGCCATTAGCCCGGCCTCAAGGAGCATAGGGTCGATCCCAAAAGGGCTCGCGGTAGTGGCACCAGCCACCCCATAGAGCATCTGCTCATCTGTCCTGGATGCCCCAGCAGGCGGAGGCATGCGCACAGGTGAGGGTGTGGCCACAGACACCAAGGAAGGTGGCGACCTCGTCCCAAATAGTGGCAAGGGTGGCGAGGGAGGAGTCAGTGGAGCCAAGGCTCCTGGGGCAACCCCCGGGACATGGACACCCTACAATCCCCAGTAGGGATAGGAGGGTACCCAAGGGTCATGTGTGGAGGCGACCGAGGCACCAAAGGCCACAACGTGACCGTTGGCTGGAGTAGAGTGACCAGACAATAGAGGGGCGACGTGGGGGTGGAGGGCGACACGGCCGGGTGGGTCCTCCCTTCCCCCGGGACCCCGTCGAAGGAGGTGGAAACCCATGGCCCGGAGGTGGAGGGGGCAGGCAACCCGATGAGGGCGGCTGTGGAGGTGGTGGAGGAGGGTGAGGAGGCACAGTAGAGCCCTCCCTCGAGCCGGCAGGACCCCAAAGGTCCTAGACATTGTGGATGGAGGGGACCACATGGTAGCGGAGGCAGGGAAGTCCCGAGACTGGTGACACGGCCGCTAGTGCCGTACTCCCCTGTGGAGCGAAGAGAACCCTCTGTGGCAGAATGAGCGCAGGGTCCATGCACCAGCCTAGGAACATGAACTCGGAGATGTCAGCCTTGCTCTCTGTGGCTGGTGCCATTGAGGTGACAGGGCAAGATGACCCAACGACCGACTGTGCAGTACCAAGTAACTAGAGGTGTGCAGGAATACCAGATATAGAAATCTGAACCAGGTACCTCATGTAGTCCAGGGACGCCCACGCCTCGGGTGTCTAGCGACGAAGAAGTAGCCTGAAGGGGCCACCCTCTGGCAACTGATGGCGTAGCATGCACAACATCTCAGTCCCATCCCTGAATAGGACGAGGTAGTCCTCTGGATGGTGCCGATGGACAGTGAAGGTTCTAGGCTGGACACCCAACCTGCCCACGACGTATCCTGTACGTCAATTAGCAAGACTGGCATAGAACCCTGAATGATCGTGACCAGGGCAGCCTCGTTGGCCTTGATCTTAGGTGTGCATGGGATCACGCAAATCCCAGCCCCCGAGGGTTCGGCAGATGCGTCCTCACCAAGCGAAGGTGGCCCTAGGTCCACCCTAGGAGAGCCAGGCGGAAACGGAGTAGGGCCAAGCCCCGGCGACACGGGCGGTGTGACCCCACCAGTGCCAGAGGGGGGAGGTCAGGGAAGCGACCAGGACCATCCTGAAGTGGGGAGCGCGCACGACCACGACCATCCCCATGGGGGAGGATCGACCAGGAAGGCCGCCAGCAGGGGCAAAAGGCCGCTCCAGTGGCAGAGGCCACTAACGGCCACCAACCGGCGTCAGTGGTGTTGGGGGGATGCTCGGCGGGGTGGAGTCTACCAGACCAAGATGACGATGAATGGAGGGTCGAGGGGGCGAAGGAGGCCGCCGACGACTCGAAGCAGCTACTGCCACAGCCGGCTGTCATGGCAGGCCCCCTCCCATGGCCAACAGTGGGACGAGGGGGTGAGGGATGCCGCTGACGACCTGTAGGTGCCGACGCAGCCGAGGGCTGCCGCACAGGAGCCCCACTATGACCAATTGAGGAGCGGGGAGGCGAGGGAGGGCGGCGACGACCAGGAGCAGCTGCCGCAGCAGCCGGGCGCTACGCGGAAGCACCCCGATGACCAACAGCGGTGCTTGGTGGCGATGGGGGCGACGATGAACCCTGGGCATGCGGCAAGAACTCTCCCTGTGCCCCTTGAGGCGACAATTGAAGCAGCGTGGAGGGTTGGGGCAGTTGACCGCAATGTGTTCGTTCTCGAAGCACAGGAAACAGAGCCCATACAAGTCAATCGGCACAGGACAGTGAGGGCGTGGAGGTGGAGGAGAGCGAGGCCCCTTTGGGCAGTGGTGATAGGCCATGGTCTCCCAACCATCCTCCTCGTCCTAGTGGCATTGTCCACCCTGTCCATCAACCGGTGGCGCCGGCCCACAGACGTGAGGCGGAGGCAGACCCGAGGGCGATGGTGCGAGTGCGGCCCGCCGAAGGATCTGCGGTGGAGCACGAGGAGGTGCCGGCGACGGGGGCAGTGGCGAAGCGGGCAAAATAGGGATGCCAACCCCTCGAACCATGTCGATGAAACTCGGCGAGGGCGAGCGGGCACCAACCGCAGACTCCCCACCCGGCGACCCGACCGAGACAGCTCCAGACGACGGCGCAGAGGCCCCGGAAGCTGTGAACGTACATACACCTCCAACGGAGGGGACGGACAGCCCGGCCTCAGAGGATCCCGGCTCCGACAGGCAACCAGGGCCTGGGGTGGCCACAAGCGGGGAGGAGGCGATCGGGGAGATGGAGGAGGAGTCCAACACCTCAACCGTGCGACCGCAAGTCCCAGAGTCCCCAGCACCCAACTCACAGGCCCGTGACTGCCCGACCATGGCAGATCAGGGGGACGACAGAGAGAGGCGGGCGGGGTTGAGTTGCGTCGAAGAGGTCGAGGGGGGCAGTCGAGCCAGACCCCCGTCGGTCCAGGTGCCCGCCACGGCCAGGGAGGCCTTCCGCCACCGTCCAGAGGCAGAGCGCCGCCGCCTAGGGTTAGGCGACTCGCTCCCGGGCAACCTGGCGAAGGGAGCAGCCAGGCAGGGGCTCAAGCCTGGGCGGACGCCGGATCCATGGATCCCCGGCGCACAGGGGCGGGCCCGTGGCAGGCGATGGCTGGCAGCGATCACAACGCCGGAGCTCGAAAGGAGCTGGGAGGTGGCGCCGAGGGGGCGTGGGAGCAGAGCCGAGGTGCGTGCGCGGGAGGGGAGGAGGCGGTGGGACGATGGGCGGTGGCAGCCGGGTGCCGAGAGGGCGACCGGTCAGCGGCGAGGTGGGGCGGCAGGGGGAGGGTCGAGGGAGTGGAGCGGGGGGAGGGTCGGGTTAACATGTTATCATTATCCAAGTATCCAACCAGCCAAACATGCGAGAAAGAATGGCTGCAGGCCTACCAAAATTTAACAACTGATTTCTCATTGGCATGCTGTGGATTCACCAATGGTAGAAATCCAAACATTAACCAAATATCATAGGTGCTATAAGCATTTGTTTTGGCTTGAATCAAATCAATTGTATGGATTATAGTGTGCCTAATATTTATTTTGTTGACATTTCTATGACAAAAAAAACACATTTCTCAGGAATAATTCCTCATGTGTTGAATTTAAATTTGAAGGACAACAATCATGTCTAAAACAATTTCCGTAGTTTTTTTAAAGCTAGTTTAACAAAAGTTTCCGTAAAACAGTTTTTGCGGTCATGCTAGAACGCATAACAAGCATGCATCAAACCTCTAAAAAGCAACGTGTAAAGTATGAAAATGCTAAAAGCGGACACCTCACTCTCTCTTTCTTTGGGCTAGCAAAAACAATATGAAAATTGTTGCATTATGTTTTCATATTAGCTACCATCAAAAGATTTTCGAGGGACTGATATTAGCTATAACCAAAATATTTCTAAGGAACTAACATTCTGAAATAAGAAATTTGAATCAATTTCTTTTTTAACCTAAATCTTTGTGCTTGAAACACGCTAGAACATGCAACTATTCCATGCCTTGAAACATTGTAAAATTCATGCATCTTAACGAAAATTAGGGAAACTTCTAATAACTATAAAAACTTAAACACGTTGAAAAAGGTGGAATCCTGAAACATGTTGACTTAGTTCCTCACGTCAAACGAACACAAGCCGGTGTCAACTATTACATAGTGAGATAAAATTGTCGTTGTTTGGCTATGGTGAAACTAGCGCATATACCCGTGGTCAAAAACTCAGACAACTGCACACCAAGTGGCTAACATTGTATATTTTAGAGAAAAAAAGAGGGGAAAAATTACATTATCGCCTCTCAATTCTTCAGTTTGTGTATTTTTTTTGTCCAAACTTTATATTGTTTTGTTTGGGTACCACAACTTTCAATACCATCTTCTTTCTGGCCCCTAAGCCAAGTCAAAGTTGTTTAAGAATTAAGACTCATGTTGTAATGTTTTATTACAAATGGTATTAAAATATTTAAATGATGTAAAATTACTCAAACACTTCCAAAAATTTAGAAAAATACTGGAGATAATTGGGGACACAATAAATCTAAAGAGTAATTAGAGCTTGTAAAACAAGTTCTAAAATTTCCAGATAAAAGATTAAATAACTTCAAACTTTTTCAAGGATCGTCAAATATTTGTTTGAACATTTTAGAGCTTGTTTAATGAGCTCTAGGTATTTGAGTACCCTCCCTCCCCCACGATTAAATATTTTTCTCTTATCTGAGTTTAAAAAAAATGTGACGTTGCCACGCGCCCTAACTTGTTGGGCCAAAAGCCCAAAACTATTGAATGTTGGAGGTACCCAAACTTAATCGTATTGGAGTTGATGGAGAGACTGAATGTTGAACTGAGGATCCTTTCCCTTTTAAAACTATTGAGGCCATAAGATCAAGGTGCCCGATCACGAGGATTGCTGACTACCGACTCCATGCGAAGAAGACTCCGAGCAGGACACGGCAATTGGAACAAAGGAGGAAAGCTCAAGATTAGATAGAGTCCTACTAGGTTTAGGTCTTGTTGTGGCCATAATACCAGGGTACCCGACTACGAGGATTAACGACCACCGACTCCAGACGAGAGACTCCGAGCAGGACACGGCGGCCTATTCAAGGAAGGAAAGCCCGAAGACAGGAGATAGAGTCCTAATAGGTTTAGGTCTGTTTTGTCTTGTAATGCAAGTCTCCCCGGACATAAATAGTGGGGATCCTGTACGTAGGGGGTATCCAATCCAACACCCGATACTCCATACACCATATTGTACTCTCTGTACTCGCCGAAATAATACAAGCAGCAACTGGACGTAGGGTTTTTACTCGATCTCGAGGGCCCGAACCAGTATAAAAATCCCTTGTCTCTGTTCATCTCTATTCGTCTACTATGATCGTTCTTTGCAGGAAGCAGGGTGCCCTAGGAACCAAATATCTGCCGAATATAACTTCGACAGAGGCGCGCCAGGTAGGGGCCCTTGCGTGAAGATCAATCATACCAATATTCGGAGAAGTTTTGTTCTCGGATACATTTACTCCTGTTGTCGCTACACCAAGCTTCCAAGCCGATCTATCAAATCGTCGGTTCGAGCGAACAAGAAATCAGTCGATCATCACCGGAGAACACGACTTGCCAATTCGAGCAAGCTCTGGTCTGGAAATCTTATTTAATCTATTCCAAGGGGAACATGACTCGTCTACAACGACATCGACTCCCATAGCCCGATAACTCGTCGGCCTATTCGGGAGCGCAGTACCCAAGTCAATTCGCCGACTCGAGCAAACCAGGGGAAGGCTAATACTCCTATGAGCAATTATTTTGCTGACACGTGTTTCTGACATCATGCTGTCAGTTGCGAGCCCCTGCGCGCTGCGAGCTCATGCTCTTCTGGTCAATGACACTGGAAGCCTCCATGCGGTCCATGTACGTGGATCCACCAGCAGCATCTAGCGCAAGTTACCAAGTTCTGCAGCAGTTAAAAAAAATCAGACTATCTATTCTGAATGGGTAACGATCGAACTAGGAGATTCCTGGAATCACCCGAACAATTCGATATGCCCGAACAGACAATCCCCCGACGACGAGACCTCGGGGAGCTCAATCAACATCGGAGGAGGACTTGTTGACCGCATCAGCCTCCAATCAACTTGAGTCTTCTTTTTGTTCTCCTATTTACAATTTTCTGCTCCAGTTAAATGAGCCAATATGTATTTTTCATACTCCTGAATATTTCAGTCTACTAATTAACTAACGTGACCTTGTTGCGCGCATGGCCGTATCCGAGTTGTTTTCCCTCTACAGGCTGCAGATCGAATTGCGTGATCAAGAGACATCCAGGCCGAAGCGAGGGTGACCGTTGCCATGTGTAACAAGCGAGGGCGACGCTCCAATTGTCCAACTCGGACACAGATCGAGCTAAGCGATATTTCAATACTTTCGCAGTTATTCTATTAATCTATTCAATATTTTGATCTATACATCTGTGATAAATAAATATGGAACTAGCAATAATCTTGCTTAAATTTGATGACGGGCGACTATGTCTAACACATACGGGCATCAAAGAGATCGTCGAACATCTCGCCCTTAGTGAAATTACAAACGCCTAAATTGAATTTAAGTAACAAAATTATCTAGTCCAGTTAACGCAATAAAGCATAAAATTTAATACGGGTGTGTAGACAACCTTTTTCTATCGAAGTATATATTCGGGGGCTCCATCGCATACCCGAACACATACTCAGATCAGACATCTCTATTTTTATTATATTATTTACTAACTGCCTTTTCGCATAAGAATCAGTGGCTATTGAAAGCCTCAATATTCATATTCCCAATATCTATTGAGTTGATTCCGAGATACTGCCTGTCCAAGTATCCGATCTCAAAGATTCGAACTATTCTAATTCCTATGGCGCTTGATTGCAAGAGAGTCCATTGTGCTCGACGGAGCACTCGATCTCAAGCAAGCCCGAAGCGCATTCGAAGCGTCTGACCATAAGAGAGTCCAAAGTGCTCGACGGAGCGCTTGATCTCGAGTGGGTCCAAGGTGCTCTATTATTCTAAAAGTGCTTGATCGTAAGAGAGTCCATTGTATTTGACGGAATACTCGATCTCGAGCGAGTCCAAAGTACGCCGAAGTACCAAATCATAAGAGGGTCCATTGTGCTCGATGAAGTACTCGACCTCGAATGATTCAAGTACTCATAAATATCAAAGTACAAATCATGAGAGGGTCCGTTACGCTCGACGGAGTGTTCGACCTCAAATGATCCAAGTACAAAAATATCGAGGTACCATCATGAGAGGGTCCATTGCGCTTGGCGAAGTGCTCGACCTCAAGTGATCAAAGTACTCATCAATAATCGATAGTACTATCACAAGAGTGCCTATAATACATGCCCAGTATTTGGTCTCAAGTGTAAAAAGTACTCATTCTATTTTCAACAAACCCGAGTATAAGGCTCGGGGGCTTTTCCAAACATGTTGCCCCGAACATGCTGGTCGGGGGCTACAGATTCACGACACTTTCCAGTCGTTCCTACAGCTTTAAACTATCATATTGGCGAATCAATTTATTATTTTGCAGATTACCTGTTACTAGCAATCAGATCGCGTTTGTCACGCTCAACACTACTTCGATCAACATGTCTGACATATCAGATAAGTTATTTCAAGTTTTATTTCCTGCAATACTTGCTCTACTCTCTATTTGATATCAACGTCCAAATAGAGAGTCGGGGGCTACCACTTGCAAACTTCTTTTTTACTTTTGCTCTACTCTCTAATTGGTTACCTTTTAACCAAATAGAGAGTCGGGGGCTACTACAATACTCATATCATATCACCAAATGTTGCTGATTCAAAGCAAAACTAGCTATTTATCATGTGCACTTGTTTCAAGGGACTAACGCATGAAAGACCGCCTGAGTCTCATCTGCTAACGCCCCAAATATACACTGTGTACTACCAAAATAGCCTGAACAAGCTAAAGGACACTTCATTTGGTTATAATGATCTATTTCCATTCTCTGCAACATTCAATTTTTACTATGTTATTTTCTTCTTATAATTTCTACTAATTATTTTGTTTTGAGAATTTGAAACAGAATATATTCAGAGGCTCCACTATCGACCTGAATTTACATTCGGGGGCTCCGTCGTTGATCCACCCGAACACACATTCGGGGTTTTGACGCTAACTTCGCCATCTACTAGCATGGTTCTACAACAAACAGAGCGTGTTTTTCTGAAAATCCTTAGCGATTCTGGATGTTCAAAGTCTATGCGCGGAATATACAGTACGACGGACCGCTTGAGTCCCGAATGCTAAAAATTCCCTAAAATGACATAAACATTCTAGATAGCCAAAGGTAAATGCAGAAAGCCACCACAGCGTTTATACGCACAGCATATCAATGTGATTATTGATAACAAATTTGACAGCTTCATATATTGGAACATTTTCAGGATGAGCAGAGCGTTTGGTCATTGGAGGTATCTAATAACCCCAATTATCAGACATCGAAATCTTGAATCCTGAAAGTCAAATTCCCGAATACCAATATCCCGAGCATAGTCAGCACTACTGGAGCAAGAGCTCGGGGGCTGATAGCAAACTCCCAACAAAAAAAGATATATATATACTTGGTCGCAAAGTACCGAATTACGAGGTACCCGATCACGAGTATGTCAACGATAAAATTTCTCAACTCCAAAGGACTAGGTTGCGAGCACCCGATCTCAAGGTGCCTGATCACAAAGTCCCCGAAGATCAAATTTCAAGTTCCGACAACCGCAAAATGCCCGATCATAAATTCTTAATGTCTAAAGATCTCGAGGCATGTGAAATCACGACCCTGTTTATGGCACTTGATTACTTTCGAGCTTATCATCCAGATGCAGGTTATTTTGCTAAGGATCTCAGTCTTTTCAAATTCTCGGCAAAAGCATCTATGAATATTCTAAATATCATGCGAATGCCCGAAGAATAAAAAGACCCGATGAACGAAAACAACAACCTTTTCTGGACAAGATAAGCTCGGGGGCTACTGTTGTGGCCATAATACCAGGGTACCCGACTACGAGGATTACGACCACCGACTCCAGACGAGAGACTCCGAGCAGGACACGGCGGCCTATTCAAGGAAGGAAAGCCCGAAGACAGGAGATAGAGTCCTAATAGGTTTAGGTCTGTTTTGTCTTGTAATGCAAGTCTCCCCGGACATAAATAGTGGGGATCCTGTACGTAGGGGGTATCCAATCCAACACCCGATACTCCATACACCATATTGTACTCTCTGTACTCGCCGAAATAATACAAGCAGCAACTGGACGTAGGGTTTTTACTCGATCTCGAGGGCCCGAACCAGTATAAAAATCCCTTGTCTCTGTTCATCTCTATTCGTCTACTATGATCGTTCTTTGCAGGAAGCAGGGTGCCCTAGGAACCAAATATCTGCCGAATATAACTTCGACAGGTCTATTTGGTCTTGTAAAGCAAGTTTCCTCGGACATAAATAGTGGGGATCCTACACGTAGAGGGTATCCCAAGTTTCATAATCCACCAGAGGGTACTAGTTACGCAATTATAGTCTGTACTCACCGAGATAATCCAAGCAAGCAACTGGACGTAGGGTTTTTACTCGATCTCGAGGGCCCGAACCAGTATGAAATCCCGAGTCTCTTTGTTCATCTACTGTGATCAATCTTTGCAAAAAGCAGGGTACCTGCCGGACAAATATGTACCGAACATAACTTCGACAGAGGCGCGCCAGGTAGGGGCCCTTGCTTGAAGATCAGATCATGCCGATTGTCAACGGAGTCTGGTTCGCCGACATGTCGAGTTTGTCGACGCCCTACATGCCCAGCTCCGTGAAATCGGAAGCCATCGGAAGTTCAATCCCTGCTTTTGATCTCTACGCTCCGAGCCATCTAGTGCCTGCACGCTCCATCCACTTTGGGGATCTCATGTTCGAGCACCAAGGCGATTACAAGCTCAAGTTAACTGGGATCTATGATCCCGATCTCACATGCGCTGGTCGGGAAGTTTTCACCACCTTCACGGAGCCAACTCCCGAAGACATTGCTGATCGCGCTGCATAGCTGGATCTCGACTATAGCAGGTCAAGCAATGTGTCTGAACAGCCCGATGACCGTTGCATCCACGTGGTTACTGGGGCAGGAAAAACACTATGGCTGAGTGCTCTAGCTCGCGCAGGCCTCCGACTCCTCACCTCGTAACGCACCAACCATCCAGACAGCCAAGCCCCGCAAGGTGTATGCTCCATCTTCGCTAGCTCCCCGAAATCTCAATGCTGATTTCTGAGGTGTCGAACAGGACAACTTGCAGATCCGAACTCTCCTGGATACAATGGAAGCTATGGCTCAAGGAACCCCGATGGCCACCATTGCCAAGAAAGCTCGGGAGGCTGCGGACAAGGCGAAGGAGCGGCTAGAAGCCGCCGCCATAGCACCAGCTCCATCAAATGGACGTGTCGAACCCCAGCCGGTTCAATCTCGATCTGTCAATGGACATCCACGTTATCGTCCCCAAGAAGGACGCGACATGAGGCCGCAACTCGATCGAAGCCGCAGGAATCGTGACGCTCGGGAAACTCTCAACTACAGCAGGGATTACCGAGCCCGCGAGGACTACTATCGATCTCATCCAAATTCCCCACCATACGACTCCCGACAAAGCACTGGGGGGTGCCTCGCATACTTATCAGGCTTGCAGAAGGTCAGGTGGCCTGAGAAGTTCCGTCCTAATAATATTGAAAAGTATGATGGAACAACCAACCCTCATGAGTGGATCCAGATCTATTCCACGATTATAGGCGCCATAGGGGGTGACGATTACGTCAAAGCCAACTACTTGCCGATAGCCCTACAGGGATCGGCCCGAACGTGGCTCATGAACCTACCCGAGGCTAGCATCAAGTCATGGACTCACCTCCGGGAGACATTTGAGGCTAACTTCCAAGGCACCTACAAACACCTCGGACATGAGGGAGATCTGCTGAACTGTTTGCAGAAGCCCAGAGAATATCTTCGGGATTACATCTGCTGATTCAACGACACCCGTCCCAGATATGGCAGAAGATCGGGTAATTGTAGCCTTTAATCAAGGATGAAGAGACGAGCGAACGGTGGAAGAACTTGCCAAGAAAAACACGAAGACAATGGTAGAACTCTACAAGATCCTTGATGAGACCGCCAAGATGGCAGATGCTCGAGCAAGGGTACAATCAAAGCCCGAACAGAACAAGCCGTTCGGGGAAGGCAAGAAGAAAGACAAGCACAAGAATAGGAAGCACTAAACCGAGGACCAGGAAGACCTGGTCGTGGATAAGAAGCCCCCGTACCATCGCCAAGGCAAACCTGAAAACCTCGAGGTATACTGCCCAATTCACCGTTCAACAAAACACAGTTCTGTAGACTGCTCGGTGTACAAGAAACAGAGGCAGGAAGAGGAGAGTTAGAAGCAAGGGATTCCACAAGACCAGAACCCCTGGCATACTCGATAGGCAAACTATGTTGATGATGGTGATGAGCCACAACTCCCGGAGAATCTGGAGATCGCCACTATATTCGGTGGCCGCACAAATCGAACCTTCAAATCCCAGCTGAAACTGGTCAAGAGGCAGATTGTGAGCACTAAACCCTGCAAACAGCTGTTGAGGAGGTCTGACGTCTCGATCACTTTCGATCAAAGGGATCACCCGAACACGCTGTACGACGAGCCTCTACGACCATTGTGCATCAAGCCTTGGAGTTATAAGTTTCTGTTTGTCGGCATGGATACATTCACAAAATGGGTCGAAGCTGAACCAGTTCCGAAAATAACAAAAGAGGCAGCTGTCAAGTTCCTGCGGAGCATTATCGTTCGATTCAGTGTCCCAAATAGGATAATCTCTGACAATGGAACACAGTTTACCAGTAAAAACTTTTTCAATTTTTGCAATGATCATGGGATCAAACACGATCGGTCATCGGTAAATCACCCGAAGACGAACGGGCAAGTAGAGCGTGCTAATGGCATCGTACTCCAGGGCATCAAGAAGAGGATTTTAGATAGGTTGCAAGCTTATGACAAATGATGGATTCACAAAGTTCCAACAGTTTTGTGGTCAATGATAACCACAATGAACGGAGAAATAGGAGAAACACCTTTATTCTTGGTGTATGGTGCTGAGGCGATTTTACCCTCCGATATACGACTACAAGCCTGTTGGTATTTCTTACGGTCGCAGATAAATCCGCAAGCGCACGGATACCGTTGTAGCTTTCACCCGAAAGTATTCAGGGTATCGAATCCACAGGGAAGGCGATGGTTGAATAGAATAGTTAGAATCCACAGGGAAGGCGATGGTTGAATAGAATAGTTATCCATTGTATTCAATCATAATATTATTAATATACCAAAGTCTAGCAAGGGGTAAACATTGATAGATGGGTAGTGTGACACACAGAAGGTTTCACTGCTCAGTATATAAATCTAGTTAATACGAAGGTCCTAAAAGAGAACTAGGGGTTCTATGTACTTCTTGTATATGGGTTACATTCCTACAAGTGTATATCTACAAGCTCAGAAGGAACACATGTTAGAGGGCAAATCGAGGAGTCGTGGGATCCCCTCATCCAAGGGTACTGTCACGATGTTTATCACGAAGGCTTGCAAACACCCAAACCCGAACGGCGAGGATTACAAAGGACGGATAGGGCTGTCACCACCTGCCGCCTACCTCTGAATACGTGGGGTAGGGTATCCCCAATGGCATTTCATACCCCAAACACCACGTTTGTAATATGAAATAACTACTCTATTTATTGTCCAGATAAACAAAGCAACCTTGCGGCGCATTGGGCCATTGCCATAACATGCATCCACTATACTAAGGTGCAAGACATACAACTTATATGATGAACAAATAAGGCAATAAGCCACATAACATAAGCAAGATAGTAATTCCATTAAAGCTAAGAGTCTTATAAGTAAACAAAAGATACAAGATAACTAAGCTCTGGGCTTACCAAGACTCCTTCGGAAGCCCGTAGAAGCTCGACTCCTAAGACTACTTCACTACTAACTAAGACTAGAATGTGAGGTAAAGAGAGCTCTTCCTTCTTTGTGTGTGTTGAACTGAAGCCGTGACCATCTATTTATAGATTGGTAGGACGGTGGAGAGGCACCTCGAGGCGGTTGAGGCCGTTTGGCCCCGGGACCAGGTCGGCCGACCCTAGGATGCACCGACTTGAGTGATGCACGGCAGGGATGGACTCCTGGAGGCAGTGGGAAGCACCCCGTCAAAGTTGAGCGAGTTTGGTGCGAATGGCAGGTCGGGCAACGCAGCTCGGTCGGGCAACGGGCCACCGGCTCCTTTCGGGCCCATCTTCGTCTGGGTGACTGCAGAGTGGGTCCTAATGACGGTTCATGGTGGATTTGCTCAATTTGAGNATTGCCATAACACGAATCCACTATACTAAGGTGCAAGACATACAACTTATATGATGAACAAATAAGGCAATAAGCCAAATAACATAAGCAAGATAGTAATTCCATTAAAGCTCAGAGTCTTATAAGTAAACAAAAGATACAAGATAACTAAGCTCTGGGCTTACCAAGACTCCTTCGGAAGCCCGTAGAAGCTCGACTCCTAAGACTACTTCACTACTAACTAAGACTAGAATGTGAGGTAAAGAGAGCTCTTCCTTCTTTGTGTGTGTTGAACTGAAGCCGTGACCATCTATTTATAGATTGGTAGGACGGTGGAGAGGCACCTCGAGGCGGTTGAGGCCGTTTGGCCCCGGGACCAGGTCGGCCGACCCTAGGATGCACCGACTTGAGTGATGCACGGCAGGGATGGACTCCTGGAGGCAGTGGGAAGCACCCCGTCAAAGTTGAGCGAGTTTGGTGCGAATGGCAGGTCGGGCAACGCAGCTCGGTCGGGCAACGGGCCACCGGCTCCTTTCGGGCCCATCTTCGTCTGGGTGACTGCAGAGTGGGTCCTAATGACGGTTCATGGTGGATTTGCTCAATTTGAGTATGTTTAGATACGTTGGTGGGCCCCTCAATCCATGTGACCTCCCCTTGGACCATTCCCATCTCTTGGATCCAACCGTCATGGAATCAACAACTATGATGGTCCTGAAGTGTGCTTCTTTGCTGTGGCCAAATATGGGCTCCATTGGCCTTGGGCCCAGGTCCGCCGACCTAGGTGGGTCGGGCGACCTGGCCCTGAGCCCAAATCTCCTCCTCTTTTGCCAATTAGTCCCTGCATTCACATATTCACCAAAACATGTGGAATTGATAGATATAAACCCTATCACTATGTTTGGTGATTATATTTGATATATTTCTTGCAGGAGTTGACGGTCAAAATTGGCATTTAAGGACCGTCAACAAGCTCCCCCACACTTAGCCTTTGCTCGTCCTCGAGTAAAGCTTTGGGACTAAGGTGGAAAATATGACTCCAACTGATATGATGCAAGCATTTAAGTTATTCCAAGACATACCTGCACTTGTGAATTTTGATGTGTCTATCATGTCATCTTGGATGGTTGAGGAATGAACGGCCTTGATTCAAGTCATCTCAACTCTTCTGTTAAGTAACTTGGGTTTTTGATAAATTTTCAAAAACATAACCTTACCTAGCTCCTCAAATGATTCTCTCAGATCGCTCATTGTGTATAATTCCTCACCAAGGCATTCTTTTGCCTTCTTTCACCCTACATCTAAAAGGCTTATATGGATCTCAAGGTAGGAGTAAAGATAAGGCATACTTGCATCACATATATTGCAAAGTCAAAAAGCGGATCCAATAAGAAAACTATTCGTACAATCTGATCAAGATGTGCATGTGTGTGGAACAATGGAAAATGTATGTGGAAATTATGAAAGCTCCTTTTTTGTATGATCTCTCTCCCCTTTATTTTGAAAACATGGCTATCTCATTCATCATTTTTTTCTCTTCTCTTTTTTTCTATTTTTTCTTAGACCTTCATGTGTCCAAAATGTTTTTCTATAGCCCATGTCTCTTTTGCAAAAGATATTAGGAGAGAGATTTATAAGACATATGGAGCATTTATTTGGTGGATGGATGGGTATTGCTAACTTCCAGTGTAGAAGTTTAGCAGATGTATGTGGAGTGTACGTGATCTTGATCAAGAAAGCGTGAAGAGCATCTTGCAAGGATCACAACAATTTGACAAAGCTCAATGCAATAGCAAGCAGCATATGTGTAAGGTTTTCAATATGAGCAACATATGGTTTTGGTAGGAATGGAATGTCATTGAGGAGCTTTGCAAGGTTATTGATTTTAAACTTTTGCAGTAAAAACCTCCCAAGTACTTTATACAGAAAGAGCAAGATTTCTTTCATCATACCATATCTCATTAATCAACCATTTAGATAAACATGTTTTCCTAAAGAGATATGTTCACAAGCAACAGGTGTATGTGCAAGGAATAAAGAATATGCAAGCCAATCAAGGATAATCATGTAAATCAAAAGAGCACCAGGATTCATTGAGTTTAATTTTTAGTGATCATCTTAAATTTGGAATTATTTAAACTCATGAATCAGAGAGGATGAGAGATAGGATGCGCAAACCATCGCTTTGGACGAAAATAGAGGCGAGAGGTATCAAAGGGATGTCAGCCGATCTGGGAGGTCAGACGACCCCTTCTGGGCCTCTTCCGCCTTGATCTTTCTTGTGAAGCCTTGTGCGATGTTATGCAGCATAGTTGTGGGTGGTCTCAATCACGTGCACATCAGAAAGCTGGAGAGACCCCCACACTTGATCTTTTGCCTACATTTATTCTCACATAGTGGAAACAAAAGAATGGCTCCATGGTTTTAAGAACCTTGAGCCTTCATTGGAATTCAAATATTTTTATTATTTTAGGTATGCAAATTTTTATGGTTTTTTATTTATTATTTTTTTATGGTAAACAAATCTTTCAAGGTAACTTAGCAGGAGATCAAAGGAAAATAAGTGCACAGAGTATTTTGAATACTTCCCTGACGAATTCCCTCAAACTCTAGTCTTGCAAGCGAATGCAAGATTTGAGCTTAAGAGAGCCAAAAGATTTGTCCATTGTTCATCTTGCTTCATTGTGCAAATTTCTTCCATGTGACTAAAGAAGTTGAATGTTGAAGTTATGCTCGCCATCCTTTAGTCATTACTTCATCCCTGCAAAAAGTTAGTGGACAACGAATACCCGAAGGAGTATCTATACTATAAAGAACGAAAACAATTGAAAACGTTTTTCACCCAGTTTGGACCCATTATACCCCTGGCCGCAGAGGTGCTTGGCGCCGCTGCCGCCATGCGTGAGCCGCGCCCCACGTGACTTAGGGCGGGGGAGAGGGAGGACCGCAGGGCTTGGCGCTGTCGCCGATCTACAGGGGCGCATCCCCATAGCTAGGTGCGGCCGTGCGGGAGAGGGAGAGCGGATGCCAGCAGTGGAGGGAGGTGGAGCGTGGATGGACGCAAGGCAGGGCAGGGAGGCGGAGTGGGGCGGCGGGGCATCGTTGCCTCGTTGGGGTCAGTAAAGACTAGGGTTGTTATTGGGCTTTTTAATTGGGCTTCGCGATAGTTGGGCTGCTGATTTGAGCTGTTGCCAGGCTCGGCTCATTTGGCTCGCGAGCGAGGGTGGAAAGAGACCGAGACCCACAAAAAACACAATTTAGAAAATGATTCTACCAAAAAGCATTTATTTTCTCACCCGGCCGTAGCCTACCCGCCCGTAGGTACCCTTTTGGCACGAGGAAAAGAAAACAAAATCCTCGGTGCCTCCATTCACGTCCCAGCGCTCATAGTCATTCATGGGCCCAGCCATGGCGACAACCCGCCGCCGGACCTCATCCCGTCCGTCCGCGTCCCTGCTCCACTGCACACCTCCGACGTGCTGGGGTGGTCGAGGCATGGCCGCTCCTCCATGCCCAACCTGGACTGTCCGCGCTGATGCCGGAGGCTGCCGCATCTTCACGAACAGGCGCGTGGGGAGTAGGTTCCGACGGCTGGCATGCTTGGCTCTCCGCCGTTGATGGCTGCGATGGTGAGGACAGGGCAGCGTCGTTACCGTCCATGTGGCTGGGTGTCGAGGGATCGACGTGACCATGTATCTTTTCTGGTCACCGGATAAATTATGTGCAGTAAGGTTCTCCTTTCACCAATGCATACTAGGGCTTGATGAAATTATCGATTGAAAAGGAACGTGCTTTGATTGTCAGGTTCTCGATGAAATTGCACACCGAAGGAATTGTGCTTTGATCGGATGAAACTGTCCATTGAAAAAATTATTGAAAAACTTGTGTCTACTAATCACCCACACTCACTACTGGAGAGATGCTCATCAGTACCGGGTCATAACCCTCATAGGTACCGGTTCTGGAACCGGTACCACGACACCGTGACTAAAGGGGTCGGCCTTTGGTACCGGGTCCAGAACCGGTACCAAAGGAGGCCTTTGGTACTCGGTACCAAAGGCTGTTTTGGTTATTTTTTTAAATGTTTGATATTTGGGTTAGTTATATACAATTCTACGCGTCTACGTGTCTGCGCGTCACATGTCGTATGTCGTACACGATCTTTCACGCAATAAGATTGAAGTCGTCGCAATTGTCAATTGATTTTGACCCGACTTTGATTGCATTTTTCTCGAACATTCACATATAAACATTTGAGATCAGCCAATACAAAAGTTAGAGCATTTAAAAGTTATTTACAATTAACGAGCAGAACTGGAAGAAGGAGCGGAAAGGGAGTCCAATTGAGCGATAGCGCGTCCGTCATGGTGGTACTCTCCCAGTGGATTTATAACTTTGTCCATAATGAATCCAAATAGTTGGTCCGCAATAGCTTTTGCTTTTTGTGACATTTGGAGCTCTTCATGGTAAAACATCCTCTGCATTAATCACAAATGACAACATTCATTCATATAATAAATAAATTTTGCATGTAATCATTTCTAAACAAGTAACTAATAATCATTCATTCATATAATAAATAAATTTTGCATATAATTATAAAATTTCCTAACACATTCATTTCTAAACAGTAACTAATAATTATTTCTAAACAATAACTAATAATCATTTCTAAACAATAATCAATAACTAATAATCATTTCTAAACAAGTAACAAAGTTTACATGAAATAACAAAGTTTACATGAATTAACAAAGTATACATGAAATAACAAAGTATAATAAATATATTCATAATAAATATACACTAATAATCATATTTTCATATACACTAATAATCATATTTTCATATACACTAATAATCTAATTTCCATATACATTAATAATCTAATTTCCATATACACTAATAATCTAATTTCCATATACACTAATAATCTTATTTCCATATACACTAATAATCTAATTTTCATATACACTAATAATCTAATTTCCATATACACTAATATTTCCATACTAATAATCTAATTTCCATATACACTAATAATCTAATTTCCATATACACTAATATTTCCATACTAATAATCTAATTTCCATATACACTAATAATCTAATTTCTATATACACTAATAATCTCATTATCCATTGGATAACACTAGATCATACACATTACAGAACAAGTCATATGCAAGTATGAATTGTTTTAATTCATACCATGAGTTTTTTGTGAGTCGCTTTTTTGGGAGAAATAAAGGTATGGATCCACTGGCAGACGTAGTATCCGCATAGATTCGTCCCTCTCTTCCTGTCTGGCACACTGAAAGTGGAGAAGAATAAAGTTAGACGTAACAACTATATATTAGTGTGATTTTACGAGATATGCGGGTACACCAGCCACATACCGGAAAGTCCGTCTTCGCATCCAATTTTTGTTTGAAATTTCCTTTTTGTTTCACACGGAAACGTGTCCATGCCATGTCAATCAAGTCTAAAACTGCTTGGTAATCCCCTTGTGGTTTCCGCAGTGAATCCATGACAATAATTTGACCGGTGTTTATGATTATCACAAGCAGTATCCAGTGGAAGCTGTATATATATATATATATATATATATATATATAAATACATGCACAAGTATTGAGAACAAAGTCTTAAAGTTATACATACATAGAGAGAAGTACTCACTTGAAATTGTATGGCAAAAGAATGTAAGTCTTGCTTCTTTGTCTCTCTAGGTACAAGTATATGTTGTCCACCGTGTCTATTGGCTTACTGGCTACAACTACGGAATTTACCATGCATGGATCCATGAAGCCGACATCATGATACGATTTTTGGCGGCAGGTATGGATCTCCATCCTACATGGCAAGAATAGATTATTGTTATCATTGCAAATTCTAATTAAGGAAGCAAGTATTGCGAGAATAGATCAGTGAAACAAACTTACACAACCCAGCAGCTCATGATTGAGAGGTCTATGGCATCTTGATGGTACAACACATACACATCATTGAAATCCAAAATTAAGAGACTATGCCCACGGAAGTAATCACGGTCTTGTATCAAAACATTGAGCATCAGTCTACTCTTTTTGGACACCTTCATGTACCACTCATGAAATCGGAACGCTTGAGTGGTTAGGTACTTCACAGACATTGGGGGCACCATTGCTTCGCCATATCGAAATTCCCAAATTTTCACTGGTGTTGCCTTAGGAATTTCGCCCTCTAAAAGTTCTTTCAGTGAGAGGCCCGTTTGCGCGCACAACTTCGCAAGTTGTTCGTCGTCATATTCCTGTTGCCCTTGTGTCCTCCTAGCAAAGCTTTGACCGAGTTGTTTCTTCTTAGGAGTGGCCGCCTTCTTCCCCGATGATCCACTGCTGGCTTGTTTCTGCTTCTCATAAGACTTTGCAAGCTGGCGGTCGTAGTCAGAGGGCATGAATCTCTTCTGATTCGCCGTGCTCATTGTTTTGAAAAAGGTCTTCACTGTCGGATCTATGGGTACCGGCTTCTCTGGCTCTTTGGGGTTGAAATGCTCTTTGACTTGGGCTGCGACCACCAAAGCAGTTTCCTCGTCAGTTTGGTCGTAAGGTAACTTCTTCCTTATGGCGGCCAACTTTTCTTCTTCGGTCGTAGGCTCTTTCTCCACCGTTTGGCGCTTCTGGCGAGTAGTCCGCCGTGGGGGCGGAGCTTGGCGCTTTGGGGGAGGCCGTGCTGGTGGAGGAGGAGACATGTGTGAGCCGGCATCATCCTGACCTGGAGGTGGCAGCTCTGGGCCATCCTCGTCCCTTCTTGAAGGTGACGGTGGCCGCGGGGGATCCCTGGGTGGAGTAGATGATGGCACTTGACTGCCAAATTTGACGTAACGCTTCTTCCATAGAATGATACTGCCATGGGCAGCATCCGCTAACGTCTTTTCTCCGTCGCCGCCTGGGATGTCAAGCTCCAAGTCATCATATCCTTCACAAATCTGCTCGACCCCCACCTTGCAGTAGCTACTTGGAATCTATGCCCCATGAATGGTCTGCCCTTGCTCCACCGGATAAGCCATACCGTAAGCCACCTTCAGCTTGGTATATGAAGCTCACATGGTGTACGCAGAGTGATTTCGTCCACTGGATAGCGAGCACTCTCGTCCTCGGCATCGGCCGTTGGCAGCTCCGTGGAAGCAACACTGCTGCGACGTTGGGAGGGCGGGCTAACACCATCACCTGATCCAACAGCTGGTACAAGTACTGCTCCCGGCACTGACTGTCCTTTGCTCAGCAATGTCTGTATCTGTCTAGACACTTCATCTGCGATGTCGGCTTTTGTCTCCCGAAGCTCTCTTTCCAAGTTCTCTACTCTTCTCTCTTGTGCGGCCTTAGAGCGGCTTCGACTCCTGTATGTGTCACTGTCTGCAGGGAATGCAACCTTCCACGGACGACGCCGACACCTCTAGCTCGTCCGGGATGATCAGGGTTCCCCAGAGCCCTTGTTAGCTCGTCGTTTTCTCTGTCGGGAACGAATGTCCCATCGGCTGTCTCTTGAAGTACCTTAAGGATAGCAGCGGCCGCCTCTTTTAACTCATCGTG
Source organism: Alloteropsis semialata (assembly GCA_004135705.1). Taxonomy (NCBI): domain Eukaryota; kingdom Viridiplantae; phylum Streptophyta; class Magnoliopsida; order Poales; family Poaceae; genus Alloteropsis; species Alloteropsis semialata. The sequence continues at coordinate 45,871,755 of CM014271.1, forward strand.
TATATAAGCGGCCCATCGGTAA
>CM014271.1:45872776-45937875 GCA_004135705.1 Alloteropsis semialata
ACATGCTCCCTTCAATTGATCAAAGAGATCATCGATCCTCGGTAGCGGATACTTATTCTTTATGGTTACATCATTGAGTGCTCGGTAATCGATGCACATTCTCTTGGTTCCATCTTTCTTCTCAACAAATAATACTGGTGCTCCCCAAGGTGAGGAGCTAGGTCTAATATAACCCTTCTCAAGTAGCTCATCTAATTGCTTCTTAAGTTCTTCTAATTCTTTCACACCCATTCTATATGGTCGCTTAGCTATAGGTGTAGTGCCAGGTTTAAGATCAATAAGAAATTCAACTTCGCGTTCTGGTGGCATACCTGGCAACTCTGCGGGAAATACATCGGGAAATTCCTTCACCACATTGATGTCTTCCATGGCCATCTCCTTCACTTGATTAGCATGACACACATCGGAAGCAGTCATTGTCGCTTGATATTCTACTTTTTCTCCAGAACTTGCTGTCAGTTGCACTGCTCTTTTAGCACACTGAATTACTCCATCATGCTTTGCTAGCCAGGACATTCCCAGGATAATATCAATGCCAGTAGAATTCAGGATTATAGGGTTGGCTACAAAATCTACCCCCCTTATTTTTATGCTAACCTTTGGACAAACTAAGGTTGTCTTTAGTTCTCCACCAGGTGAACTAACTATCATTGCTTTTTGCATTGGTTGCATAATCATCATGTGCTTTTTCACAAACTGGGCAGATATAAAAGCATGCGATGCTCCAGAATCAAATAATACTGATGCAGGATTTGAGTTCACTGAAAACGTACCGATCACCACATCTGTTGCTTCTTGCGCAGCCTCCGCATTCACATGATTAACTTTGCCTCGGGCATAGTTCTGCTGTCCTCCATTACGTGGGCCTTGTTGCTGCCTACCGGTGTTCTGTCCCATCTTCTTAGGACAATTGTTAGCAAAATGCCCCGGTTCACCACAACTGTAACACACCCTTGGAGTCACGGGTGTTGTGTTGGCCTGTGTGAGTGGTGGAGCTTGAGCTTTCAGCTGTGGGTTCTGAGGCCTGTACTGCTGCTGCTGCTGGTTCTGGGGGCGCTGCTGGTACTGCGGACGGCCTGTCTGAGGAGAAGATCCCTGAAAGCGAGGCTGATTACCCATTGATGGATTGTAGCGAGGACGCGAGCTGCTTCCAGACTGTTGGCCCATATACTTCCTCTTCTTTTCTTCCATCTCCTTGCGCTTATGCTCAAGCATCAGAGCTTTGTCAACCAAATTTTGAAAGTTCTCAAAAGTGTGCGTCATTAGTTGGTATTGTAGCCCATCATTCAATCCCAACAGAAAGAGCCTCTGTTTCTTATCATCTGTGGAGACCTCCTCTGGAGCATACCTTGATAGTTCAATAAATTTATCACGGTAAGCCGTGACAGTCATAGATCCCTGCTTCAATGCCAAGAACTCCTGACGCTTCAGTATCATCAAGCCATCCGGCACATGGTGAGAACGGAAGCTCTCGCAGAATTCCAGCCAAGTGATCTGATTAGGGTGAGGGTGAGCATACTGATATGCATCCCACCAGTCCAGGGCTGCTCCTTGTAGTTGGCCTGACCCATAAAGAACCTTCTCACGATCATCACATTGAGCAATGTCAAGCTGCCGGTCCACTGCCTTGAACCAGTCCACCGCTTGCAAAGGATTACTTGCACTTGAGAAGGTTGGTGGACGACCCTTCATGAATTCTCCACGCTTGTCCCTGGGTGGAGCGGGATGTGGAGGATGAGGAGGTTGGTTCTGCTGGTTTTGTTGCATCATTGCCATGGTTTGAGCCAACTGCTGCATGATTTGATTCTGCTGGGCCAGAAGTTGCTCCACCGTGGGTTGGTTTCCTCCCTGGTTACCTCTTCTGCCACTGGCCATCTGTTAAAGACATTAATATTACTGTTATTCAACCATCCAAGATAACCATAATCTGATTCTGGACAAGGGTATGGAAATGATAGATGTGCAGAGCAAAAACCCTCCCAACTATTTAAACACAAAGCCTTAACCTATATCTAGATGCTTGTGAGTATAAAACCCACATTCATCACAATCATTACAAAAAGCCAACTCATACATTTAACATAATCACAATAATTCAAATCACTCAAGAGCACAGGTTCACACATGAAAAACTTAAAACAAACTCAAAACGCATCTAAGTCGTTTATTACATCTCATGGGACAAACCTAAAGATCCACATCTATGGTGATTCGAGCCTATCTCATGAAAGAAAACAACGGGGAAAGTCAAATTTTGCAATAGATAAGGATAGAAGTATAAGCAAAGATTTTTAATAAATTACTGACAAGGCAAAACAAGGATAGATTGAATAAATAAAATGAGGTATGTATAATCAATAAATAAAATAACCACGGTTAAATCAAAATGAAATAAAGCAAGGAGTATAAACTCTAAACGACCATTCTACTCTAGGCTGCGCATCCTACAGTCAGCACTGCTCTGATACCACTCTGTCACACCCGGATTTACGAAGGAAATCCGAATGCTGCTATATGTGTACCCAGGAAGTCTTTACACACATATAGCTCAGAAATGAATATCAAAGAAAGGAAAACAGTGCTCGATAACATAAATCATAACAAGTCTTACATCACAGGCATTACATTTATTAACGAGTTTATCAAAGTAGCGGAAGCCTGACGTAGTCTAACTCCAGAACATCTCCACAGGGACACTGACTGGGGGAAAAGCACTGCCTAGAAGTCCGGGAACTCCTCGGGGAAAACAAAAGCATCCACTGGCGGCTCCTCTGAGTACCCATCCGGGATTTTGTTGATATGAAGCAAGTGTAAGTAATCCATCTTACTTAGCAAGCATAACATGATTAAATGAGGCTCAAAAGGCTATGCAAGGTTTAAACTGCGGTTAGCATTTTTAGTTGATTGATTTTAGAATTAACCTGTATTACTATAATTATATGACAACCCGGTTGTAACCCACATTAGAAAAACATGTGAGATATTATAAGTAACCAACATCATCGTTAAACATTACTTTAGAAAACAAGGAACCGCTCGAAAAGGATCCAGGCCGCTCTTGACCGTGAGCACGGCTGTTATAACAGTTTTACACTCTGCAGAGGTTGTACACTTTCACCACCGGTCGTGATCCCCCTTGCCTTGGGCATGCACTCCCTTCACACCACGTGAAATGAGTACAGGGTTTCACTACGAGACCTTTCAAAAGACACCCTAGCAAGCTAGTGGCCGCTACGGTTTCCTGACAGGCGCATGGACCCCTCCAGGCTCCAGCCAAAACATTACACAAGTCCATCACACACAAACCCCAACGAGAACTGACCGAGGTCCACACTTAAACCTGGCAGCCCCACTTGCGCCTTTCGGTAACCACTAGACAAGCTAGAGCCGTACAGTTTACTTAGTCAAGACCAGAGCCATGTGATTCCTGTGGTTGTACGGTTTTCCTGGGTGGCCGCTTTAAGAACGGAACCTTAAGAGGAGACGCTTAGAGCAATGCAAACACATGCTCAAGCTCCCTAAACCAAGTTGCTAAAAAGCACATTTTAATAAGGTTCCAAGTATATCATTAGTCATGATTATTATTTCATAACGAACATTAGCGGTTGGCAAGCATAGCGACAACTAACATATCTACCCATATGCATAAACCCAAGGTAACAAGGAATATAGGATAAACAAGACTAGTCATTCCTAAGGTTTAACAAATTAGACACATGCATGAATGAATAACATGATTAATAGGTGAATAGGTATCAAGGATAAATCATGTTACACTTGCCTTCCTCAAAATATTGCTGCTGATCTTGGTCTTCAAACTCTTGATCAAAGCCGGCCTCGTACTGCTCGCAAACTATACACGCATTCCAATCACCGCACATACATCCATCACAAGCCAGTACATGCATACAAAAGTATTTCTATTAGAACAGTACACCATACAATGAAAACAGAAGCAAAAAGGATATAAAACTAATCTACGCATTTCTACGAACACAACAACGCGAAAATCACTCTAATCGGATTTACGGTGATTAAACTACACTAAAAACAAGATCGAGGACTAACCTGCGAGAACCGAGGACCTAAACGTTATTAAACCTAGATAACAGGGGGTAGCAAGAGAGTTTTTCTGAACTGAAAAAGGATGGCGGGTTGATTAGGAAATTCTGCAGGGACTCTTTAACAAAAGAGCGAAGGGGTATCTATGTTATGATCTGGGCCATCGGTGTTAGATCGGACGGTGGATGGGTTTCTGGTCAGATGGCAAGGGCGACGTCCGTTCGTTGTTTTCACGAGGGAGGGACGGCGGCGCTCAGAACAGACGCCGGCGGCTCTTCTGCTCGCCGGAGAAGAAGGGGGACGGGGCCTACGGTCCACGGTTTCGCGCACGAACTGCACTACGAGCAAGAGAGCGATGCCGCGAACCTGTTCTGGGTGACCTTGATTGCCGAGCTGGTGGTCGATGAGGGGGGGAAACGCGAGGTGCAAAGCGGGCGGCTCTTCTGGTCACGGTTTAAGCACAACGCGGTCGTGGCTTCGAAGCTCCTCGGATCAGCGCCCTTCTCCTGGTCAGCCTAGGCACACAAAGGAGATAGAGAGGGAGGTCGGTAGGGTGTAGAAAGGAAGAACGAAAACAGTAGCGAGCTTCACCTTCTCTGATACAGAGTTGCAGACAGGCACAGACGGCAGCAGGGAAGTCCTTGGATGGAGAATTTGGAGAGCAGGGAGGAGAAAGGGGGTCATGGAGGAGCTTGCCTGGAATTTTGTAGGGGAGGAGAGACACTGAATCGAGAATTGAAGGGAGGGGCGGTTTCTGGATTAAAGGGGGGCGACGTTTCTGGAGGGGAGGGCGAAGGGGCGCGGTATTAGGGGGAGGGGCGACGGGAGAAAAGGAGGAGGCGCGACTTCCTGCGTGGGTTCTCTCCTGGCTGCGTGGAAGGGGAGAAGGGGGCGTGTGTCGTGTAGGGAGGGAGAAGAGAGTCGGCCTGGGCTAGGCCCAAGGGAGATGGGTCGATGAGGAAAAAGGTGGGTTGGGCCCTAGGATGAAAGAGAGAAAGAGACAGGCCGGGCTGGGTTTGGGTCGGGTTGTGGATAGGGTAGGGCCCACAGGGCTTCGGGTTAGGTTTTGGACTCTGGGATTAGCACACAAAACACTCATACAAGAAAACAATGCACCGGCATGAAATGCGCAAACAAGTTTCTAAACCTAGGGTTGATTTTAATTTCTGAAAAGGATTTTAATTTGTCTAAATTTTCTGAATGCTCACACAAAAACCTAGCAAATTAATTACTAATTTAGAAAATGAAATTTTAGGGTGTTACACATGGTTTGATGACAACTATGAGAAGCATAACTATACAATACAAGCTCAAGCTCAAGGTCATCATATGTTACCCAGCTAGAAAACTAGGTAAAATTTGATATCATCATAGGCATGCCAAGAGTTGGATTGTTTAGTTCAAGATATTGACAACCATGAGAAGTAAAATTGAATTTAAAATCTAACTAAATAAGAATATCATTTATAATCTCAAAAATCCTAAACACCCTAAATATCAACGTCATTTGAAGCCTCTAAAAAGATGTAATTCTAAAGTTCGTAATAAGCCTAAATATGAATCATTTATAATCTCTAAAAATCCTAATAACCCTAAATATGAATATCATTTATAATATCTAAAAATCATAATAAGCATAAATATGAAAATCATTTAAAGTTTCTACAAATCATTTAAATGCTTGCATTGGTACCGGGTCCTTTCCATCTGTGACCGATTACGGTGGATGGATGGAGGGTTCTCCGGTAGTGACTGAGAGCAGCTAGATCACACTGGCAACCACCACTGGATTCTGAAAAAGCGTCTACTGGTCACCAACAGATGGATCCGGGTCATGCCAAAGTGGCAACTGCTGCCTTCTTGAACATTTTTAATTGACTAAAACATTCGAAACGATACATGTTTCTAATTGACTAAAATCTACTTTTTGTTTCTAATTAGTCCTATGGTTGCTGATGGTATACCTCACTGACTAATTTTAATTTTAAGAATGACTAATGAGAGAGTTATGGTTTCAAGATTATAATACTTGGTACATCAATGACTAACAGGAGATTTATGATTTCAGGATTATAATACTTGGTACATCAATTACTGAATTTACCCTTCCATTTTAGCCTCTCCAAAAGTAGGTGACTATTAGCCTTATTGTAAACTCCTTAGAATAGATATGTACACTATCTTTTAATGTATAATCTGTTGGTCTAACTGGTAAGACCATGAACAAAGCAGAGTGGTTCACGTTACAAATTATACATTTTACTATTCTAATCATTAACAAGGTCATTATAGCTTGTTATATTGGAATTTAAATCACAAGCATATCAATATACAGCACGCGCATGTCGCGCGGGCCAACTTGCTAGTAAAGAATAAATCATCTCAGAAGTACTAGGGATATCCTAAAACAAATTAACTCATGCATGAATGTAGGTGAACATTAATGGTGTATAGGTATCAAGGATTTCTCGTGTTATACTTGCCTTCCTCTTGGTACTGCAGCTGCTGCTCTTACTCTTCAAAGTGTTGCTCAAAGGTCGGCTCGAAAGGCTCACCGGCTAGACTCGATCAACATTCACCAACACACAATCCAGACAAGCCAGTACATGCATATCAAGTGAAATAAATTAGAACAGTACATCAATCAATACAAACAGTGGCTAAAAAGGTAACAAAACTATTCTACGCATCACTACGAACACATGAGCGCAAGAATCACTGAAATCGGAGTTAAAACGCATATTCTAGGGCTAAAACAAGGTCTAAGGGCTTAACTGCAATTAACAGAACTTCCTAAGGGCTAAACAGTAAGAAACCGAGGGTATAAACATAAATAAAGGTCAAACTCGGGGTCTAAAAGGCGAAAAACAGGCTCTGGACGGCGGGTTCTATTATCCGAAAGCTTAGGGTTCAAACTGAAAGAAAACAGGACCTAATCGTAAATATTTTCTAAAGCTTTAGGACTGCGGGTTAAATATTCGAAAACCAGGGGGCTCTTAATTAAAAGTGGCGAAGGGGTATGTTGGATCTGATCTGGGCCGTCGGCTTTAGATTGGACGGCTAAGGGTTCTCCAGCGGTTTTAAACCCGCCGGCGACGGGGGGGAACGGCGGCGCTCAGCGCCCGACGGCGGCGACTCGTCGGAGCGGGGCAAACCCGGCTACGGGGCATGGTTTCGGGCGCAGCTTGGACCAGGAGAAAGAGAGGGACGCGGGGATCCTTACCAGGGGGTCGAGGACGGTGATTGGGCGGTGGTTGCGGCGGCCGGCGTTGGGAAACGGACGACGGCGGTGGCGCTCGGTGTGGGGGCTCCTCCCGGGGCTCGGCTCGGCTCCTGGGCACGTGGATCGGCGGCGGGAGCTCCTGCGAGAGAGAGGAGGGCCGCGGGTGAGCTCGGGAGGCCGGAACGGCGGCAAGCGAAGGCGGCGGGGCTCCCTTACCTCGGCAATGGCGGGCGGCGGGCTCAGGGATGCGAAACTAGGGCACTGGGGGGCCTAGGGGTGGCTTTATAGGGCGGGGGCTCGGGTGGTTGAGCTAGCGCGGAGTCCGGGGCGGATAAGCGTTGCTAGCGCGGATCTCGGGCGGCCGTTGCGCGGCGGCGGCGTCTCCCGGTCGGAGTCGGGTCCGACTCCGACTCGGTCGAGAGGTCAGGGACGACCCTGGCGAGCGGGGCCCGCGTGTCAGCGGCAGGGGGTGAAGACGCCTAGGCGCCGGGGCGTGTTCGCGGCAGGGAGGCAGAGCGGGAGCGGGTGCGCGAGCGGCTGGGCCTTCTGGGCCGGACATGGGCCGCGGCGCTGCAGCGGAGGGAGGTTAGGTGAGCTGGGTCGGAAAGTCGAGGGGGCAAAAGTGAACCGGGCCAAGAGTTTAGGGGGTTGGAACAGACTTAACGCGAAAAAGCAATTAACCACTCAATCCAAAGCATTTTAAATGGGGACCTTAAATACAAATTTAACATCCATCATTTAAATTGCTAACAAACAAAAATATGCATCGGCATGAGTGCACAAACATGTTTTTCTACGCTTACCTTTGTTTTTAAATTACTAACAAAATTCTAATTAATTCCTATATGACATGAACAATTCATAGTTAAAGATATTAAATCCTAATTTTTATTTAGGCCTAATTTTTAGGGTGTTACATTATTCCATGCATACAGCCGATATCTACTCATGCATTTACTCAAAGATTCATTAATCAAACTTGACACCATGTTTAATTTGATTAAAGAAGACCATTTTAACCTAAGCACCATGCTTAATTTAAAAGGGTCTATGAATGTACCTCGAGGTACCTCGATATTCAAACCAGAGCATATGAGAATAGATAAAGGAAACATGATAACCGACTGAGCATTTTTTTTTCAAATGGAGATATCATGAGTATATGAGTGGTGAACTTTGGGTTACCTCCCAGAAGGGCTTTGTTTAAAGTCAAGAGCAAGACATGATACTTACCTTAGCACACTTACTGTTGGCGGTTAGTTGATGACGAGTTTAGAATTGTCGCCACGGTAGTTCCTTGGCTCTTGCTGATATTATTGACGGTGACGCGGTCGCACATGGATTGCAAGTGCACACTAAATGTTGGGATTTCCCAAACAAGTAGTTGGCAAAGCGGCAAAACACGAAACGTCTTTTCTCATGAAAGCAAGCACAAGAACCAAGGATGCAAGGCAAGGCGGAGCCAGGAGCCATGTGGGGACTACCGAGGTGCATCACCACAATGGCATGTACACCCAGTTGTCTTAATCCCACTGAGCCTTGCCGGCTATATCTTTCTTTTTTTAGATTTATTAAGCAAGAAATGCAAGAACTAGCATCACCTGAAAACCAAGATAAATTTTGTACCAATGGAACTTGTCCAAAACTTATCTTGGTAAGTGTTACACGCCAAGTTCCATTTTGTACTAAGATAAGTTTTTTAAATTTTTTTATAAACTTGGAAGCCAATCACTTGAAAATCCTAAGGAGGGATAGGAGAAAGGCCGAGGGCACTTGGCAGCTTAGATGGGGGCAAGGATTGACGGTGGAGGGCACCGGCTTTCTTTGAACAGAGGATGCCAGGGTCGGCCGACCCTAGCGCGGCTCTGTTTCAGCCAAACTTCCAAGGCTTGCACTGGATTCCCTGGTCTGAACTGATGGCAAATTGAAATCGCTTCAAAAAGGCTAGGGCTAGGTCAGCCGACGTTTGGGGTTGGGCGACTCTGGCACAAGGCCCATTCTGCTGAGCCTACACAGCGGCAAACCAGATGCAAAAGCTATTTTGAATATGAGTGAATGAGGCGCAGGAGAGGTAGCCACAGGTCGGGCGACCCATGGGGTCATCCAACGGCCTGTTAGTTCCTCTCCGGCCCAGCTAGCTCGAATATCCTATGTGGTCCCGGCTCATTAAGATTATGTATGCGCACGCAGGAGCGGGGAATCTAAAGGGATTTCAAGAGAAAAACTCCAAGTTTAAATTTTTTTATGCACAAAATTGATTTAGAATTTAAACATGCTAGGATTGGAATTTAAACATGCAGATATTGAAATTCAGAAAAATGCAATGTGAAATAAATATGAGATACATACCGATTTACCTGTCGGTGAGGACTCGTCGATTTACGTCCGTCGAGTGAGGACATCTCCATCATGAATTTTGACTTTATGTAACATTTGGAGATGGTTTGTGTTGCCATACTTGTTTGTCTTCTTCGGACGGGATCATGTAGGCCTTGGTGTTGAGCCTTGGCCTTGGGTCCATTCGCGTTAGTCTTTCCACGTAATGGGCTGGCGTGTACCAATTTGATAGATGCTAGCCTAAGATCGAATGCGGTGTCTCTCATGTTCAGCTCTGGGCCGGTTTGTGAACCAGAGTAAATCGAGAACTCGCGAATCGTTCTTTCGGCAGTAGCACTCGTCGATATTGGTGATGTAGGATTGACTGGAGTTGCTGCCGATCAGACTACCTAGGAAGATATGATGCAAGATCGTATTTCCCGATAATCTTAGGTTGTCGATGAAGTCCATCGACAGTTCAAGACCAGTCATACACTACCCTGTTCCATATCAAAAAGAAACAGAGCAAAGATAACCCTGCCGGAGCAGTGGTAATTAATCATGATATTAATGAAGTACATGGGTTAACCACACTCTTCAACCATTGCCGTTCCTCGGCAACAGCGCCAGAAAGCTTGTTGGTATTTCTTATGGTTGCAGATAAATCCGCAAGCGCACGGATACCGTTGTAGCTTTCACCCGGAAGTATTTAGGGTATCGAATCCACAGGGAAGGCGATGGTTGAATAGAATAGTTATCCATTGTATTCAATCATAACATTATTAATATACCAAAGTCTAGCAAGGGGTAAACATTGATAGATGGGTAGTGTGACACACAGAAGGTTTCACTGCTCAGTATATAAGTCTAGTTAATATGAAGGTCCTAAAAGAGAACTAGGGGTTCTATGTACTTCTTGTATATGGGTTACATTCCTACAAGTGTATATCTACAAGCTCAGAAGGAACACATGTTAGAGGGCAAATCGAGGAGTCGTGGGATCCCCTCATCCAAGGGTACTGTCACGATGTTTATCACGAAGGCCTGCAAACGCCCAAATCCGAACGGCGAGGATTACAAAGGACGGACAGGGCTGTCACCACTTGCCGCCTACCGCTGAATACGTGGGGTAGGGTATCCCCAATGGTATTTCATACCCCAAACATCACGTTTGTAATATGAAATAACTACTCTATTTATTTTCCAGATAAACAGTTTAACCTTGCGGCGCATTGGGCCATTGCCATAACATGCATCCACTATACTAAGGTGCAAGACATACAACTTATATGATGAACAAATAAGGCAATAAGCCAAATAACATAAGCAAGATAGTAATTCCATTAAAGCTCAGAGTCTTATAAGTAAACAAAAGATAAAAGATAACTAAGCTCCGGGCTTACCAAGACTCCTTCGAAAGCCCGTAGAAGCTCGACTCCTAAGACTACTTCACTACTAACTAAGATAGGAATGTGAGGCAAAGAGAGCTCTTCCTTCTTGGTGTGTGTTGAACTGAAGCCGTGACCATCTATTTATAGCTTGGTAGGACGGTGGAGAGGCACCTCGAGGCGGTTGAGGCTGTTTGGCCCCGGGACCAGGTCGGCCGATCCCCCTAGGTTGGCCGACCCTAGGATGCACCGACTTGAGTGATGCACGGCCGGGATGGACTCCTGGAGGCAGTGGGAAGCAACCCGTCAAAGTTGAGCGAGTTTGGCGCAAATGGCAGGTCGGGCGACGCAGCTCGGTCGGGCGACGGGCCACCGGCTCCTTTCGGGCCCATCTTCATCTGGGTGACTGCAGAGTGGGTCCTAATGACGGTTCATGGTGGGTTTGCTCAATTTGAGTATGTTTAGATACGTTGGTGGGCCCCTCAATCCATGTGACCTCCCCTTGGACCATTCCCATCTCTTGGATCCAACCGTCATGGAATCAACGACTATGATGGTCCTGAAGTGTGCTTCTTTGCTGTGGCCAAATATGGGCTCCATTGGGCTTGGGCCCAGGTCGGCCAACCTAGGTGGGTCGGGCAACCTGGCTCTGAGCCCAAATCTCCTCCTCTTTTGCCAATTAGTCCCTGCATTCACATATTCACCAAAACTTGTGGAATTGATTAGATATAAACCTTATCACTATGTTTGGTGATTATATTTGATATATTTCTTGCAGGCGTTGACGGTCAAAATTGGCATTGAAGGACCATCAACAAAGCCCCACGCGTGGCAATGTTTTCGGAGACAAAAGAGCCTAATCGACGAAGAGACGAGTTGCTCCTTCTTGAGGAAGCTCACGGCGCTGCTGCTTTCAGAGTAGCACAATACCAACAGAAGCTACGGCGATACCATGACGCTAATGTTCGCAAGACAAGCCTATGCATTGGAGACATGGTGCTCAAACTAGATCAACGCACTAAGGACAAGACAAAATTGTCCTCTCCCCGGCAAGGACCATACATAGTTGTGGACATCGCGCGATATGAGCTTGCAGAATCGTGGAGATTGATGGAGACATACTGCCGAACACTTGGAATATGGATCAACCAAGAAGATTCTACACCTAAGCTAAGGTAATTGAATGATTTCAAGCCTATCCAACGATTTGGCAAGAGTCGTCACCATCAACGTCAGCTTCAACAAAAACAAAAGATAAGTTCTACACACTTTACTCACCCTCGCGACTATGCTCGGGGGTTGGGTTTCCCTTTTCTATTCAGTTTCTACTCTTTGTTATCATACTGCATATACTAACAAAGAACCGGGGACTACCATGCTGAAAATTTTTAGACCTATTCTATAGACCCCAAGTGCAACGCTCGGGGGCTCCCCCATTGTATTCGGGTCATTCTTATGAAAAAAAGTACTTCTTGACACTTTTCTAGCATGTCTACATACTAAAAAAGAGCTCAAGGGCTACTATGGTACCTTTACCTCATAAGGATTAAGCTTTTTAAATAAAATAGCAAAACTATGCTAAAAATACCAGACACGGTGACTACAAGGGGTTACACAGTTCAGAATACCGCTCGCGTCTCAGTAACTAAACAATCCCAAAATAGCTCATGGTAATGGTATACTTAGCTACGTTGAAGCTGCCATTTAAAAGGCGGCAAAAAATCCTGTATAGCTCTATTTCCAACACGAAACATGCAAGCGTATGTTCATACAAAGGGAATAAAGTTCACATGATTAACCACAAGTTTCTTCCCTATTACAGGAATCCAGATCAAGTTCAGGATGAGTTTTCTGAATCAGACAACTGAAGACCAAAGTTTCTGAACAAAGGGTTCGACCAGGGGATAGAAATTGTTGAACATCACCTTAGCTTGTTCTGCCGAGCACTTGAAGCCTTGCGAGAGCACCGCAGTATCAACCTTTCAACATGACTTTTCATGGCCCCCAAGGTGTGGGTCGTTGTTGACACCAGCGGTGGCAAATAGAAAGTCCGCAAGCGCACGGCTGTCGTAGTAGCATTCACCCGTGAGTAAACCAGGTATCGAATCCACGGGGAACGTAAAGGACTTGTCTAATCACTAAAGCTGAACCGGATCGATCGAGTGTATATAAAGGCTGGGTAGAGAGGATAACTTAGCACTAAGGCTGATTATATCGAAGGAAATTCTCCTATGCTTGCTTTGGGCACGGGGTATCTTAGACCTCTAAGAAATTGCCGGCCAACAGCTCTACGCCGTACCCGAACGTGGAGGATTACAAAGGACGGACAGGGCTGTCACCACCTGCCGCCAACCTCTTCTAATCCGTGGGGCTACGAGGCAAACGAGGGCAGATATACACCTAAGCACCACGCCTAAGATAATATCGGCTATCCTAACCTTGATCAGAGATTAGAATACTTTATGAATAAAACAACGAACCCACAAGCACAATAGAGAACTCAGCTTTTCTATAACTCAGACTTGAATACTAATTGAATCCCGGATACTTACTGAGTAGCTCGCATCCGTCGAGATACAGGTGGAAGGTCGTCGACATGCCGGGACTACTCCAGACTCTCCCTCACTCTCTCCCTATTTCTACTCTGGATATGAGGAGGGCTTCGCCTTGGATCTTCACTTCATCTCGATGATGCTTAGCCCTGCCCCGAGTCCAGCTATTTATAGCTTGGAGAGACGGTTTGGAGTCGGTTTGCAGAGGTTGAGGCGGTCCGGAGGTGGGCCCAGGTCGGCCGACTAGGGGGATCGGCCGACCGTCAGATCAACCAACGTAGATGATCCACGGCACAGATGGGCTCCTGGAGGCGGTTGACAGTTACTCGTGAAGGCGGTGGTGAAATGGTCGCGCGGCCAGGTCGGCCGACCCAGGGCTGTGGCCCCTCGGCCCCACTCTGTCATGGTCACTCTCCTATGGGCCCCATGGTCGGTTTCCGGTGGGTAATGTCCAAGATATGTCGGTTAAGTCAGGGATGTGGGCCCATGGATCCAAGTGATTGCCACGTGGCCCAATCCCATCTCTTTATTCCCAACGACTTGATCTCAACGTTTCTGATCACTCCTGAGTGTGCTTCTGTTTATGGGCTTCAGATGGACCTCACTGGGCCTGGGCGCTGGTCGGCCAACCATGGGAGGTCGGGCGACCTGGCCTTGGGCCCACTTTGGTCCTTCTTTTGCCACTTTACTCCTGTAATCACATATGCACCAAAACTCATGGAATTCATTAGTAAATAACCCTATGTCTAGTTGTTTTATCATTCTTTTATATCTTTGCTGGCAATAATAACTTGTCATTAAGAACTGCCAACAAGCTCCCCCACACTTATCCTTTACTCGCCCTCGAGTAAAGTCTAAGCTTCATCATGGAAATTATAAACAAACATATAGGTTATTCCCAAACATTTAGGCTTAGTGGAATTGTATAAGTGGCTAACATGTCTTCTTGGGTTATTGCAGGAAGGAACAACTTTTCTATGACATGATACTTTTTACATCTCAAGTACTTGGGTTTTCAAAATTTCGCAAAAGAAAAACCAATGCCTTGCTCCTCAGCGAGTTTCTCTCTGGATATTCCTGGTGGTTGGACAACACTCAAACTCTCCAAAATAGAACTTTATTTGTGGAGCTCTCAAGATACATACCTTAATTCACTTGTGTTGTTGTAACACCCTACAAATTTTCTTTCTAATAAAGTAATTAATTTGCTAGATTTTTGTGTGAGCATTCACAAAATTTAGGAAAATAAAAACCTTTTTCGAAAATTAAAATCAACTAGGTTTAGAAACTTGTTTGTATGCATTTCATGCCGATGCATCGTTTTATTGTTTGAGTGTTTTGTGTGCTAGCCCCAGAGTCCGGAAAACCTAACCCTAACTCGGCCCGATTTTGTTTTCTGTTTTCTTTCTTTCCCAGTGTCCGAAAACCCAGAACCCAAAGTCCGATCCAAATCCAACCCGAGTCCAACCCGGATCTAAAACCCTTAAACCAATCCGGCCCGGCCTGTCTCTTTCTCTCTTTCTCCCATGAGTCCAACCCAACCCTTTTCCCCCACAGCCCAACCAACCTACGGGCCGCCCCTTTCTCTTCCTGCACTCACGCCCTCCCCTTTCACCCTTGGGCCCAGCCCAGGCAGGCCCCCACTTTTCCTCACGCATGGTCCACCATCATCCCCCTTCACGCACGCCTCACGCACGCAGGGACACCACCGTCGCCCCTCCTCACATCCCGTCGTCCCCTTCCTCGTGCACCCAGAAGACCGACGCCACAGGGAGTCGTGCCCCCTCCCCTTCCCCCTCAGGTCACCCCTCCACCTTGCAAGAACAGAGAGGCCGGCGTCGCTCTTTTCTGCAGGACCAAACCAATGCCGAGCAGAACACCCATCCACCGCCCAACTCCCATCCAATGGCTCAAAATAGATCAGCAGATACCCCTTTGTCACTTTCTCTAAAGAGTCCCTGAGAAAAACACATATAAACCCGCCGTCCCCCTTGCAGCTCAGAAAAACTTCCTTGCTACCCCCTGCAGTCTATAGATAATCACGTTTAGGTCCTCGATTCCTCGCAGATTAGTCCTTTTTCTTGTTTTTAGCGTAGTTTATTCATCCTAGATCCGATTAGTGTGATTTTTGCGTTGTTGTGTTCGTAGAAATGCGTAGAATAGATTTTTGCTTCTGTTTTTACTGTATGGTGTACTGTTCTAATAGAATTATATTTGTTTGCATGTAATGGCATGTGTGGATGTTTGTATGGTGATGGAATGCATGTTTAGAGAGCGAGCAGTACGAGGCCGGTTTTGATCAAGACTTTGAAGACCCGGATCAGCAGCAATACTTTGAGGAAGGCAAGTGTAACATGATTTATCCTTGATACCTATTCACCTATTAATCATGTTATTCATTCATGCATGTGTCTAAATTTGTTAAACCCTTGCAATGAATAGATTTATATATCCTATATTCCTTGATCACCCTGGGTTTTGCATATGGGTAGTTTTGTTAAGTTGTGCTATGCTTGCAAACGCTAACGATCATTGTTAAATGTTAATATTGATTAATGATATACTTGGAACCTTATTAAAATATGCTTTTTAGCAACTTGGTGTAGGGAGCTTGAGCATGTGTTTGGATTGCTCTAAGCGTCTCACCCTAAGGTTCCGATTCTTAAAGCGGCCACCCAGGAAAACCGTACAACCACAGGGATCAAATGGTTCTGGTCTTGACTAAGTAAATTGTACGGCTCTAGCTTGTCTAAGTGGCTATCTAGCTTGACTCGGAGGAGAGGGCCAGGAGCGGTGGCCTCGGTCTGTCTCGGATGGGCTGACATTTATTTTGGTGGGAGCAGGGAGGGCCTTTGGGTCTCTCACTTGTCTCGGATGGGCTGATATTTACTTTTGGTGGGAGCAGAAGAGGTTCACACTGCCACTAGCTGCTAGGGTGTCTTTTGAAAGGTCTCGTAGTGAAACCCCGTACCTGTTTTCGGAGGTACACTTGTCTATGACAAAGGGGAATCGCGACTTGTGGGTAAAGTTGTACAACCTCTGCAGAGTGTTATGATCTGATATATCAGCCGTGCTCACGGTCAAGAGCGGCCTGGATCCTTTTTGAGCGGTACCTTGTTTTTCGGATAAATGGTTAAATATGATGTTGTTTATTCATAATACTTCACATGTTTCATAATGTGGGTTACAACTGGGGTTGTCATATAATTGTAGTAATTCAGGTTAATTTTAAAATCAATCAACTAAAAATGCTAACCGCAGTTTAAACCTTGTCTAGCCTTTTGAGCCTCATTTAATCATGTTATGCTTGCTAAGTAAGATGGATTACTTACACTTGCTTCATTCAACAAAATCCCGGATGGGTACTCAGATGAACCACCTGTGGATGCTTTTGTCTTCCCTGAGGAGTTCCCGGACTTCTAGGTAGTGCATTTCCCCGGTCAGAGTCCCTGTGGAGATGTTCTGGAGTTAGACTACGTCAGGCTTCCGCTACTTTGATAAACTCGTTAATAAATGTAATGCCCGTGATGTAATGACTTTATTTCTGTTTATGTTATCGAGCACTGTTTTCCTTTTCTTTGATATTCATTTCTGTGCTATATGTGTGTAAGACTTCCTGGGTACACATATAGTAGCATTTGGATTTCCTTCGTAAATCCGGGTGTGACAGTTGTCATTCCAAGGATTGGATCCAAGTCAGAGACAAATCATGTAATCAAGTCAAGATGTGCAAGTGTATGATATGAGGTGGTAGTAATACTCCTTTGTCTTGACTTCCTTCCCTTTCTTTTCTTCTTGGATATGGGCTATTGCACTTTTCTCTTCTTCTCCTTTTTTTCTTCACTCAATGCTTTTTAGCATGAGTTTCTCTCTCTTTTTTTATGCATATGGCCCATATCTTATTTTCATCTTGATTTTGGGGAAGAAAGTCACTTAGGAGTATTTTATTCATGAATATGGAACAAAGGCATGTTTTGCTTTACCCTCAGTATAAGGGTTTAGATTTTTATGGTGGAGTGTACGTGATCTTGACTTTAAAAACATGAAGTATCTCTAATAAGGGTCACAAGACTTGGAACAACTCAAAGCTCAAAAAGAATGCTTGATTATAATTGTAAGTGGTTGTCTCTCAAACCCATGAGGAGCTTAGCATGGTTAAAAGTTTTAAAAAACTTTTCATAAATTCCAAGTACTCAAGTAAGTAAAAGCATCTTTCATATTAAAGCCATATCTCTAAATGCAATAACTTAGATGACATGAGTTCCTATAAGAATGATGATTTCCACAAGCCAAAAGGTACAGGGAATAAAATATATGTAAGTTAACATTCTCCATGTGATGGAAGGATGCAAAAAGGGTTAATTTAATTAATTTTAGAATTCCATGGTCAGGTTCTGCAAGTATTCAACTGAAACAGAGGTTAGGATGATCAAACCAGCGTGCAGAAAAAGAAGAAGCGAGGTGGGACCCAGGCCAGGTCGGCCGACCTGGTGGGGTTGGGCGACCTGGGGGTGACCTCTCTGGTTCAGCCCTTTCGCGTGCTGTTTTGTTGCGTTCTGATATGCTCTGTTTCGCGTTGGATCACTTTGTTTCCCGTTGGCAATCTCCCCCACACTTGTACCTTTCATTCAAAACAAGTGCAAACAAAAAGAAGACACAATCCTAATACACTAAACATTTTATTTTCTTCAATACTCAGAGGCACATTACATAATAAATAAATGAAATAAATGAAACAATTGAATAAAGAAAAAAAGACTAATGTGCCTATCCTAAACCAAAGCCTAGGGTGCCTATGGTGCATGATAGAGATTCTCATTCTTTGGCATAGCGCTTAAGCTTCACGACTGTTGATCTACGCAACATATCAAAGTCGTCTTGAAGGTTAATGCGCTCAAGTCGCTCTTCGGCGAACTTCTTCTCCAACTTCGCATAGTCGCGACCGAGTTGATTAATCAACTCTAGCAACTCAGTGTTGGAGAGAGCCTTGGGGACCCTCTCATCATCACTCTCATATTGGCCCCCAGGCCTGCGAATTGGAGGAGGCTTGATGTGCCTCTTGATCTTGCCGGCGGGTGATGATTCCACCGACTCCTCCAACTCCTTCCTCTCCTCAGGTGTGAGGGGAGGGAACAGCCCCTTTCCGTAGCCACCTCCGGATTTCCTTTCCCCGAAGATCCAGAAACGTGGCTCCAGGGTGCTAGCAGGAGAGTAAATGGACACATCGGAGTATAGTGATACGCCACGATGTCCTCCCACTTGTTCCTGACCACCTCCTTCAACTTTTCCCCTGGTTGAAGCGTGGGGAGTCCATCCCCCTTGATTGGAGCGGCCGCCGGTGTCTTCTTTGGGGTTAATTGCCCCATCGTCGGCCTTCTGTACGGGCTTGATGCCTGTGCATCACGCCTCGGGGTCCTCCTCGGAGACTGAGACCGCGTCGTCGAGCGGGACCGCGAGGGGCCACCAGGGCCGATCGGCCGACCAAGGCCGTCGGCCAACCCCCTAGTGCGCCCTCTCGTGTCCTCCTCTGGTGGGAGCATGGCCAGTGGGGAGACGACCTCAGCCATGGTCCGTTCCAGGTTGATGGGCACCAGTTGATCGGCCAGAGTGGGCTCTCCTTCCAGATCGAAGGTCGATCAGGATTTGGGGTGGCTCTTTCCAGCCATTGTTGGGAATTTGGAAGGTGTGGCTTGGTAATTTTAGAATGGGGGTGAGAAAGAACTCAGATGAGAGGGAAGAAGAGGATGGGTGAAAATTTAAAGAAAGGCTAACCCTCTTCTCGGATCCATCAGAGTTAGAATCGCTCATCCACCGCAGAACGGCTTCAGAGACGTTAGAGTAGAACGTTGGCAAAAGATAGGCCTGATCGGGCTCACGGGCATGTCGGCCGACCTGGTCAGGTCGGCTGACTTGGCCTTGAGCCTGGTCGCCCTTTCCTTCTTTGTGCAGTACGTGACAGGTCCACTAAACCCCAAAATGTGTGCATTCAAGCTCTAGGGGTTAAGGATTTAGTATAAGGTGTAATTATAAATGGGAATCATCCATGACCAAATTGATCACATCAAATTCCTCATCTACTTTATCAGGTTCAAGGAAAACTTTTAAACGTTGACCATTTACCTTGAAGAGTTTACCTTCATCATCTTGGAGTGTGATTGCCCCGTGTGACGAAGTCTCCACCAAAACGAACGGTCCTTCCCATTTGCTTCAAAGGTTCCCATGTCCAAAGAGCTTCACCCTGGAATTAAAGAGTAATACCTTATCCCCGGGGTGGAACTCCTTCACCTTGATCCTCTTGTCGTGCCATCTTTTGGTTTTGTCCTTGTAGATCCTGGCACTGTGGTACGCTTTGTCTCTCCACTCTTCCAGCTCTGATAGTTGTATTCTTCTCATCTGCTGGGCTGCTGGCAAATCCATGTTCCACTTTCTTATGGCCCAGTGCACCCGATGCTCTAGCTCAACTGGTAAATGGCAAGTCTTGCCATAAACCAGCTGATATGGGGACATTCCGATTGGCGTTTTGTATGCCGTTCGGTAAGCCCATAGAGCATCTGGTAACTTGCTCTTCCATCCTTTGCCCATTTCCATCACGGTCTTCTGCAGAATGTTCTTGATCTGCTTGTTTGATGTTTTTGCTTGACCGCTTGTCTGGGGGTGGTACGGTGTAGCTATGTTGTGCTTTGCCCCCAGTTCTGCCAGAAACTTCCGGAAGGTCTTGTCGATGAAATGTGACCCTCCATCACTGATCACCATCCTG
The DNA here is from genome assembly GCA_004135705.1 of Alloteropsis semialata. Taxonomy (NCBI): domain Eukaryota; kingdom Viridiplantae; phylum Streptophyta; class Magnoliopsida; order Poales; family Poaceae; genus Alloteropsis; species Alloteropsis semialata. Next base: position 45,893,075 of record CM014271.1, read on the forward strand.
GGGGTTCTAAAACGTGGAAAGATGATCTCATGGAACATCTTTCGCGCGTGTTTGGAGTCAGCGGCTCGACATGGCATTGCTTCAACCCACTTCGAGACATAGTCCACTGCCACCAGGATGTACTCACTGTCATAGGATTTGACAAAGGGTCCCATGAAATCAATGCCCCATACATCAAACAGCTCAACTTGTAAGTTGTTTGTGAGTGACATTGCATCTCTTGCGATGATCCCTCCATGTTTTTGGCATTGCTGGCATCGTCGAATGAATTCCTTTGTATCCTCATACATTGTGGGCTAGTAGAATCCACTTTTCCAGATCTTCGATCTTGTCCTGAATGCCCCGTAGTGACCTCCATATGGGGCTGCATGGCACTGCTCAAGGATCTTTCTTGCTTCATTTGTTGGTACACATCGCCTGAGCATGCCATCTGAACATACCCTGTACAGGTATGGTTCATCCCATAGATAGAGTCTACTCTCGTAGATCAGCCTTCTCTTGTTCTCCCCTGGCGGTACATATCCTGCAACCATAAAATTCACAATATTTGCATACCAAGGGTCGGAGGCAGTTACCTTGAGTAGGGTGTCGTCGCGTAGGAAATCATTTATCGGTAGATCCTGCATGTCAGTAAACTGCATACGCGACAAATGATTTGCTACTGAATTTTCTACTCCCTTTTTATCTTTAATTTCCAAATCAAATTCTTGGAGTAAGAGAATCCATCGGATAAGGCGTGGTTTAGCATCTTTCTTGGTAAGCAGATATTTCAAGGCATCATGATCAGTGTAGACAATCACCTTAGCTCCTACCAAGTAAGATCTAAACTTGTCTATAGCAAAAACTACTGCCAAGAGCTCTTTTTCAGTGGTAGCATAGTTAAGTTGAGCTCCTGTCAAATTTTTACTAGCATACGAGATAGCATGATGGTTCTTATTTTTGGTTTGCCCAAGGACAGCACCAACAGCATAATCACTGGCATCACACATAATCTCAAAAGGTAGCGTCCAGTCAGGGGTTTGAATGACTGGCGCTGAGATGAAAGCGTTCTTTAAAATAGTGAAAGCATGTAAACACTCATCATCAAAATCGAAAGGTACATCCTTAGCTAAAAGGCTAGTGAGGGGCCTGGCTATCTGAGAGAAATCTCTGATAAAACGTCGGTAAAACCCCGCATGGCCTAGGAAGCTACGGATCCCCTTAACATTGGTAGGAGGTGGAAGCTTTTCTATGACTTCAATTTTCGCTCTATCCACCTCTATTCCCCTTTCGGACACCAAGTGTCCCAACACTATTCCCTCTCGGACCATGAAATGGCACTTTTCCCAGTTTAGCACCAGGTCCTTGTCTCGGCATCTTTGTAGTACCTTGTCTAAGTTCTGCAGACAATGGTCATTTCCATAGACTGAAAAATCATCCATGAAAACTTCCATGATCTCTTCAATCATGTCTGAGAAGATAGACATCATGCACCTTTGGAACGATGCTGGCGCATTGCATAACCCGAATGACATCCTACGATATGCATATGTTCCATAGGGGCAAGTGAATGTGGTCTTTTCTTGATCTTCGGGGTGGATGGGAATCTGGTGATAGCCGGAATACCCATCAAGAAAAAAAAAGGAGTGGTTCGCGAGTCTCTCTAACATCTCATCGATGAAGGGGAGTGGGAAGTGATCCTTCTTTGTCGCCTTGTTGAGTCAGCGGTAATCAATGCACATCCGCCACCCAGTAACGGTACGCTGTGGGATTAGCTCGTTTTTCTCGTTACTTACGACGGCCATGCCTCCCTTCTTGGGTACTACTTGGACAGGGCTGACCCATTCACTATGAGGGACGGGATAGATGATCCCAGCGTGCAGAAGTTTCAGAACTTCCTTCTTCACGACTTCCCTCATCGCATTGTTTAGCCTACGCGGAGGCTCCCTAGAAGGTGTAGAAGCAGGATCTATGGGAATGCGATGGGTACGGAGTGGCTTACTCCCTTCAAGTCCTTGAGGGAGTATCCGAACGCCGAGCGGTATTTCTCAAGCACCTTTATGAGTCTATCACTCTTGTCCTGCGATAACTTATCACTAATGATGACAGGGGCATCCCTGTCCTCGTTTAGAAAGACATAGCGAAGGCCAGCGGGCAAGGGTTTTAGTTCTACGTGCGTCTTAGGTGGCTCCTCAGTTTCAAGCAGCTCAGAAGCGTCATCCTCTTCCTCTATAAAGTCGTGAACATTCTCTTCGAGGAATGACTCAAATGGGTCACTAGGTTGTAGGGATTTCACTTCCTCAGCTGGGTTAGGTTCTATCAAAGGTTCAACTATGGAGTTCTTAACCCTAGCTAACGGTATAGTGAGAAGATTCCTTCCTACTTTGGCTAGGAGGTTTCCTTCCGAGGTTACATCCTGTAGCAGGCCCTCGATAGGATGTCCTATAAGGAGGTCGAAATCTGATGTCTCAAAGACATAAAAGTCCAGAGCCATCTCAATCCCGTGGTGAGAGAGGAGAAAATCTCGTACTAGGCCGAGACACTTGAGAATACGACCTGAGGGTGTTCTTAGGGGCCAACTTTTTACGACGTCCAAGGATATTCGCGAAAGAACTGGACATGATGTTTGCCCCAACAGTCGGGTTATACAAGATGTCTACGGCTACCTTGCTTACAAAACCTCGAATGATCTGCGAAGGTGAGTTAATCCGAATGACTTCGGAAGAAAACTCAGACTCGTTTGACCATTCCGTGCTTAGGATGGACAAAAGTTCCCTCACGGTTTCATTCAGAATTTCTTTGTCCATGTAAATGGAGGGGGTCTTTACCATAGGCTTCTTCTGTATTGAGTAGTTCAAGGTATTTCCAAAATCTTCAAAAAGATCTTCCTCGAACTCAAACGGTATTCCGGGAGGTTGAGCTTCCTCTTCCTCAACGGATGGGGTCTCAGGAGCTGGATTGGGCAAGTCTATGGGTTCTATCTGGGAGTCTTCTTGCTCAGTCTCGGTCACGTCAGTAGGAGAGTTCTCTCGAATGGCCGCTAGGACTTCTTTTGCTCTGGCCGGGGTTATGTGTAGGAATGAGCCCCCGGCTGCTATGTCTATGTACCGGGCATCTTCACTATTCAACCCAGACCGAAAATGCTGCATGAGCATATAGTCTGGGAAGCCTAGACCTGTTCCGGTTAGACAGGAGTCCTGGAATCGGTCCCATGCTTTGGCGATTGTTTCCTTCTCTCGTTGCTAGAAGTTAATGATCTCCTTCCAAAGTGCACAAATCCGGTGAACAGGAAAGTATTCATGACAAAACTTGTCCCGTAACTTTTCCCATTCACCGTTCGTTAGCCCAACGGTATGGTCATACCACTTCCTTGCTCTCTCTTTGAGAGAGAACGGGAAGAGCTTCCATCTAATCGTTGCCTGTGTCATGCCTGATATAACCAGACACGAGCAAAGCAACTCGAATTCGTGCAAGTGATGGTATGGGTTTTCACCATCACCTCCAGAGAAGGATATGTCATGGACCATAGCTATGAAGGCAGGGCGAAGTTCATAGCTATCGTTTAAAATAGGATTTGACGAGGGGTGCAGCTCCAATAATTCGCCCTTTGGAGCAGAGAACTCATGAATTTGGGTGGAGTTCATGGTTGAAAACAAAAATAAAAGAAGTATAAAATAAAAGATATACGGGCAACATTAGATCTTAGATAACACTACCGTTCCCTGGCAACGGCGCCAGAAAGCTTGTTGACACCAGCGGTGGCAAACAGAAAGTCCGCAAAGCGCACGGCTGTCGTAGTAGCTTTCACCCATGAGTAAACCAGGTATCGAATCCACGGGGAACGTAAAGGACTTGTCTAATCACTAAAGCTGAACCGGATCGATCGAGTGTATATAAAGGCTGGGTAGAGAGGATAACTTAGCACTAAGGCTGATTATATCGAAGGGAATTCTCCTATGCTTACTTTGGGCACCGGGGTATCCTAGACCTCTAAGAAATTGCTGGCCAACAGCTCTACGCCGTACCCAAATGTGGAGGATTACAAAGGACGGACAGGGCTGTCACAACCTGCTGCCTACCTCTTCTAATCTGTGGGGCTACGAGGCAATCGAGGGCAGATGTACACCTAAGCACCATGCCTAAGATAATATCGGCTATCCTAACCTTGATCAGAGATTAGAATACTTTATGAATAAAGCAACGAATCCACAAGCACAATAGAGAACTCAGCTTTTCTACTAGTTGAATCCCGGATACTTACTGAGTAGCTCGCATCCGTCGAGGTACAGGTGGAGGGTCGCCGACAAGCCGGGACTCCTCCAGACTCTCCCTCACTCTCTCCCTATTTCTACTCTGGATACGAGGAGGGCTTCGCCTTGGATCTTCACTTCATCTCGATGTTGCTTAGCCCTACCCCGAGTCCAGCTATTTATAGCTTCGAGAGGCGGTTTGGAGTCGGTTTGCGGAGGTTGAGGCGGTCCGGAGGTGGGCCCAGGTCGGCCGACTAGGGGGATCGGCCGACCGTCAGATCAACCGACGTAGATGATCCACGACACAGATGGGCTCCTGGAGGCGGTTGACAGTTACTCGTGAAGGCGGTGGCGAAATGGTCGCGCGGCCAAGTCGGCCGACCTGGCTCGGTCGGCCGACCCAGGGCTGTGGCCCCTCGGCCCCACTCTGTCATGGTCACTCTCCTGTGGGCCCCATGGTCGGTTTCCGGTGGGTAATGTCCAAGATATGTCGGTTAAGTCAGGGATGTGGGCCCATGGATCCAAGTGATTGCCACGTGGCCCAATCCCATCTCTTTATTCCCACCGACTTAATCTCAACGTTTCTGATCACTCCTGAGTGTGCTTCTGTTTATGGGCTTCAGATGGACCTCACTAGGCCTAGGCGCTGGTCGGCCGACCATGGGAGGTCAGGCGACCTGGCCTTGGGCCCACTTTGGTCCTTCTTTTGCCACTTTACTCCTGTAATCACATATGCACCAAAACTCGTGGAATTCATTAGTAAATAACCCTATGTCTATTTGTTTTATCATTCTTTTATATCTTTGTTGGCAATAATAACTTGTCATTAAGAACCGCCAACAGTCGCGGTGACAAGAGCACCTTCCATGAGCTTGTTCTCCAGAGTCAAATTGCGTGACTTGGAAGCCTTGAGCTTGGCGTTGAGCTCTGCAACCTCTTCGTCCCAAGCTGCAAGCCGTCCTTCCAAGTCCGAGCTTTTCTTCTACAGCATCTCGATGCTCTTGGAGTTGTCTATAGGATCAAAGGTGCAAATCAACAATGGTTTGCAGTGCAAAGAGGAAAGTCAAAAATAAAAAAACACACAATACCTTCTTTCTCGGTCTTCAGAAGAGCGACCTGGGCCTCCAGTCTCGTTGCTAATGCTTCTGCATCATGAGCACGAGCCCTCAGCAAGTGCCACTGCTCCTCAGCCGTAGAAAGTGAGGTGATGATCGGGCCTAAAGGCATTCGGTCTGGCAATTCAACCTCGGTGGTTTTCTCCTCTGGCTTCGAAGCAGCCACTAAAGATTGATCGGGAGATTTCTCTTTAGTAGACAGCTTGGTTGGAGAAGAGGCTGCAGGTTTTGGGAGCCTACAGACCAAGACAGAGCAGAATAAGCACATATTTTATGAACCCATTTGGATGCTAATCAAACTGGTTAAAGCTCTTATTCGGTCATCGAGAAGGTAACTTTGAATCTCTTCCGAGAACCAGAAGAAGGCTTTGGCGGTGTTTGGGCGGCATGAGTTTCTTGACGAGAAATCTCCCGAACACGTTTAAGTTTGTTTACGCGTGCAAAATTTGCAAATAAACGCCCAAAAACAATCATGCTAGATACCTAGTCTTCAAGGCGAGGTGGGTCACGCATGGTGGGCAGTTCGGTGGCACCTGATGCCCCAGGAGAACCCGATCCAGTAGTCTCTTTCTCCATACTCACGTCCCTCAAGCGTTTGTTAGAGCAAGACGAGATGGTGACTTTGGTACTGGTCGGGGCTTTTGTTGGCATTTCTTAGCGTCACCACTATATGAGTGATGGCACTAGGGATGCCTTAATATAAATCTTAGCGTTACATAAGTTCTGCAAGCGCACAGAAATACATTGTAGCATTTCACCTAGGAGTATTCCAGAGTATCATATTTATTTCCTCAGGGAAAGTGTATGGCAAAGTAATGTGTTTTCCAATGCATTAATTATATCACGATTAGTATACCAAGATTAGAACAGGGATAAACAATTCATAAAGAGGGGTATGATGACACATAGAATGTTTCACTGCTCAAAATATAAGTCTAGACAATACGAAGATCCTAAGAGAGAACTAGGGATTCTATATACTTCTTACAAATGAGTTACATTCATTACAAGTGTATACTATACAAGCTCAGTAAGGGACACATGCTAGAGGGCAATTGAGGAGTCGTGGGATCCCCTCATCTAAGGGTATTGTCACGATGTTTATCACGAAGGCCTGCAAACGCCCAAACCCGAACGACGAGGATTACAAAGGCCTAGTGGGCTGTCACCACCCGGGGGTTACCTCTGAATACGTGGGGTAGGGTATCCCCAACGCTTTTCCATACCCCAAACACCACATTTGTAATATGAAATACGTCTTTACCAATTGTACGGAAAGGTAAAGAACAATCATTATGATTCATTGAGCCATTGCCATAACATGTATCCACTATACTAAGGTGCAAGATATACATCTCATATGATGAACAAACAAGACTATAAGTCAAGTAACATAAGCAAGATAGCAATTCCATTAAAGCTTGAAGTCTTACAAATAAAAAAAGGGTACAAGATAATTGAGCTCTAGGCTTACCAAGACTCCTTCGGAAATCCATAGAAGCTCAACTCCTAAGACTACTTCACTAATAACTAAGACTATAACTTGTAGCAGTTAGAGCTTTTCCTTCTGGTGTGTATTGAATAGGAGGCATTGGCACCTATTTATAGTGCTAGGAGGCGGTTCAGGGCCGATACGAGGCGGTTGGGGCCGAATGGGCCCACCCCTGGGTCGGCCAACCTCAAGACTTCGCCCGACCATCCGATGAACCGACTGAAGCCGTCCACAATGCAGATCTCGTCCTGGAGGCGGTGTAGATGCATGGGAGAAGGGATGGCCGAAATTTAGGAGTGGACCCATCAATCCATGTGACTTGTCTTTATCCTCTTTTCGTCCATTGGATGTTACCATCCTTGATTCAACGTCTCTGATGATGTTCATTTGTGCTTCTTCCAAATGGCCAGAGATGGGCCATGTTGGGTACCAAGCCAGGTCGGGCGACCTGGGCTTGACCCCTTTTTTCTTCCCTTTTTGGCTTCAATCTCCTGCAACCAAATAATCTCCATGTACAAGTGGAATTACATTATTTGAAACCTAAATACTAGATATCTTTGCTTATTTCCTTTATTCTTTCATGTTGGTGATAGATTATAAACATGACTTAACAAACGCCAACAAACTCCTCCAAGCTAAGACCTTTGCTCGTCCCTGAGCAAAGCTTTGGAGAGTCTGGAAACTCTTGGATCAGAATTGCTTACTTCCCATAAAGAAATTGTCAACAAGAAGCATTTCATGCATTGAATAAGTAGGCAAAATTTAAATCATCCTTTTATCTCAGCACTTATGGGGCTTTTAGCTTTTCCTCATCATGAGCGGTTGAGAGCCAGAACAACTTAGGGAGAGCGCTCCACCCAAACCTTTGTTCCACCATCACACCAGAGATTTTTAAAGAACATTTTTCAAAGAAAAGCAAAACTCCTCAAGTGGTCCTCTCAAGTCACTCATTGGTGTATAAAACCTTGCCATTACTCCTCTCAAGTTTCCCCTCACGAAAGTAAATAAGTAGGTTCATAAATAGGAAACTTTTGTTTCACACATGCATTGCTTATTTTGTTGAGTCAAATCCAGGATCTATGAAGAATTAAATCATACACTCGAATTGAAGTGTTCAAGTGTGAATATGTGGCACTAGAACAAAATGAACTCCTTTAGATGAATTCTCTCCTTAAAGAATTTACTATAAGGCTCGGCTCCTTTTTCTTTTTCCTCTTCACTCTTTTTTTTCATGGACTAAACACGTGTCCATTTTTTTCACAAGAAGCCTAAGCCTTACACCTTAAAACATTTTTTGAGAGAAGACTCTTTTGTTTGGAGTATTTTATTTTGATAAGCGAATGATAGGCATGTTGCGCTTACTTCCAGAGTAGAAGTATGGCATATATGGTGGTGTGTACATGACTCCGATTTTAAGAGCATGAAGTAAGTCTTGCACAGATCGCAATGAACTTGACAAAACTCAAAACAAATGCATATGCTCTTTGTAAGTGGTTGGAATATGAGGCTCTGGTAGGTTTTTCACTCTCACTGAGGAGCTTAGAATTTTATTCTTTTTGAAATAAATGCTCTGGGATCAAGTTTCACTTGGGTACAAATAAAGCAACTCTAAACTTATCATATCTTAGCTCCAAGGAAGTCATTAAATCAAGCCAACAAATCCAAGACACAGAAGACTACCTTTTTGAGACTTGGAATTGGTGTCCGACCAGCCAAGCAGAAGAAAGGAGATATACCCCGGAGAAGCGAGACGCCATTAACGAAGAAATCAACCGACTACTCAAAGCTGGCTTCGTTCGAAAGGTCCCTTTCCCGGAGTGGCTGGCAAACCCAGTCATGGTGAAGAAGCCCAACGGAATGTGGCGGATGTGCGTGGACTACACCGATCTGAATAAAGCTTGCCCGAAGGACGAGTATCCACTACCTAGGATAGATCAAATTGTAGATTCAACCTCTGGATGCGAGCTGCTTTGTTTTCTAGATGCCTATTCGGGGTATCATCAAATCAGCATGTGCATTGACGATGAGGAGAAAACTGCATTTGTAACTCCCTTCAGTGTTTATTGCTATATAAAGATGCCTTTTGGTCTGAAAAAAGCAGGTTGCACTTATCAATAATGTGTTCACATTGTTCTCGAGGGCCAAGTCGGCCGTAATGTGGAATCATACATAGATGATATTGTCGTGTAAAGTAAGTTAAAAGGCGATCTAATCGCTGATTTAACCAAAACATTCAACAACTTGCGTGCAAACAGGATGATGCTCAACCCCGCTAAATGCACCTTCGGTGTATCATCTGGTAAGCTCCTTGGTTACCTTGTCTCCCAGCGAGGTATAGAGGCAAATCCACACAAGATCAAGGCACTTGACGACATGAAGTCTCCACGCAGCCGCAACGAGGTCCAGAAGTTGGCAGGAATGATGGCGTCCCTGAGTCAATTCATGTCCAAGTCAGGCGAACGAGGTATGCCATTCTATAAATTGCTACGTAAAACTGATCATTTTGAGTGGTCGGCAAAAGCAAAAGAGGCGTTCCAGGCGTTCAAACAATACCTACGGAACATGCCCGTACTGGTCCCGCCGCAACCACAAGAGGAGATGCTGTTGTACGTAGCAGCCACACCAACTGTTGTCAGCACGGTTATGGTGGTCGAGAGACCAATGGGAAAGTCAACAACACAACACCCCGTTTACTTCGTGAGCGAGGTGCTACATGACGCCAAAACAAGGTACCCTCAGATTCAGAAATTACTATATGCTGTGCTAATGACTTCCAGGAAGCTCAAGCATTATTTTCTGAGCCACAAGATCAAGGTTGTGTCGACCTACCCCTTAGGCAACATTTTACATAATCAGGATGCCGTGGGAAGGATTGCACAATGGTCTGTGGAACTGGGGGCTTACGACGTTGAATTCATACCCAGAACTGCCATCAAGTCGCAGGCTTTGGCAGATTTCATTGCAGAGTGGACTAATCCCAAACCCGAAGAGGTTGCCCAAAATCCCGAACACTGGACTATGTTCTTGTTGACACCAGATTTTGACTCGGCTGGGGTTGTGCGCGACGGAAATGACACAGAGGCCGAGTCCGATTCTGAGTCAGCCTCCGATTCCGATCGGAGTACGTCCGATAGGAGTCCTGATCGGACACGGGAAGGAGAAGGCCAGAGCATGTACGACTTAGGGGAGGCGCGTTTGGAAGCTTCTTCAGGGCCTGATTGTGTGTCAGGATTTGTAATAGTTTTGGTAGTTTAAGATTAAATTGCTTTAGATAAATTAGAGATATTGTTGTAGCCGGCAAGTTTTAGCTAGGTTTCCAGGGTATAAATATGAACCCTGTGCCATTGTAAAAAATGTTCACACAACCAATCAATCAAACACAACTTTCGGCCCAACATGCCACCCAAAACCTTTTCGTGGAGTTCTTCAGCAAGCAGGGCTGCATCATCTTGACCTCCGGTTTGTCTGTAAGTCTGACACGCTTATCGAATTAATCTAAGCTTTAGATTGAGGCGCATCCCCTTCTTCGTTTAGTTAATTCACCAATTTATCGAGTTGTTCTAGGCTTTAGATTGAGGCGTATCGCCCTTCTTCGTTTAGATCATTCAACCTTTACCGTATCTTGTTGATTTTATCTTATCGGCTTACACCTGTAATAAGATCTATTCTATTTTATCATAATGCAAGTCTCATAATAGATCTGTTCTTATTGCTTATATAGCTGATTTAGATCTAATTTGTAAGTTACAAATAGATCTGATTTAAACGAGTTGTTTGATATAAATCGATCATAGGAATAAATAGGCTAATCGGTGCCCTGCTAGCAATGCTGTCTCGAAATCGATCCGATTGTTAGTGACATGAGAATTAGTTTATTTATCACCTTTGGAAAGATGCATATTAAAGAATAAGCTTAAATTAGATTTATCTCCGATTCAGCTTTCATGGTCGATGGTTTAATCTAATACTGTATCGTCACGATTCGGTTTGCATAGCCGATGATCTGTTTTAATACATGATATATTTTCACGAATCGGGCTCATAGCCGATGGTTTATGTTCTCAAATCGGACTTCCGTTTACGTTGATCCCATCTGTTGGGACGAATCGGGGCTTTGGCCGATGAGTTCCTTATTGTTTACTGATTAAACTCTACCTTGTCAATTTCAGGTCAAATTGACTGGCACGCCCTGAACCTCAAGATTTTGGACCTGTGCTGAAGTGAAGCAAATCTTCCAGGCCACAGTGTTAATTTCTGAGAGTCAACGCCTGACTTTTTGGACGTCAACACATTTTGGCACGCCCGGTGGGACCAAGAAGACTTCTGCGATGGCACCGGAGGCAGTGAAGTCCCTGCTGTCACGATGGAGGACCTCACTGACGAGTAGAAGAAGCTCATGGAAGCACAACTAGAAGAGTTCAAGAATCTGTGCCTAGACTCATTCAGCAAAACTCGCAATGCGGTGATCAAGAAAAATCAGTTTCCTATTCCCCAGGAAGCGTTTGATCGGATCACGGCCGAGGAGAGAAAATTCTTCCAAGATTACGTGGATGCTGGTCTGAGTCATGCTATGATTAACCAATCTGGAATATTGGTTAATATGGTGGTGGGATTGATTGCTCAATTGCTGGATGGAGCTATACCGAATGATGTCCAGAAGGGACCTGCTTACTTTGACACAGGAGCTGCTTCGGTAATCAAGGATCTCAAGAAGAAGATGGTGCAAATCAATTCATCCATGTCACCAGAAACACACCCTGAGAGAGCTATGAAACTCCCAAGATCATAAAAGCAAAAGCTAAAGCGGTGGAAGGTGAAGAAGAAGAACAGGAAGAAGATTCAGGCGACAAGAATTCTGGCGCAACACAGTACATTGATCAGTTTGGTAGCCGTATTCCTGTCGTTGATGGCAAGATGGTGTACCCTGCTTTCTTCAACATCGAGAATCCACCAAAGAACAAGGGAGCTGACAATCGGGAGCCGTCAATCGGACCTAATGAAACACCCGTTATAATGAATCGTGCTCCGATTAGTCAAGGGAATTATACTCAGGAAGATTGGGCAGATAAGATTGCTGATGTCATGAAGAATCAGTTTGGTCTGAAGCCTAAGGGACAGTCTTATCTGTATCGGAAGCCGTATCCGAAATGGTTTGATACATTGCCTATGCCAGCCTGATTTAGGATTCCAGATTTTTATAAATTTTCTGGACAAGGAGATGTTACCACCATTGAGCATATCAGCCGATACACAATCTAGTGTGGTGAAGTAGCATCAATTGATCAATTGAAAGTTAAGCTGTTTCCCATGTCGCTTTCTGGATCGGCCTTTTCGTGGTTTTCATCATTACCACTGAATTCCATTAGTAATTGGGCAATTTGGAAAAAACAATTTCATGCCTATTTCTTCATGGGAGTACAAGAGATCAGGCTGTCCGATTTGACAGCACTCCGACAGAGAAACGGTGAATCGGTTAGCGAATTTGTTCAGAGATTCAGAGATGTACGCAGCTGATGTTACTCGTTGAATTTATCGGAGGGACAGTTGGTCGATTTGGCGTTCCAAGGTTTGTTGCCTCAGGTTAGAGACCGATATACAAGTCAAGATTTTGAAGGCTTGGGGCACATGATTCAAAAGCTCTCTCAGCGTGAAGGACGTGGCAATGATTATCGGAGAGAAAAGTTCCAGAGGAAATTTGCTAATATTGAATATGAATCCGATGGAGAAGAAGCTGAAGTCGATTTGGCTGAATGGACCAAGAACAAGAATTCAGTTGCCTGTCCATGGGTGAAGGTCGAGCCAGAAAGGTACAGCTTTGATATTACTAAAGCCGATAAAATATTTGATTTATTGTTAGCAGAGAAACAAATCAGGCTTTCCCCAAATCATACGATTCCTTCTGCCGAAGAGTTAAAAAAAAGAAATATTGCAAGTGGCATAACTCAGTATCTCATCATACTAATGACTGCAAAGTTTTCCGCAATGAGATTCAATCGGCAATTGAGAAAGGGATCATTAAAGTTGAAACTGGCAAGAAACCGATGAAGCTCGATGGGCATCCATTTCCTCAGAATATGGTTGAAATCAGAGCACCCGACAGAAAAATGAAAGCTAAAGTCCTCACATCAGAGAATGCAAAGAAATCGGGAGCTGTTGATCCAGATTGCCAAGTAACGGCCGATGACGTGCAAAATCGGAGTCATCAACACTATCGGGATGATCACCGACGCGGCGAGAAGCCTAGGGTTACATCGGGACAGCTCATTGATAAATATATGCGCCAGCAGGAAAGGGATCGGAGTCCTCCGGCGAGGAGATTTGATAATGAAGATCATTGGCGATGTCCGTTCTTCAGGTTCAGTTGGAATGAAAAGTTAAGGCTTCCATCGATCTACGATTGTCCAGAATGCAGCGATCAGTATGAAAGCTACAGAGATTCAAAAAGGAAGCATCAATCTTTGCATGATCGATTGGATTTTAGACATTGATGCAGCTGGCATGATGAGGTGGCTTATCAACAAGAACGCGAAGACCGGCGTGAATACCATGATCGGCATGAGTATGAAAATCGGTGCTATGACCAATGGGACGATGATCGCCGAAGGTATAATGATCGCCAAAAATATGAAGGTGACCATCTTTCTGTGTATGATCGTCTGATGTACAGGAATAAGGAAGTTATCCAAGAGCCAGAAGACGCATAGGAATCGGAGGAGGAGATCAAATCGGATCTACGTCCAGGAGTCAATCCGCAATGGTGTCCTGAAGGTTTGACCAAGACTCAAAAGAGGAGGGTTCAGCGTCTCTGATTCAAGGAATTGCTCAAAGAAAAGCGTCAAGGAGATGATAATTCTAAGATTTGGAGAGCTAAGCCCAAACGAGATGATGATGGACCGTCGGCATCGGTGAACACGGTTTTTGTGCTGCCTGCTGAGTACAATGTGAGTTCAACCGATGATGAGGCCGATGATCTAGAAGAAGCCATGGCACAGTTGATCCTGCAACCTCAACAAGCTATGTTTGACAAGCCCATTGATGAAAAATATCAGCATTTGAGGCCTTTATACGTTAAAGGATATGTTGATGGCAAGCCGATGACTAAGATGCTTGTTGATGGTGGAGCTGCTGTAAATTTGATGCCATATACTACGTATCGGAAGCTTGGCAAAGGACCTAACGATTTGATCAAGACTGATATGATGCTTAAAGACTTTGGTGGGAATCCATCGCCGGCTCGGGGGGCGCTAAATGTTGAATTGACGATCGGGAACAAGACTTTGCCTACTACGTTCTTCGTCATCGACAGTAAAGGGTCTTACAGTTTGCTCTTGGGTCATGATTGGATTCATGCCAATTGTTGTGTGCCATCTACCATGCATCAATGCCTCATCCAATGGCATGGGAATCACATCGAGACTGTTCAAGCCGATGAATCGGTCAGTGTTGCTACCGCTGATTTGACGGTTTGGGAGTTTAAAGGGATTGAATGCTTATCGGGCAAGGTTTGGGAAGGAGATTTTATCCAAGTGTCTGATGATGGGTTAAAGCCGATCCAAGCAATCGGTTCCGAGAGTTTGTATTAATGGATGATTTCATTGAAGATGAGGGTAAGCTTGGTCAAGGGTTTATGTCGGCCGATGAGTTAGAGGAAATAGATATAGGTTTAGGAGATAGACCTCGGCCGACATATGTAAGTGCAAAGTTGGATCCTGAGTTTAAACAAGAATTAATAAAGTTATTGAAAGAGTATCGTGATTGTTTTGCTTGGGAATACTACGAGATGCCAGGTTTAAGCCGATCTATTGTAGAACATCGGCTTCCGATCAAACCAGGGTATCGGCCTTTTAAACAAGCGCCGAGACGATTTAAACCCGAGTTAGACCAAGAGATAAAAGCCGAAATAACTCAGTTATATGAAGCTAAGTTTATTCAATCTTGCCGATATGCTGAATGGATATCTAATATCGTTCCTGTTTTCAAGAAAAATGGGAAGTTGCGAGTTTGTGTCGATTTCAGGAATCTTAACAAGGCGACTCCGATGGATGGATATCCGATGCCGATTGCCGATATGTTGGTTGATGCAGCTTCAGGACATAAGGTGATTAGTTTTATGGATGGTAATGCAGGATATAATCAAATTTTTATGGCAGAAGAAGATATTCCTAAAACTGCATTCCGATGTCCTGGTGCACTTGGATTATATGAGTGGGTCGTAATGACTTTTGGTTTAAAAAATGCTGGCGCCACATATCAAAGGGCAATGAATTATATATTTCATAAGTTGATCGGCAGGATTGTTGAAATCTATATTGATGATGTAGTGGTGAAGTCCGATGGATATAAACAGCATCTGGCCGATTTGCGAGAAACTCTTGAATGTACAAGGAAGCATGGTTTGAAGATGAATCCTAACAAGTGTGCGTTTGGAGTATCGGCCGGACAATTTTTGGGTTTCATGGTTCATGAAAAAGGAATTGACGTCGGACAGAAGAGCATGAAGGCTATAAGAGATGCTAAGCCACCCAACGATAAGACGAGTCTCCAGTCGTTAATCGGTAAAATTAATTTCGTTAGAAGATTTATTTCAAATTTGTCTGGAAGAATTCATTCTTTTTCCCGCTGCTGAAGTTGAAAGCCGATGAGGAATTCGTCTGGGGAGAAGATCAACAAAAGGCATTTGATGAAGTAAAGCAATATATGATGACACCGCCAGTTTTGATTCCACCTCAGAGAGATAAGCCATTCCGATTATATTTGTCGACCGATGAGTTGTCAATCGGGTCTGTTCTTATACAAGAATTTGAAGGAAAAGAAAGAGTGGTTTATTATTTGAGTCGGAAGTTAATTGATGCGGAAACAAGATATTTACCAGTTGAAAAATTATGCTTATGCCTGTATTTTTCATGCATTAAGTTGAGACATTATTTGTTATCTTCTGAGTGCACAATCGTTTGTAAGACCGATGTGGTTAAATATATGTTGTCCATGCCGATGTTGAAAGGAAGAATCGGAAAGTGGATATTAGCATTATCGGAGTTTGATTTAAAATATGAATCGGCTAAAGCAGTTAAAGGATAGATAATGGCCGATTTCATAACACAACACATCGGAGATGAAGTTAAATTGGTTGATCCGATGCCTTGGACATTATTCTTTGATGGATCTTCGTGTGGCCAAGGATGTGGCATTGGAATCGTTATTGTTTTGCCTCGGGAGGCAAATTTTGAATTTAGTTATCCGATGGATCCAAGCTTTACCAACAATCGGGTTGAGTATGAAGCATTGCTTAAAGGATTGAAATTGTTATTGGAAATCGGAGCTGAAGCTGTTGAGATTTTTGGAGACTCCCAGTTGGTGATTTATCAATTAATTGGTAAATATGAATGTAAAGATGATGTTTTGATTCAATATTTTGATGAATGCCGATTATTGTTGAAGGAATTTGTGATGGTTAATATTGAACATATCCCCAAAGCTCAAAATCAGGAAGCTAACAATTTGGCGCAAGCTGCTTCTGGCTATCGGCGTTTTCATGAGATCATGACGATTGAGCCAGAAATCGGAGATTGGAGGCATAAGATTGTAAATTATCTTAAAAATCCATCACAAAAGGTTTCTAGGAAGTTAAGATTCATGGCTGTTAAATATGTGTTACTTGATGATTAATTATATTATAAGACGATTGATGGTGTCTTGCTCTGATGTTTGAGTAAATCGGAATCCAAAGATATGATGGATGAAGTGCATGAGGGAGTATGTGGTGCACATCAATCGGCTTATAAGATGAAGTGGATTATTCGAAAGACAGGTCATTTTTGGCCAATGATTCTGGAAGATTGTTTTGAATATTATAAAGATTGTCAAGAATGCCAGAAGTTTGCAAATGTGCAAAAAGCGCCTGCATCAGTCATGAATCCGATTATTAAGCCATGGCCTTTTCGAGGATGGGGAATTGACTTGATCGGACAGATTTATCCATCATCGAGCAAGGGTCATAAGTTTATATTGGTGGCAATAGATTATTTCACTAAATGGGTTGAGGCGATTCCTTTGAAGATTGCCGATTCCAAGAACATGGTGGAATTCGTCAAGGAGCATATTATATATCGGTTTGGTATTCCTCAAACTATCACGACCGATCAGGGAACTATGTTTATGTCTAATGAATTCCAAGATTTTGCTACCAGTATGGGTATTAAATTATTGAATTCTTCTCCTTATTATGCGCAAACCAATGGTCAAGCAGAAGCCTCAAATAAAGTATTATCAAAATCATTAAGCGAAAGATTGATGAGCATCCAAGGCGATGGCATCTTACGTTGACCGAATCATTATGGGCGTATCGGATGGCGTGTCATGGATCTACTAAACTATCCCCATATCATTTGGTTTATGGACATGAAGCTGTTTTGCCTTGGGAGATCAAAATCAGATCAAGACGAATATCGGAACAAGGAAACTTGACTGCCGATGAATATAAAAGTTTGATGAATTTTGAGTTGGACGATTTGGCTGAAACTCGATTGAGAGCGTTGGAAAATATTGACAATAATAAGGCGCGTATTGCTAAGTATTATGATAAAAAGGTTAAGCCAAAAGAGTTCATCGAAAGAGAATTAGTCTAGAAGCTGGTTTTGCCGATATGGACTAAAAGTTCTAAATTTGGAAAATGGTCGCCAAACTGGGATCGAGTGAATCGGTGCGTTCCAGGAAATGCGTATATTTTGGAAACCTTGGAAGGAGAGGAGTTTTCAAAAGCGCTTAATGGAAAATATTTGAAGAAGTATTATCCAAGTATTTGGATCGATTCTTAAAGCCGATATTCTAAGCAATATCGTCTAAGATAGCCGATACGATATGTATCGCCTTAAGGGCAAAAATATTTACAAAGTAAATGTTCATCGACGATCGACATCGCCGGATCTAACAGAGTTTATCGATGATCGATGTCATCGGAGCAGTACGGCTAAAGAGTTTAATTATTACAAGAACTTGCGGATTGCCTCGATCGCGCTCAGTCGGATGTTATCAATTTTGCGGATTTCTTCCAAGTCTTCCACATCGGAGCCTGGGATGTTCCTGATGCTTCTATGAATCTGGCGAATTTCCTCCAGGCGTTTGTTTAAATTTTCTTGCGCCGATTTGATGGAAGCTGGAATCTGGTTGAGCTCGTCTTGAGTCTCCGACATCTCCTTGCGGACTTTTGCGAGCCGTTTAAGTAGTTCAGCTTCAACGCCATGGAGATGCTTCATCCGATTCTCTAGCCGTGCTGGCTTGGCTTCCAAAGTCTTGATTTGGGCTTGCATAGTTTTCAGTTCATCTTTGCCGTCGTCACGCTTCTTGGTTAAGTTTTGTTGAGCCAACCGATCCGATATTCTTTGGCGAGCGGCAGAGACTTGAGGTTGGTGCCCTTCAATGAAGGCCGCAGGGATGATTGCATTTTCTAGTTCCGATGGCAGCCGACCCTTCAGTTCCTTGTAAATTTGGTGAATCGGCTCGGCATCTTCTACAAGGATGGCAATGCTCTTGTTCAAATGGTTCAACACTTCTTGAAGCTTTGCCTTGATCTCATCGGAGATGGTCGAAGACAATTGTACGGAGCTGACTTCTTCTTCTCCGATGGTGGCGTCCAAATCGAATGATGTGAAGCTCATTGCCGAAGGGTCGTGTGCCTGAAAAAGAATGTCAATAAAATATCATTGAAATAATAAATATTGACACAAGGAGATAAATCGGTACCAGTTTGAATTGACCCTCCCGGACGTAATCGAGGATTACTTGAGGCTGGGCAGTACTCGTGCCAGGAGCAGCTATTTAAGGAGTCTGGGTTGGTTCAATCGGAGGAGGCACTGGCGGAGTTGTTGTTGTTGGTTGTTCGGGAATGGCCTCCAATTGAATATTTGCAGTCGGCTCTATGATTTGTTCAGGGATAGCCTCTGATTGAATGTTTATAGCCGACTCTCCGATCTGCTGCCTGGGGATGGTCTCCAATTGAACATTTTCTCCAGTATGCTGCTTGGACATCGCCTCCGATTGAACGGTTGTACTTGGCTCCTCGATGATAGTTTGCAGAATAGCGGGAGTCTATGATTGAGTTGGTTAGTTCGAGTATATATATTTGAAGATAATATGAATTGGACTAGATTTACCTGTTGGGCCGATTCTGCCTGTATATCCTGAGCTGGAGCTGATTGAAGATCGGGCAATGTGATATTTGTTTGCTGAAAAAGACATTGTTATTGCCAATTTACTTTGCAAAGGGATATGAGATAAGTGAAATCGGATTGTTACCGATACTGCATCAAGAAGCATCCCTGCACCCTCAGCAGCTTTTAGAGTGATCTCTTCGGCGGCTCTGGAAGTTGATTGGCCAAGGATTTTTCCAGGAAGCTGTATGGGAAAGTTATTTGCTTAAGATGTGAATCGAAAATGAGAATCGGAAAGAAGAATCGGAAGGATAAAAAATCATACCACTTGGCTTTTCTTCGGTTTCTTTGGTGCAGGAATCTTAGTAGGAGCAGTCTTCCTCTTGCCCTTGCCATCCATTATGTCCTTGAGAGAGGGTGCGGAGGAGCCGATTCTTGGAAGCGGAGTCTTGATAAAATATTGAATCAGTTTTCTGCTATTGCTCATCGGTGGTGTGTTCTCTTCGACTGGCTATTAAAGAAATGGAATTCAAATTATGAAGAGTTTGTTAAAATAAAAGATGGATAAAGCGGGGAGATTTCAAAGACTTACAGGATTTTCCATGGCCTCAAAATCAGAATCAATGAGTATGCAATAGGTGATGGCCGAAAGTTTGAACATGTGAAGGCGCAATTCTTTCCACCAATTTCTGAAGAGCCTAGATGAGAAGCTGAGGCATAGCCATTCTGGTATTTCAAAATTGGCTTGGGGAGCAAGAGATAAAATCCTGTCCATCTCTAAGGATGATGTGACCGATTCTCTGTGCTTTATTTTGTCAGAAAAGTAAAGGCCGATCAGAAGTTGACCAAAACCCAATTGACGAGCAGCCACTATGGATTGTAGAATTCATAAGATGTGGTCTTACGGCCGAATGCAATATTACTGCCCAGAATAGCCGGTGTAATGAAAGATTTGAGAATTGGTATGATTGATGACAGCTCATTCTGAATGTTGTACAAGGGTAGCTCATAGCTGCGATCGGTATCGCCATAGGCGAAGTAGCTGAAGCGCTCTGATGCGATCCCATGGTAAAAACTTTCAAAGTATGTGGCCATATCCTTTGACTCAAGCCTTGATCCGGGGCAGACCGATGCTGCTGCTCCAAATAACGTGCATCGGCGACTAGTTGCATCTTCTTCTTCTGCATAATAGTTTGGAAATTGGTGTTCCTTGAAATTATATCCAAAAGCAGATCAGAACTGTGTGTGCAACCATAGTTGGATAAACCACCAGGGACCTCCGATATGTCCAACTGCTTGGCCGTCTAACAGTCTGGCCGATACCTGGTGGAGAAGATGATAGACAGCTCCAAGAAGAAGACGACCAAGAGGGACCGATTCGCCGCGGGATAATGCTTCTGCAATTGCTTGCATGTTAGAGGTAGCGCCAAGAGTTGGCCCACAAAATACGAATCTTTCCAACCACATGTTAAGAAAAGCTGCATGTTCTCTGTCTCCGATAGTGCCGGTTTTGCAATGATCGGCAACGTATTTCTTCCAACTCTTGGAGCCTGTGCCTACTAGTTTGTGATTCAGTTCATTGGAGAGCCTTCTTGGGTTCATGGCGTTGATGGTGTTGAGACCGGTCAGCATGTGCACATCCATGAGTGTTGGCGTCATCGGACGATGACCAAATATGTAAGCATTTAAGGCATCGGACCAAAAGAGGGAGGAAGCGGCCAGTAAATTCTCGTCCTTGGCCATGTCAGCAAGAGAGAATGTGAGACATTGGCTGATATCTTTCTCATCCCAAAAAGGGGAGTTGGCAGCTTGCATTCTGAGAAACAAATTTCACCATCCTGGGACACTGCCAGGCCATGATCTTTTTTTTTGCGGGTACTGCCAGGCCATGATCGGAAGGAGCCGGCCCAATCGGCGACTTGCAGATCTGATCCTTTGAAAGGGAGTCTCTCCGATTCCATATTAATCAGGTCGGTTGGATCGGGGTCACCCATCGGACCAAGGTAGTACCCGGCTTTGACATGAGAAACGGGGATGACTAGGTTGTTCTTAAGATGCTACAATTGGAGAAATAAGATAATAAATGCGGAGATGGAGGCTTGTAAATAGTTCTGGAAAGGAAATGCAGAAATTAAAATGAAGATTTTTGGGTGATTTTTGCCTCAGGGACTTGATTAGTATCCGCCTTATCAAGAGGAGCTGCCATTGATGAAAGAAATGGATCTACAATGAACAGTAACACGAAGAGGGAAAGACCTAAAAGATCGCTGGAGAATGCAGTATATCATAGATGCGTGATATGAATCATATGCAGAAGAGTTCCTTGCCTGATTCGCGGCGAAAAGTTGAAGCTTAGAGGATCGCAGAATCGCCGGATGAAAGCTTGCGGTGGTGACAATGGCGGACGAGCAGACGCAATAGCAGATGCGAGTTGGGACGACAGTTCGGATCTATATTTATAGGGCATATGGAGTAGAAACCGCCCGAAGGCCACGGCGCCGAATCCGCACGGGATTCGAGGATTGCAACAGTGAAGGGCGCGGGTTTCCATATACTGTTCGCTGCCAGGGTCATCATTGCTCGAAGAATTTTGGAACAAAATAATATTTTATCCCAAAATTGGGGGGCATGTGTCGACACCAGATTTTGACTCGGCTGGGGAGGCCGAGTCCGATTCTGAGTCAGCCTCCGATTCCAATCAGAGTACGTCCGATAGGAGTCCTGATCGGACACGGGAAGGAGAAGGCCGGAGCATGTACGACTTAGGGGAGGCGCGTCTGGAAGCTTCTTCAGGGCCTGATTATGCGTCAGGATTTGTAATAGTTTTGGTAGTTTAAGATTAAATTGCTTTAGATAAATTAGAGATATTGTCGTAGCCGGCAAGTTTTAGCTAGGTTTCCAGGGTATAAATATGAACCCTGTGCCATTGTAAAAAATGTTCACACAACCAATCAATCAAACACAACTTTCGGCCTAACGTGCCACCCAAAACCTTTTCATCGAGTTCTTCAGCAAGCAGGGCTGCATCATCTTGACCTCCGGTTTGTCTGTAAGTCTGACACCCTTATCGAATTAATCTAAGCTTTAGATTGAGGCGCATCGCCCTTCTTCGTTTAGTTAATTCACCAATTTATTGAGTTGTTCTAGGCTTTAGATTGAGGCGTATCGCCCTTCTTCGTTTAGATCACTCAACCTTTACCGTATCTTGTTGATTTTATCTTATCGGCTTACACCTGTAATAAGATCTATTCTGTTTTATCATAATTCAGGTCTCATAATAGATCTGTTCTTATTGCTTATATAGCTGATTTAGATCTAATTCGCAAGTTACAAATAGATCTGATTTAAACGAGTTGTTTGATATAAATCGATCTATTGGAATAAATAGGCTAATCGGTGCCCTGCTAGCAACGCTGTCTCAAAATCGATCCGATTGTTAGTGACATGAGAATTAGTTTATTTATCGCCTTTGGAAAGATGCATATTAAAGAATAAGCTTAAATTAGATTTATTTCCGATTCGGCTTTCATGGTCGATGGTTTAATCTAATGCTGTATCCTCACGATTTGGTTTTCATAGCCGATGGTCTGTTTTAATACATGTTATATTTTCATGAATCGGACTCATAGCCGATGGTTTATGTTCTCAAATCGGACTTCCGTTTACGTTGATCCGATCTGTTGGGACGAATCGGGGCTTTAGCCGATGAGTTCCTTGTTGTTTACTGATTAAACTCTACCTTGTCAATTTCAGGTCAAATTGACTGGCACGCCCTGAACCTCAAGATTTTAGACCTGCGCTGAAGTGAAGCAAATCTTCCATGCCACAGTGTTAATTTCCGAGAGTCAACGCCTGACTTTTTGGACGTCAACTATTCTGTGACAGAGCATTTTGCAGAGCAGGCGCTGTCCTGATTTCACCACACAATGACGTCATCAGGACTCTTGACAGGACTCCGCATAGCTGCATCTCTTGGTGTTAGGAGGCTGCTCATAAAAGGGGATTCCGAGTTAGCTGCAAAGCAGGTCATGAAAGAGTACAGTGCGTGGAGTGAGGTCATGGCCAAATATTTGGAAGCATACAGGCGGATGGAAAGCAAATTTGATGGGCTTGAAGTTCGACACGTAAAAAGGGAATTCAATGGCGACGCAGGCAAGCAAGCAAAGGCAGCTGCCGAGCGCACACAGCTCCCAGGTAACGTCTTACTTGAAGTTCTTACTAAACCTTCTGTGTCGGTTTCACTACCGAACCAAAACACTGTGCCTGCCAAGGGCATAGCCTCTACAACCAACAAATCCGTCAAGGAGTCTATGTTGGTTGGTACGGCCCGAGCCGCCGCTCTGGTTGGAAATGAGGAGAACTGGATGGATCCAATCCCGGCGTACCTCACAAACCAAGCTATTTCGAATGATGATGCTACATTGGAGAAAATCCATCGTAAAACCAAGAACTATCAATTGGTTGACGGGCAGTTACACAAGCTAACCCGCAATGGGATACTCCTCAAATGCATCACACGGACCGAGGGCATTTGTTTGCTCCATGACATTCAAGGAGGAATCTGTGGATCACATGCTTCTCCCCGATACCTAGCAGGGAAAGTATTCCGACAGAGCTTCTACTGGCCTACAGCTCTTCAAGACGCAGTCGAGTTAGTTAAGAAGTGCGAGGCGTGCCAATTCTTCGCATGGAAGCAAACTAAACCTACGCAAGCATTAAACACTATTCCCTTATCATGGCCCTTTGCCACATGGGAAATAGACATCCTTGTGCCCTTTCCAAGGGCTATTGGGGGATACAGATTTCTGTTCGTCAGCATGGACACATTCACAAAATGGGTTGAGGACGAGCCAGTTCAGAAAATTACAAAAGAGGCAGCTGTCAAGTTCCTACGGAGTATTGTCATACGATTCGGGGTCCCGAACAAGATAATCTCTGATAATGGAACGCAGTTTAAAAGCAAAAAGTTTTCTGATTTCTACTACGACCATGGGATCAAGCATGATCGATCATCGGTGAATCACCCGAAGACAAACGGGCAAGTAGAGCGTGCCAATGGCATCGTGCTGCAGGGCATCAAGAAGAGAATCTTTAACAGATTACAAGCTTACGACAAACGCTGGATTCATGAAGTTCCTACAGTACTTTGCTCAATGAGGACCACCATGAACCGAGCGACAGGCGAAACACCTTTCTTCTTGGTGTATGGAGCAGAGGCGATTCTACCATCCGACATCCGACTACAAGCCCCACGCGTGGCACTATTTTCAGAAACTGAAGAGCCTGACAGACGCGCAGATGAGCTAATCCTCCTGGAGGAGGCTCGTGATGCAGCCGCTTTTAGAGTGGCACGGTATCAGCAAAAGCTGCGACAATACTACGATGCTAATGTTCGCAAGAGAAACCTATGCATTGGTGACATGGTGCTCAGGTTAGATCAATGCACCAAGGACAGAAACAAACTGTCCTCTCCATGGCAAGGGCCATACATCGTAGTAGACATCGCCCGACCAGGAGCCTACAGGACCGCGAAGATAGATGAAGATATACTGCCAAACACGTGGAACATGGATCAACTACACAAATTCTACGCCTAAACAAAGGTAATCAGGCAAGTTCAAGCCTGTCCATCAAGTTTGGCAGATAAAAACCGTCGTCCGCGTCGCCTACAGCGCCAACAAAAAAAAAGATAAGTCCTGTATACTTTACTCACCCTCGCTTTTACGCTCGTGGGCTGGGTTCTATTTTTCAATTCTGTTTCTACTCTTTGTTACCATACTGCATATACTAACAAAGAGCCGGGGACTACCACACTGAAAGTTTTTTCAGACCTATTCTATGCATCCCAAGCGCAACGCTTGGGTGCTCCCCATATGATCGGGACATTCTTGCGGATTAGTACTTCTAAGACTCTTTTTCAGCATGCCCGCATGACTGTAAAAGATCCCGGAGGCTACTATGGTACCATTACCACGCAAGAATTGGGCTTTTTAAATCAAAAAGGCTAGGTTACGCTAATTTGACCAAACACCATAACTACAAGGAATTACACAGTTCAGAAGGCCGCTCGCGTCTCAGCAACTAAACAATTCCAAAATAGCTTGAGGTAATGGGATTTTTGGCTATGACAAAGCTATCAATTAAAAAGTTCAACAAAAACACCGATCAGCTCTAAAACTTACGCAAACCATGCTAGCATATATTTTACAAAATAGAGCTGCACTCTAAACCTTCAAAGTTTTGCCCTATTACAGGATCCAAGCACAAAGTTCAAGGCGATTCCTCTGAGTCACTCAAATGGAGGTTAAGTTTCTTTACAAACGGTTCCACCAAGAGGGCAAGACTATCGAACAGTACCTCAGCATCTGTCGCCGAGCACCTGAAGCCTTTGGAGAGCAGCGAGACGTCGAGATCGGGAACATGGCTTTTTAAGGCCCCGATGGTGTGAGTTGCAGCGACGCAAGCACCTTCCATCAAGTGGTCCTCTCAAGTCACTCATTGGTGTATAAAACCTTGCCATCACTCCTCTCAAGTTTCCCCTCACGAAAGTAAATAAGTGGGTTCATAAATAGGAAACTTTTGTTTCACACATGCATTGCTTATTTTGTTGAGTCAAATCTAGGATCTATGAAGAATTAAATCATACACTTGAATTAAAGTGTGCAAGTGTGAATATGTGGCACTGGAACAAAATGAACTCCTTTAGATGAATTCTCTCCGTAAAGAATTTACTGTAAGGCTCGGCTCCTTTTTCTTTTTCCTCTTCACTCTTTTTTTCATGGACTAAACACGTGTCCATTTTTTTCACAAGGAGCCTAAGCCTTACACCTTAAAACATTTTTTGAGAGAAGACTCTTTTGTTTGGAGTATTTTATTTTGATAAGCGAATGATAGGCATGTTGCGCTTACTTCCAGAGTAGAAGTATGGCATATATGGTGGTGTGTACGTGACTCCAATTTTAAGAGAATGAAGTAAGTCTTGCACAGATCACAATGAATTTGACAAAACTCAAAACAAATGCACATGCTCTTTGTAAGTGGTTGGAATATGAGGCTCTGGTAGGTTTTTCACTCTCACTGAGGAGCTTAGAATTTTATTCCTTTTGAAATAAATGCTCCGGGATCAAGTTTCACTTGGGTACAAATAAAGCAACTCTAAACTTATCATATCTTCGCTCCCAACAACCTAGAATCAGATTTAGCATTTGCTACCCACAAGTTTTAAGTTCCAAGGAAGTCATTAAATTAAGCCAACAAATCCAAGACACAGAAGACTACCTTTTTGAGACTTGGACAAAAGGGGAAGGTCGTAGCAAATATTCATCATTTCCATAAAAGGGCAAGAGCAATTTTTTAACATAAATAAGATAAAATCAGAAAACAAAAGACATGGTTGCGATGAACTTACTTGTGCGGGGGTCCTCCCCCAAGCTGTTCTTCTTACTGCTGGTAGTACCGTGGGTCGTTCGGATCGAACCATTGGAAGTGAAGGTAGGCGTTCAAGTTCTGATTGCCTTCTTGGACACTGTTCTGAAGGGTGTTGTAGTTTTGTACTGACTGGTCCCACCAAGCCTACGACTGCTGCATATGTTGGGTTAACGTATCATCAATGCAGTCCAGGGTTCCCATGCGGTTGGATAACTCATCGACACTACCACGCAAATCCCTTGCTGAAAAGGAATGTCGGGCATCGAAAGGAGGAGGGTCGCTTGAGCTGGACGACTGATGATAGTACGGGTCATGGGAATTCCATTGTTCATGCAGAGCCTCATGCCATCCTAAACCTCCCGCCATGTACGCAGGGGGCGGTTGAGGCTGCTACTAGTTGGATCCTACTGGTACATATGGCGGGGTCGGAGGGTCCCACACTGCTTGGGACTGCGGTTCAGTGGTTTCTTCTCATCGGGACATGCTTCTTGTCATTCTTCCCGCCTGGCTTCCTGCTGCAACTCCAACAAGAGTGATTTGCATCTGTACAACCAGTATCCTAGTGCAAGCAGCGGGATCCTGGTTGTACTATTATGATAGACCATGACTAGCTTCTGGTCTGCAGCATGAGTAATAAGATGACTTTGTACAAAATGCGACTCATCTAACATTGGCCGAGGCTGTGGGAGGTACTCGACTCGGTAATGATCCAAAAGGCCCATTGAATCAAAAATACGAGTGACCAAAGAAGTACACTCAATGGGACCTTGCCGCCTAAAAACACCCATCCATTGGTCGATCATAAAAACAACCGATGATATTTTTATCTTCTTAACCATCACATATAATATTTTTAGTTCATCAATGCGAACGGTTCGAAGATTGTTTTGGGGAAAAAGAGTCATGGCAATCTAGCGATGCATGAAATGAAGAGTGGGATTATGAGTGTGGCTCATTCTTGGGACAGTGCAATCTAAGGAACCGAAGATGTCCTTCCAAAAAGATTCTTTAACAAAATACTTCAAAATTTTATCAACCTCCAAGCTACAACGTCTATGAAAACCCAAGTGGTGACTGAGCTGCCTCCAAGAAACAAAGTATTCTTCCCTTAGAAAATGAAAAATGATCCCCTCCTCAGATTTTCAAAGTAGCGAGGAATTGGATTGTCAACAGGAGACACCCGTCTTCCTGAATATGGGCAAACTCCGACCAACCCACGGCATTTCAAACGGTTTCAAAATCAGTGGCCATACCTGATTTCTCCATGAGTTCACTTGTGAACACACGCGTGTGATCAAAAGTGCGACCCAGGAGAATGTGATACGCTTCTAGTTCGAAGCCTTCCTCGATGTCGAGTTGGTCGTCGGAGATGAACGCCGCGACCCAGGAGAATGTGATACGCTTCTAGTTCGAAGCCTTCCTCGATGTCGAGTTGGTCGTCGGAGATGAACGCCGGACGGGGGTCGTTTTCATTGTTGTTGCTGCTGGAGTTGTCCCCGTTTCCGCCTTCATTGTCGCTGCCATCACCGTTGCCCACTGATGTGGCGCCAGCCCCAGTGTAGTAGTACTGATCTTCAGAGATCACCATGGAGTGTTGACTGCCGCCGCCTTAGCCCATGATCTCTGTGCTGGAGGAGACCAACTCTGTGCTTCCGGAGTGTTCGCTCTGCCTCAAGCTTGATCCCTTCAACTTCTTTGCCTGCTTCATGGCTCCACGGATGATGTTCATGATTCCTGCACAGAGAGCGACAAGAACAACACTTGGAAGACAAAAGTGTTGAGGCCATAATACCAGGGTGCCCGATCACAAGGATTGCCGACTACCGACTCCGAACGATGAAGACTCCTAACAAGACAAGATGGCCGGATCGCAGAAGGAAAGCCCGATGATAGTTAGAGTCCTACTAGTTTTAGGTCTGTTTTGTCTTGTAAGGCACGTCTCCTTGGATATAAATAGCGGGGGTCCTGTACGTAGAGGGTATTCCTAATCTTAGCCAATCCACCCGAGGGTACTTGTTACACCATTGTAATCTGTACTCGCCGAGATAATACAAGCAGCAACTGGACGTAGGTTTATTACTCGATCTCGAGGGCCCAAACCAGTATAAAATCCCGTGTCTCTCTGTTCATCCACCGTGATCAATCTTTGCACAAAGCGGGGTGCTTGCCGGACAAATATCTGCCGAGTACAACCTCGACAAAAAGGATTAGCGTTAGCAAGTTAGTCGTCCAAGAATTAGTCGTTCTTGCGGGGCATGGTTGCCTCCACAACAATGTCCTTGTGGGTAATGACACACCACAAACAACCGTTCTTGCGGGTTTTGCGAACCACCACAACACGTTCAAGTGCTAAACACTATGATTATGCAGAAATAAGAACCATTTTTATTTGGCTTTTCAATTTTTATTAACTTTTAAACTATGGAGCTAAGAGCTTGAGAATTAATAGGAGGGAGGAGAGAAAACGCCGAGGGCACTCAGCAGCTTAGGTTGGGGCAACGAGAGCAAGCAGCAGGCCAAGGGTTTTTATAGCCAGAAGCAGCCCCCGGTCAGCCGACCAGGTGGGGTCGGTCGACCCTCCCGCGGGAGCAATCTGGCTAGGCTTTGATTGCGCGTGCACTAGTTTTCTTCTCATTTGGACACAGTTTGAAGACTTTGCAAAAGGAGCAGGCGGGCGTCGGACGACATGAGCTGGTCGGCCAACCGGTGAGTTACTCCTCTGTAGGCATGCTTTGAAAGGTGCAACGCTAGTGCAGGGTAGGCATCAATTGCGTTTGAATGCTCTGCAAAGCTGGTGCCCTGGCATCTGCCGATGTGCAGGGGTCGGCCGACCGTGCCCTGCCTCATGTCGGGTTTAACTTTTGCGTGATGGTGCACGGTTCTAAGTTATGATGAAACCTGTGTGCGTATGCCAACGTATCCAAGGATCCAAGGTAGCTCCAAAGTTTAAAATTTAAATGCAAAAAAATGGTTGAGAATCAAAACATGCATGAAAAATGGAAAATAAACAATCCATTGTGAAGTAAATGAGATACATACCGATGTACCTACCAGTGAGGACTCGTTGTTTTTTATCTGTCGAGTGCGGACGTCTTCAAAGTGTATTTAGTGTTGACACCAGCGGTGGCAAACAGAAAATCCGCAAGCGCACGGCTGTCGTAGTAGCTTTCACCCGTGAGGAAACCAGGTATCGAATCCACGGGGAACATAAAGGCTATCTAATCACTAAGAATGTCCGGATCGATCGAGTATATATAAAGGCTGGGTAGAGAGGATAACTGTTGACGGTCCTTAAGTACCACTTTTGGCCGTCAATTCTGCAGAAAATATATCAAATATAATCACCAAACATAGTGATAAGGTTTATATCTAATCAATTCCACGAGTTTTGGTGAATATGTGATTGCAGGAAATAATTGGCAAAAGAGGAGGACAATTGGGCTCAGGGCCAGGTCGCCCGACCCACCTAGGCCGGCCGACCTAGGCCCAAGCCCAATAAAGCCCATCTTTGTCCACAGCAAAGAAGCACACTCCAGGACCATCCTAGCCACTGATTCCATGTCGGTTGGATCCAAGAGATGGGAATGGTCCAAGGGGAGGTCACATGGATAGAAGGGCCCACCTTCCAAACTAAACGTACTCAAATGCACCTATACCACCTGGAACCGCCATGAGGACCCATTAAACAGTCACTCAGCCGAAGATGGGCCCGATCGATGCCGATAGACGGTCGCCTGACCGAGCCCGGTCGCCCGACCTGCTCCGGAGGCCAAACCGCCTCATCCTTCTGGTACGGGTTCCCACCGCCTCCAGAAGTCCATCTGTGCCGTGCATCACTCAAGGCGGTGGATCGAACGTCGGCCGATCTCCCCGAATCGCCCGACCTGTGACTGAGTCCGTTCGTCCTCATCTTCCACGTGTCCACTCCCAACCGCCTCAACAAGCTATAAATAGCTGCATACCGGTCATTGAAGGGACACACAAGATTGAGAAGCTACAAGCTCCACTCCAAGGCGAAGCTCTACTTCAATGTAGTATCTAGAGAATAGGGAAAGAGTGAGGGGTAGTCCGGGGGAAGTGCCGGGGCTGTCGGCACTCTTCCCCGATCTTGTACCTCGATGGATGCTTCCTTCTTCTAGTAAGAGTTCGTGATCTCTTATGGTATTGAGTTCTCTTGATTAAGTAAGTTCCATTCTATAGTCGCTTGCGGGTTCATCGTTCATTAATCATTTGTGAATGCTTAGTGAATACTTTGGTCCAGGAACAAGACTAAAGTAGTAATTGATAGCATAGACGTGGTGTCTGGGCTAGAAGTTACCTTTGTTTGCCTCGTAGCCCCACGGATTAGAAGAGGTAGGCGGCAGGTGGTGACAGCCCTGTCCGTCCTTTGTAATCCTCCACGTACGGGTACTGTGTAGAGCTGTTGGCCGGCAATTTCCTAGAGGCCTAGGATACCCCGGTGCCCAAAGTAAGCAAACTATAGACACTGAGCTTATTCTTCTTCAAGGTCCTTAAACCATAGGAATGCTCTCTACCCTCGCCAATCATTTCTCTTGTTGTCCTTGGACGATCTAGTTAGAAGATTAGTACACACGTTCCCTGTGGATTCGATACCCTGAATACTTCCGGGTGAAAGCTACAACGGTATCCGTGCGCTTGCGGATTTATCTGCGATCGTAAGAAATACCAACAAGCTTTCTAGCGCCGTTGCTGGGGAACGGTTGCTGTATTATCTTCGAACCTTGTTCGTCCTCGTATCTTTTTATTTTTCTTTTATTTTCTTTTACCAGTTACCCCCTCTACCATGGAGCAATATTCTATTCTAGAATCCTCTGCTTCTTCGAGCTACCACCTTCTGATCAGCCAATCACTACATCTAGCTTTGAACTCCGCCCCGGCTTTATAGCCATGGTTCGGAATAAAACCTTCGCAGGGGCCAATAACGAAAATCCTTATGATCACCTGCGAGAATTTGAGTTGTTGTGCTCATGTTTGAGAATCTCAGGCATGACACAAGAGACCATCAAATGGAAGTTATTTCCATTCTCTCTCGATGAGACGGCAAAGAGATGGTATTACCAGACCGTTTGGGATGTAAACAAAAATTGGGAAAATTATGGGACAAGTTTTGTCTTTACTTCTTTCCCATTCACCGGATATGTGCGCTTCGGAGGGAGATCGTCTGCTTCCAGCAGGGTGAGAAGGAAACTCTAGGTTGTTTCACTGAACAAATTTGGCCCAGACTTAGGCATACCCGACTTCATGCTCATGCAACATTTTCGATCGGGCCTAAAAAAGGACGCTGCTTTCATCCTGGATGGTGCTGCCGGTGGTTCGTTCATGCACGTAACCCTGGATGAAGGGAGAGCTCTTCTAGAAAAGATTCTGGAAAACGCTCCCTCCATCGAAACACATCACAAAGCCCAGCATAGCCCTAAGACAAGATCTGAGCAAGATGATCCTAGGATGGCCGTACCCCAGCCAAACCTTTTTACCTCGCACGATCCAGTCTTAGAGCCCACACCCGAACCAAAGCCACCGAAGGAAGAAGAAGTTCTACCTTCGGCATCCGAGGATTCTAGAAATCCCTCGGATCACACTAGGCACGAGAAGGCTACGAGACCTCCTTTTTCTCATCCTTCAAATCCACTCAAGGAGGTTTTCCCCGATATATCCATAAGGGAACCACCAATGGAATGGTTAAAGGAAGTAAAGCGTTCTTCCGAAGCAATTCGGATGGTTGCACCTTCCAAAACCATGCCTTGCTCTTTAAGGGGAATTACCGTAGAAGCCCTTTACAACCCAATCGTCGAGGCTAGCATCATGTCGGAATCCTTCATGAACATTTTCTTGGGCAACATGCCTCTAGCCTCGACCGACAAGCTTTTCAGAAGTCCCTCAGGACACATCTTTGAATGTCATGGAATTGCAAGGGCTGTGCCAATCAAAATAGACAAAATCAAGGTTCATCTAGATTTCCATATCTTTTCTATCCTCGATTTTGATCTTCTCATAGGCTTCCCACTAGAAAAGCTTCTCCAAAAAGAAGCATCTCATGGGAGCCTTCATGACACGCTTGGGAAAGCTGCTTTTGCCAATCCTATCTCTTGCCCAGAAATTCCAAGAGCAAAGCCTCCTTCCCAGTATAGCCCACTTGAGAAGGTGATGTTTGTGTCGCCATTCGAACCTACTTCTCATCTCGAGCGACCTTCATCACCACCTTCAATCAAGCGGAAGCCGTGTCCCTTAGGCCCTCAGGAAGTTATTCTCGATAATGGTCGAGAAACAACTCCGATCTTCAATTATGAACCTCTTGAGTTAGAGAACCCAAAGGCCATGGACACGTTTGAAGTATTGACTCTGGAGTCCGAGCGAAAGGATTCTATAAATGAGCATGAAACCATCTCTTTTGAAATCCCACAAGAGTCATGCTCATTTAACTAATCTCCAGAGTCAAGCACGCTTTGTGCCACAAGCGCACGTGAGGGCTACAACCACCTTAAGGTCCTCTTTTCTAAAATGTTTAGGAGGTTGGTTGTGGATGCATTCGTTTATCATAAACAATGCAGATTTCGTGTTGCTGGCACTAACATTGCAGCTAGAACTTCAACGGTACATTAACAATTGGTGGTAACCATGGGAACTACGTCACCAATGATAGCTGCAATGTGAGGGTTCTCCATGGTCTAGCTTCAGACCATAAACAAAGCACTGCAGGGAGATGGCCCGGATTATCATTTATTTTTCCTTTCAAATAAAAGCAAGAATATGTTTTTAGGATAAACTTTCCTTCGGGTATTTTTGGTCGCTAACCATTTCAGGTGGAGATTAAGAAGAACGATGGACAGGCGATGCTTAAGAACAGGGAGCTACATCAGCAGTAACACCTCGGTAAGTTTGGTCATGGAACAAATTTTGAAGGAACCCAACACACTTGATTTTTGGTGTCCCACGACACAAAAATCCAAGTGTGGAGGAGGTCGGTAAGTATTTCGCAACATGATCCATTTGTTCAAAATTTCATCTTGGTTTTCAGGTGATGTTGGTTTTTCATCTTGCTCTATAAAAAATGTTCCATAAAAATTTGCATAACTAAATAAATTAAAAAAATATTTGAATCCAAAAAAGACTCTTGGTTCTCAAAACCAAAGAGCCATTGTTTTGTTTCCACCATGTCTGAATAAATGCAGGTACAAAATCAAGTGTGGGGGTCTCTCGAGTTTTCTGACGTGCACATTTTCAAGACCACCCACAGACAGGTTGTACAACATCGCACAGGACAGCTCAAGAAAGATCAAGGCAACCGAGCTCCAGAAGGTGTCGGCCGATCCCCTTGGTCGGCTGATGACCCTCTGGCATCTCTCGTCCATATTTTCGCCCAGAGCGATGGTTTGCACATCCTGTCCCTCACCCTCTCTAATTCATGAGCTTAATGCAATTCTATTTTCTGATGATCTCCGAAATTAAACTCATGATAAAATGAACTTGGATACTCCTTTGGTTTACATGTCTTTTCTTGATTGGCTTGCATATTCTTTATTCCTTGCACATACACCTGTTTCTTGTGAAAATATAACTTTAGGGAAACATGTTTATCTAAGTGGTTGATTAATGAGATATGGTATAATGAAAGAAATCTTTCTCTTTCTATATAAAGTACTTGGGATGTTTTTCTTGCAAAAGTTTAAAATCAATAACCTTATAAAGCTCCTCAGTGATGCCTTATTCCTACCAAAGCCATATGATGTTCACATTGAAAAACCCATACACATATGCTGCTTGTTTATTGCATTGAGCTTTGTCAAATTGTTGTGACCCTTGTGAGATTCTCTTCATGCTTTCATGATCAAGATCACGTACACTCCACATGCACATGCTAAACTTCTACACTGGAAGATAGCAACATACATTTTATTCATCCACAAAATAAATGCTCCAAATAAGTATTGATCTCTCTCTCTCCAAATATCCTTTGCAAAAGAGACATGGGCTATGAGAAAAAAAGGAAAGAAAAACACAAGAGAAAAAAATGTGGGCATATGAAGGCCCAAGAATTATAAAAAAAGAGAGTGAAAAAAATATAGATAGCCATGTTCTCAAAATAAATTCAAGAGGAGAGAAATCATACAAAAAGGAGCTACAAATTCCATTCTTCCACACACATGCACATCTTAATCAGATTGTATGAATAGTTTTCTTCTTGGATCCAGTTTTTGACTTTGCAATATATGTGATGCAAGTATGCCTTACCTTTACTCCTACCTTGAGCTCCACATAAGCCTTTTAGAAGAAGGAGAAAGAAGGCAAAATAAATGCCTTGGTGAGCAACCATACACATTGAGCGATCTGAGAGAATCATTTGAGGAGCTAAGTAAGGTTATGTTTTTGAAAACTTATCAAAACCCAAGTTACTTAACAGAAGAGTTGAGATGACTTGAATCAAGGTCGTTCCGTTCCTCAACCATCCAAGATGACATGATAGACACTTCAAAATTCACAAGTGCAGGTATGTTTTGGAATAACCTATATGCTTGCATCATATCAGTTGGAGTCATGTTTTCCACCTTAGTCTTTAATCTTTACTTGAGGACGAGCAAAGGCTAAGTGTGGGGGAGCTTGTTGACGGTCCTTAAGTACCACTTTTGGCCGTCAATTCCTACAGAAAATATATCAAATATAATCACCAAACATAGTTATAAGGTTTATATCTAATCAATTCCACGAGTTTTGGTGAATATGTGATTGCAGGAAATAATTGGCAAAAGAGGAGGACAATTGGGCTCAGGGCCAGGTCGCCCGACCCACCTAGGTCGGCCGACCTGGGCCCAAGCCCAATAAAGCCCATCTTTGTCCATAGCAAAGAAGCACACTCCAGGACCATCCTAGACACTGATTCCATGTCGGTTGGATCCAAGAGATGGGAATGGTCCAAGGGGAGGTCACATGGATAGAAGGGCCCACCTTCCAAACTAAACGTACTCAAATGCACCTATAACACTAGAACCGCCATGAGGAACCACTAAACAGTCACTCAGCCGAAGATGGGCCCGATCGGTGCCGATAGACGGTCGCCCGACCGAGCCCGGTCGCCCGACCTGCTCCGGAGGCCAAACCACCTCATCCTTCTGGTACGGGTTCCCACCGCCTCCAGAAGTCCATCTGTGCCGTGCATCACTCAAGGCGGTGGATCGAACGTCGGCCGATCTCCCCGAATCGTCCGACCTGTGACTGAGTCCGTTCGTCCTCATCTTCCACATGTCCACTCCCAACGGCCTCTACAAGCTATAAATAGCTGCATACCGGTCATTGAAGGGACACACAAGATTGAGAAGCTACAAGCTCCACTCCAAGGCGAAGCTTTACTTCAGTGTAGTATCTAGAGAATAGGGAGAGAGTGAGGGGTAGTCTGGGGGAAGTGCCGGGGCTGTCGGCACTCTTCCCCGATCTTGTACCTCGACGGATGCTTCATTCTTCTAGTAAGTGTTCATGATCTCTTATGGTATTGAGTTCTCTTGATTAAGTAAGTTCCATTCTATAGTCGCTTGCGGGTTCATCGTTCATTAATCATTTGTGAATGCTTAGTGAATACTTTGGTCCAGGAACAAGACTAAAGTAGTAATTGATAGCATAGACGTGGTGTCTGGGCTAGAAGTTACCTTTGTTTGCCTCGTAGCCCCATGGATTAGAAGAGGTAGGCGGCAGGTGGTAGCCCCACGGATTAGTAGAGGTAGGCGGCAGGTGGTGACAGCCCTGTCCGTCCTTTGTAATCCTCCACGTACGGGTACGGCGTAGAGCTGTTGGCCGGCAATTTCCTAGAGGCCTAGGATACCCCGGTGCCCAAAGTAAGCAAACTATAGACGCTGAGCTTATTCTTCTTCAAGGTCCTTAAACCATAGGAATCCTCTCTACACTCGCCAATCATTTCTCTTGTTGTCCTTGGACGATCTAGTTAGAAGATTAGTACACACGTTCCCTGTGGATTCGATACCCTGAATACTTCCGGGTGAAAGCTACAACGGTATCCGTGCGCTTTCGGATTTATCTACGATCGTAAGAAATACCAAAAATAACTTAGCACAAAGGCTGTGAATATAGCGAAGGGAATTCTCCTATGCTTGCTTTGGGCACCGGGGTATCCTAGACCTCTAGAAATTGCCGGCCAACAGCTCTACGCCGTACCCGACGTGGAGGATTACAAAGGACGGACAGGGCTGTCACCACCTGCCGCCTACCTCTTCTAATCCATGGGGCTACGAGGCAAATGAGGGCAAATATACACCTAAGCACCACGCCTAAGATAATATCAGCTATTCTAACCTTGATCAGAGATTAGAATACTTCACGAATAAAGCAACGAACCCACAAGCACAATAGAGAACTCAGCTTTCTATAACTCAGACTTATGTACTAGTTGGATCTCGGATACTTACTGAGTAGCTTGCATCCATTGAGGTACAGGTGGAGGGTCGCCAACACGCCGGGACTCCTCTAGACTCTCCCTCACTCTCTCCCTATTTCTACTCTAGATATGAGGAGCGCTTTTCCTTGGATCTTCACTTCATCTCGATGATGTTGAGCCCTGCCCCGAGTCCAAGTATTTATAGCATGGAGAGGTGGTTTACAGTCGGTGTGCGGCGGTTGAGATGGTCCGGAAGTGGGCCCAGGTCGGCCGACCTAGGGGAGTCGGCCGATCGTGGGATTCACCGACTTCGGTGATCCACGGCACAGATGGCTCCCTGGAGGCGGTTGACAGTTGCGAGTGAAGGCGGTGGCGGTTTCGTCGCTCGGCCAGATCGGCCGACCTGGCCAGGTCGGCCGACCCGGGGTTGTGGCCTCTCGGCCCCACTCTGCCAGGGTCACTCTCCTGTGGGCCCCATGGTCGGTTTCCAGTGGGTAATCGCGAAGATATGTGAGTTTAATCGGGGATGTGGGCCCATGAATCCATGTGCTTGCCACGTGGCCCAATCCCATCTCTTCACTTCCACCGACTTGATCTCAACGTCTCTGATCATTCCCGAGTGTGCTTCTACTAATGGGCTAAGGACGGACCTCACTGGGCCAGGACCCAGGTCGGCCGACCAGGGGAGGTCGGGCGACCTGGCCCTGGGCCCACTTTAGTCCTTCTTTTGGCACTTTATTCCTGTAATCACATATGCATCAAAACTCGTGGAATTCATTAGTAAATAACCCTATGTCTATTTATTTTATCATTCTTTTATATCTTTGTTGGCAATAATAATTTGTCATTAAGAACTGCCAACAAGCTCCCCCACACTTATCCTTTACTCGTCCTCGAGTAAAGTCCAAGCTTCATCATGGAAATCATAAACAAACATATAGGTTATTCCCAAACATTTAGGCTTAGTGGAATTATATGAGTAGCTAACATGTCTTCTTGGGTTATTGCTGGAAGGAACAGCTTTTTCTATGACATGATACACTTTACTCTCAAGTACTTGGGTTTTCAGAATTTTGTAAAAGAAAACCAATGCCTTGCTCCTCAAAGAGTTTCTCTCTTGAATATTCATGGTGGTTGGACAACACTCATGTTCTCCAAAATAGAACTTTATATGTGGAGCTCTCAAGGTACATACCTTATTTCAATTTTGTTGTCATTCCAAGGATTGGATCCAATCAGAGACAAATCATGTAATCAAGTCAAGATGTGCAGGTGTGTGATAAGAGGTGGACATGTAGTAGTACTCCCTTGTCTTGACTTCCTTCCCCTTTTTTTTTGATATGGGCTATTGCACTTTTGCTTTGCTCTCTTTTTTTTCAGCTCAATGCTTTTTAGCATGAGTCTCTTTTTTTTATGCATATAGCCCATATCTTCTTTTCATCTTAAGTTTTGGGAAGAAAGCCATTTTAAGAGTATTTATTCGTAAACATGGAACAAAGGCATGTTTTGCTTCACCCTCAGTATAAGGGTTTAGCTCTCTATGGTGGAGTGTACGTGATCTTGACTTTAAAAACATGAAGTATCTCTACTAAGGGTCACAAGACTTGGAACAACTCAAAGCTCAAAGGATATGCATGATACATGTAATTGGTTGTCTCTCAAACCCATGAGGAGCATAGCAAGGTTAAAAGTTTTAAAAACTTTTCATAAATTCCAAGTACTCGAGTAAGCAAAGGCATCTTTCATATTAAAGCCATATCTCAAAATGCAATAACTTAGATGACATGAGTTCCTATAAATATGAAGATTTCCACAAGCCAAAAGGTACAGGGAATAAAATATATGTAAGTTCAATATTTTCCATGTGATTGGGAGATGCAAAAAGGGTTAATTTTATTAAGGTCAGAATTCCATGATCGGGTTCTGCAAATATTCAACTGGAACAGGGGTTAGGATGATCAAACCAGCGTGCAGGAAGAAGCAGAGGCCAGGTGGGACCCAGGCCAGGTCAGCCGACCTGGTGGGGTCGGGCGACCTGGGGGTGACCCCTCTGGTTCAGCCCTTTCACATGCTGTTCTGTTGCATTCTGGTATGCTCTGTTTCGCGTTGGATCACTCTATTTCCCGTTGCGAGTCTCCCCCACACTTGTACATTTTATTCAAAACAAGTGGAAACAAAAAGACACAATCTGTCGGTGTAAGAAATAACCAACAAGTAAATCTAGTGGATTGCGCGTTTGGGCTCCGGATGGTTCGCGAGAGGACACAAGGGTTATACTGGTTCAGGCACTAACGCCCTACGTCCAGTTCGAGGCTGCTCATGTTACTCGCGTTGCTCGTAGTAGGGGTTACAAGCGGTCGAGAGAGGGAGGGGCTCCCAAGTCTCTGGATGCGTCTGAGCGTGAGTGTTTCGTGAGTTGTGTTCTGGTGTGTGCGTCGTGTGTCTGTCCCCCCCTTCTCCTGAGGCTTGATTTTTCTATTTATACTCAGGAGAGGTGAGGCTTTACAAGGCGTGCTCAAGAAGGTAAAAAATAGAAAGCTTGCTGAAGAAGCTCCGCCGCCTGCGGGATACTGTGGACGCCGTACGGGACGCTGTTCGGGACGCTGTTCGGGGTTGTTGGGGACGTGGCTCTCCCCGCGTGGCGCCTGCGTACGGGCAAAACAGTGGTAGTCACATCCGTCGGTCATATCGGTCAGTGCTTGATGAGGCCAATTAATGCTGATGGGAAGCGGCATGGGCGTGTGGAGACACATCCTTATGCCGGGTCTTCCGGGCGCCCCACTCCGTCCCGGGCCCACGCCGATTCGGGCGAGATGAAGAGAGGTCGGGCGAGATAGCGACAGAAGTGGGCCGGCCGAGGCGGACGGGGGTCGGCCGAGGCGGACTAGGGTCGGCCGAGGCGGACGAGGGTCGGCCGAGGCGGACGGGAGTCGACTGAGGCGGACATAGGTCGGCCGAGACAGAACCAGGTCAGTCGTGTCAGGGGAAAATCGATCCTCCCCTGACCTGGTATTCTCCTTGTTTGCGGGTCTTCCTATGCCCATCTTATTCTCGAAACTGCGTGGTCCCACCCGTCGGTGAGAGGGTCGGATATTGATATCCGACAGTAGCCCCCGAGCCTGCTAGGAGGACAGGTGGTTCTCCGTGCAGGCTTTTTCTCGACGCCTGTTCAGATGTCACTCGGGGGTGCGCGCGAGCGCACCCACCGGGTGTAGCCCCCGAGCCTGTAGGGGAACGGTTGGTTCGCCTATAGGCTGGAGTAAAGTTCGTCCTTTTTCCCACCGGGGCGCGCGAGCGCACCCGGTGGGTGTAGCCCCCGAGCCTGTAGGGGAACGGTGGTTCGCCTATAGGCTGAAGTTGGGTTTGCCATCTCTGTGCGGTCACTACAGGATGACACCGCGTTTTGTCCAATGGACCGGGACATGATCCGCTTTTTTCAGAGGCACTGTCTCCCTTCTGAGTCGTCATGTCGTCCTTTCTGAGCTCACTGTTCGTTGGTGATGCTCTGTCGCTTTGCATGGAGGGCCACGCGGCGCGTTCTCGTACCCGGCCTGAGTGCTGACTCAGGTTCCTTTGGGCTATAAATAGGGTCCCCCGAGCCGTCTTCCTGGGCACGCAACTATCCTGCCCCCTCTTTCTCTTGTAAGCATGAGATCCCTGGTCGGTGAACCGCCTCGAGGGCGTCCCCCTGGTCCGGGGGGCGAGAGATTTAGTCGCTTGATGCCACAAGAATGACTGCGACCTCGGGGAGTTCCGGCATGGAGGAGTGCTGCTCGGCGTCGCAAGTGAAGGACGGCTCTGGCTCGGACGACTCCTCCCGTCCGTTCGCCCTGCCTCGGTGGCGGTGGAACGGGCTCGAGGGAGGGTGCACGAGCGGAAGCGCCATGTCCGTCAGGCATCCGGACGCATCGTGTGCCGCAGCGAGCCGAAGCCATTCCCCGACTTGCGTCGCCAGGGCAGTTGCAGTGGTCGTGTACAGCCACCTGCGCGCTTCCTCTCCTTTCCCTTGCGCCAATGTGATGCCGATGCCGGCGATCGTCGGCCCAGGACGACGGAGAGAGTCGGTGGTGGCACTCCATTGTCACGGCACCGCGGCGCGATCCTCTGCCGAGTTCCCCTCGCGGCGTCGGCGGGCGGGGAGATGCTACAAGAAGGACTGCGACGTTCGCAGTTCGGCCCTTCTTGTTGCATCGGATCTCCTGCTCCCTTCGTCGCTTGATTTCGTCACCGAGGGTGGCGAAACCCGTTTGCGTTATTTCACGGCCTTTGGCCGCGTGTACTTTTTGCCCTTATTTGAGAAATAAAGGAATCTGGTTGACTCGGGGTGTCTTTCTGCGGCCGCGCAGTCGGCCTCTTTTTGCGATTTCAGCTCCCCCGTGCGCCCCCGAGTCGGTCGGGCGGGAAGCCGTTTCGTCTTTTTATCGTTTTCCCCTCACGCAATCCCTCCGCGGGACGGAAGGTAAGGGCACGCCTCGTGTTTTACCGCGTAGGCCGAAACACGGCTCCCGGTGAGCTACTAACGGGCTAGATCGAGCGAGGCCTCGGTCCCCCTCCGAGAGAGGACCGTCGGATCAACTGGTGATCGACCTCGGATAATCCCCAGAGTTCCCGACCCCCTTAGTTCCCGTAGTCGTTCGACCGACCACGGGGGCTCGTCGCCTCTCTTCGTGGAGATACATGGGGTCAGAAATCTTAGGCTCGAACGCAGGTCTGGGCGTCCTCGGCACCCGTGTGCCGAGACTACGGCCTCTAGTGGGCCCGCCCATCTCTGCCCCTTCGCTCGGACGCTTCAGAGCGGCCGTCGGACCCTAGGGCCGGCCTTCGAACTCTTGGGCTGTTTTTTCGATTTCGCGTCGAGTCCCTTGGGCCTAAGAACGGCCCGGCCTTGTTTTGTTTTCCCTGAAAAATAAACGCGCAAGGGAAGGAAACGGAAATAAACGCGGGATAAATAAATAAGAGGCAGGATACGGAATGCGAAGGGGTTGAGAGAGAGAGAGAGAGGGCGCGAATCCCGGGACGTGGGAGACGTGGGAGATCGTGGGCGCGCGTCGTGGGCCGCGTGGCCTTCGCGGGCTGAGGCGTCACGCCCACCCCCTCACCTGCCCATTTAAGGCAGAGAGGAGGGGGCCCCGGACCTTCTTCTTCCTCCGCTCGCCTGTCCTCGAATCGCCGCCGCCGCCTGCAAGAGAGAGAGAGAGACTTTCTTCTCCTTCCGCCCGCCTGCCCCCGAATCGCCGCCGCCGCCTGCAAGGGAAAACCCATACCTTTCCTCCCCTTCCGCTCGCCTACTAGTCATGGCCTGGTCTCGCTCGTCTGTCACGGAGGGTGAGCTCGAGCGCCTGGCGGGGCGCGGGCTTCTGTGCCGGCGAACCGACCTCGTGGAGTGGATGGCGCCGGGGAACGAGGAGGTCCCCGCTCCGCCCGACGGGTACGTGGTGTCCTTTGTCCCCTTCCACGAGCGGGGCTTGGGACTTCCTCCTCACAACTTCCTCCGCGGGCTCCTGTACTACTACGGCATCGAGCTCCATCATCTCAATCCTAACGGATTGCTCCACATGGCAGTTTTCGTCGCCTTGTGCGAGGGATTTCTCGGCATCGAGCCTCACTTCAACCTCTGGAGGTCCTACTTCCACGTCGAGGAAGTGAAGGCGGAGGGGCGGCCGAGGCCACACGGCTGTGCCGGAGTGCGGCTGCGCACCGGTCAGGGTGAGGGTTACCCCTCGCTCCCGTTGATTTCCAGCAACAAAGGGTGGCAGCCGAGGTGGTTCTACTTGCGAAGCGACCCGGGCGCTCCCTTCCCGGCCTTCACGGGAAGGCTCATCGAGGGGCGGCCGAACTGCTGGCATTGGGGCCTGCCCCAGGAGGAGCGGCCTCACCTGACTGGGCTTCGGGGCGCGGTCGCTCGGCTTCGCGAGCTCGGGGTCACCGGCCCTGGGATCATCGCGGCGTACCATTCGCGCCGCGTCCTCCCCCTGATGGCCCGCCGTCTGCGATTGGACCAGATGACTCTGGCGGCGGACTGGACCGGGTCGGTGACGGCGGTCGGGGTACCTTTCGACGAGGAGATGGTCGCCCGACTTCGCGAAGCGATCCAGCGTTCGTCCGCGGGATATCCGCTGCCGGATCACCCCATCATGCTCCCCACGGGCGTGCCCCTCATCCAGGTTAGTTGTTGGGGTTTTTCTCTTGCCTTCGCCGTCCCCTTTTTCCAATCCGGAGATTCAATCTGAAACTCTTCTTCCTCAGCACCCCCTGTCGTTCAGGGTTTCCCGGCCCCCGCTTCCCGAGGATGCGGCCATTCGGGCCGCGAACCGTGCGCGCGCGGAGGCCGACCGTCTGAGGAAGGAGAGGGAGGATGCGAAGAAGAAGAAGCGGCTGGCCCGCGAGAAGGCCGAGGCGGCGTACCGCGAGCGACGTCGGCAGGCTCGGCAGGACGGGCTGTGGAGGGAGGATCAGGGCTCCTTCGAGGGGGGCTTTGAGTATCCCTCGGACTCCTCCACTGGATCCGAGAGGAGCGGTCCGGCTCCCCAGCGCGAGTCCTCGGCCGGTCGGGAGACGCCGGAGGTCACGGGGCCGTCACGCGATGGCAGACCCGCGCCGATCCCGCCCCCGACCCGAGGGCGGACTCCGCCGAGGGCCGACCGGGGCAAACGGCCGCGGGAGGAAGGATCGGGGTCGGAGACGGCTCCGCCGGTCAAGCGATCGTCCCGCGACTTTCCCGTATCAAGCCGGTAAGTTTCTCCCCTTTCTCTCGTCGACCCTTTTTCGCCTATGTCGAGGTGAGTGTGCCAAGGCTCCTTTTGTTTGCAGGAGGGGAAGTCAGGCGACCCCTTTGGGGCTGGCGCCGATCAAGCGGCTCGCGCGCCAGACCGCCGAGGTGGCGACGAGCCGAGGGATCAACCTGGGCGACCCCCAAGTGGAGAGGGCGCTCGAGCCGCTTCTTCCCGAGCAGCAGCTCGCCGCGGTGTCGGGCGCCATGTCCGCGCACTCAGCGGGGGCGATCCCGGAGGCCCTCGTCGGGCTGTACTTCCCGCTCGCGGACGATCCGGCCGGGGTGGAAGACGTGGTATCGCCCGAGTCGGCAGTGCCGGACGGGAATGTGCCCGAGGAGGAGGAGACGGCGCCCTTCGGTCCTGGTGGTGACCAGGAAGGTTCCATCCCTCCGGCCGGAGCGGTCGGGCTTTTGCCCGAGGCTGGGGCGGACGAAGAAGAGGAGGTCCAGAGGGACCCGACACCGGTTGCGTCCCCGAGCGCCGCCGGCCGCGAGGAGGGGGAGGTCATCCCCGAACCTGATGCCACCGCCGCCTTGACCGACTCGCCGCCTGGTTCGGGCGGGGTGAGGGCACCTGTTCCTCCCGTGGCGAGAACGGAGGACGCCGCGGGGTCGGGCTCAGGTCAGGGGGCCCGCTCTGCCGCTGACGCCCCGGAGGGCCGCGAGGTTGTCCGGCAAGGGGATGACCCCTCGGAGTTCGGGGGCCCCCGCGTCACCTGGACCGACCGCGCGTCGGGCGACGTCGTCTTCTCTTTGGACGACGCCGAGGAGGAGAACGAGGCCTCCCGGATTCGTGCCGGGGTCGAGTTGGCGGTTCGGTCGCTCAACTCCGCTCTGGAGGCCATCCGCGACGTCGCCATTCCTTGCGGGGAGGTAAGCTTCTCCTCTTCCGCTTTTTCTCTTTCTTCTTTTCGCGAGTGGTTTC
The DNA here is from genome assembly GCA_004135705.1 of Alloteropsis semialata. Taxonomy (NCBI): domain Eukaryota; kingdom Viridiplantae; phylum Streptophyta; class Magnoliopsida; order Poales; family Poaceae; genus Alloteropsis; species Alloteropsis semialata. The sequence goes on from CM014271.1 coordinate 45,937,581, forward strand.
CGATTCTGGTTTGTTTTTGGCAGTCTTTGATGGCCCGCAGCCGGGACAAGTCCCTCTTCTTGCGTCGGGAGAAGGACTCGTGGGGCCGTCTGTCCTCGATCATCGCCGAACGCGACGCCCTGAGGGAGCAGCTGGCGGTCGCCCGCCAAGAAGCCGCCTCCGCCTGTGCCGATGCACGAGCCGAGTTCGACGGGCAGCTGGCCGCAGCCAACCAGGAGATCGAATCCCTGCGGCGGCGGGTTGCGGAGGCGTGCCAGCATGCCGACGAGGCCGACCAGCGCAAGAGCGATGTCCT
>CM014271.1:45940320-46042363 GCA_004135705.1 Alloteropsis semialata
CTCCGCATAGCTGCATCTCTTGGTGTCAGAAGGCTGCTCGTGAAAGGGGATTCCGAGTTAGCTGCAAAGCAAGTCATGAAAGAGTACAGCGCGCGGAACGAGGTCATGGCCAAATACTTGGAAGCATATAGGCGGATGGAGAGCAAATTTGATGGGCTTGAAGTACAGCATGTGAAGAGGGAATTCAATGGCGACGCAGATAAGCTGGCAAAGGCAGCTGCAGAGCGCACACGACTCCCAGGTAACGTGTTACTTGAAGTTCTTACCAAACCATCTGTGTCGGTTTCATTACCGAACCTAAAAACTGAACCCGCCAAGGGACTAGTTTCTACAACCAACGAATCCGTCAAGGAGTCTATGTTGGTCGGTACGGCCCGAGCTGCCGCTCTAGTTGGAAACGAGGAGAACTGGATGGATCCAATCCGGGCGTACCTAGTTGGAAACGAGAGAACTGGATGGATCCAATCCGGGCGTACCTCACAAACCAAGCTATTCCGGACGATGATGCTACATTGGAGAAAATCCATCGTAAAGCCAAGAACTATCAATTGGTTGACGGACGATTATACAAGCTAACCCGCAATGGAATGCTCCTCAAATGCATCACACGGACCGAGGGCATTAGTTTGCTCCACGACATTCACGGAGGAATCTGTGGATCACATGCTTCTCTGATACTAACAGGGAAAGCATTCCGACAGAGCTTCTACTGGCCTACAGCTCTTCAAGACGCAAGCGATTTAGTAAAAGTGTGAGGCATGTCAATTCTTCGCACGGAAACAAACTAAACCTGCGCAAGCTTTAAATACTATACCCTTGTCATGGCCCTTTGCCACATGGGGTATAGACATCCTCGGACCCTTTCCAAGGGCTGTCGGGGGATACAGATTTCTGTTCGTTGGCATTGACACATTTACAAAATGGGTTGAAGCCGAGCCCGTTCAGAAAATCACAAAAGAGGCGGCTGTCAAGTTCCTACGGAGTATTGTCGTACGATTCGGTGTCCCGAACAGGATAATCTCTGATAATGGAACACAGTTTAAAAGTAAAAAGTTTTATGATTTCTGCTACGACCACGGGATCAGGCATGATCGGTCGTCGGTAAACCACCCGAAGACAAACAGGCAAGTAGAACGTGCTAATGGCATCGTGCTCCAGGGCATCAAGAAGAGGATTTTTAACAGATTACAAGCTTACGACAAGCGCTGGATTCATGAAGTCCCTACAGTACTCTGGTCAATGAGGACCACTATGAATCGGGCAACAGGCGAAACACCTTTCTTCTTGGTGTATGGAGCAGAGGCGATTCTACCATCCGACATCCGACTACAAGCCCCTCGCGTGGCAATGTTCTCAGAAACTGAAGAGCCTGATAGACGCACTGATGAGCTAATCCTCTTGGAGGAGGCTCGTGACGCAGCTGCTTTTAGAGTAGCCCAGTATCAGCAAAAATTGCGACAGTACTACGATGCTAATGTTCGACAACGAAAGCCTATGCATTGGGGACATGGTGCTCAAACTGGATCAACGCACCAAGGACAAAAATAAATTGTCCTCTCCATGGCAAGGACCATACATTGTAGTAGATATCGCCCGACCAGGAGCCTACAGGATCGCAGAGATAGATGGGGACGTACTGCCAAACACGTGGAATATGGATCAACTACGCAGGTTCTACGCCTAAAACAATGAAGATCGTGCACAGTTCTAGACCAACCATCAGGTTTGGCAGGTATAAACTGTCATCTGCATCGCCTACAGCGCCAACAACAAAAAAAAAAGAGATAAGTTCTATATACTCTACTCACCCTCGCTTTTACGCTCGGGGGCTGGGTTTTCTATTTTCTATTCTGTTTCTACTCTTTGTTATCATATTGCATACACTAACAAAGAGCCGGGGACTACCATGCTGAAAATTTTCTTTTCAGATCTATTCTATGCATCCCGAGCTATACGCTCGGGGGCTCCCCATTTGATCGGGAAGTTTCTTGCAGTTTGTACTTCTCGACTCTTTTTCAGCACGCCAGCATGACTGTAAAAGAGCCCGGGGGGCTACTACGGTACTACTACCGTGCAAGAAATGAACTTTTTAATTCAAGAAAGCTAGGCAGACGCTAAAATTACCGAACACCATGACTACAAGGAATTACACAGTTCAGAAGGCCGCCCGTGTCTCAGCAACTAAACAATTCCAGAATAGCTTATGGTAACGGGACTTTTTGGCTATGACAAAGCTATCAGTTAAAAAGGTCCATGAAAATACCGATCAGCTCTAAGACTTACGCAAAAACATGCAAGCATATGTTTAGCAAAATATAACCGCATTCTAAAACTGTTAAAGTTTTGCCCTATTACAGGAATTCTGCACAGTGTTCAGGGTGATTCCTCCGAATCACTCAGATGGAGACCAAGTTTTCTGACAAATGGTTCCACCAGTGGGGTAAGACTATCAAACATTACCTCAGCTTCTGACGCCGAGCACTTGAAGCCTTTGGAGAGCAGAGAAACGTCCAGATCAGGGAGATGGCTCTTCAAAGCCCCGATGGTGTGAGTTGCAGCAACGCAGGCACCTTCCATCAGCCTGGACTCCAAGGATGAACTGCGCTTCTCTGATGCTTCAAGACGCACGGTCAAGTCAGCCAGTCTTCCTTCAAGATCCGAGTTTTTCTCTTTGAGCACCTCAATGCTCTTGGAGTCAGCTACAGGGTCAAAGGCAGCATGTGAACAAAAGTTTGAGGATAAAAACTCAATAAGCAAGGCATAAGATTTAAAGCATGTACCTTCTTTCTCGGACTGGAGAACAGTCACCTGGGCTCCCAGTCTGATCACAGACGCTTCTGCAGCAGAGGCACGAGCGTCTAGCGAACGCCATTGCTCCGAAAGCGCGCTAATGATCGGGCCCAGGGGCATCGGGATGGGTCCCACAATCTCTGCAGTCCTCTCTGAGCTGTCAGGTTGTGCTCTCGAGTCTGGCTCGGGAGTTTTCTCTCTGGCAGATGGTCTGACAGGAGGAGAAGCCGTGGGATCGGGATGCCTGAATTCCCGAACAATCAAATACAGTGAAAACAATATTTAAGAAGAATGTTCATACATAATCAAAGATTGTCAAAGCTCTTACTCGGCCGTCGGGATGTTAACTTTAAATCTCTTGGCACCAGGAATAAGCTTTGATGATTGTCTGGTCGGACGATTTTCCTGTCGAGAAATCTCCCGATCATGTTTAGCTTTGGTTATGCGATCAAAAGCTGCGAATAAACGCCCGAATACGATCATGCTTGATACCTGGGCAACAGGACGAGGCTGATCACGAATGGGCTGCAGATTGGCGGGCCCAGGCGATCCAAAGGCTCCCAAATCGAGAACTGTCCTCTCCACACTACGAGAGCGTTTCCGGGTTCGGGGGATAATCGCCTGGGGGCTGTTCAGGACCTCTTTCTCCAAACCAGGCGATGATTCGGGTTGTTCGTTGGTTGGGGCCCTGGTGCCTTGATTAACGGGCTGATCCCCCTCCTCTTCGACATTGATGGCACCGCTCTGGGCGGGGGCATCAACAATAGCTGGGGCCTGGTCGGGAATAAAGGGGTGTATCATATCACTATTAAAGAAAAGAGAAGCTTTTTCTGAGTAACAGTTTACCTCTAGAGGAGGGTTGTCAGCGCTGTAGGGTGCTGGGACGTCTTCCCAGTCCGGGAGATCAGCCCCGAACATCTTTTTCAGGCGCATGGCCACTTCTGTCTCTGGGACAACTGCTAAGTTAAGAGTCATGAATTCAAATGACCAAACGAACTCGGAAAAACAATCGAACAGAAAAACAAATGCTCACCATCGGGTTTCATTCTGTTTGGGTCCTTGTAGCCCGTAAATGTCCAAGCGTAGCGGTCGCGATTCATAAGTGGAATGAATCTCCATCTAATGAAGATTTCTGCTACATGAACCGCCGTCAGACCAGCATTACGGAGCTCCAAGATCCGATCAATATGCTTCTGCATCTCCGTGGTAATTCTTGGCAGGGCTTTGGCCGAATCCTTGAGATAGGGCATCAGATACTTCCCTTTTGCCAATGAGGCTTGGGGAAGGGTGATGTAAAACCAATGATGTTCATATCCTTTCCAGCAATCTTTAACTGGGAAGGGGATGTACATCTCCCGATTTCTCAAGGAAAACCCGATGGACCCAAGCATCACTTGGTTCTTGTAGTATGAAAGACTGTAAAAATATCTCCACAGTAACAGTGAAGGCTTAATCCCTAACCAGGCTTCGCACAGAAAGGCAAAGACGCTAAGCATTGTCAAAGCGCCGGGCTTTAGGTGCACAAGCTCTATCTGGTAATGCTCGCAGACGCTGTGGAAGAAATCAGAAGGAAAAACCCCGAATCCACAATAGAAGAACTCCAAGAACACCACCATCTCGAGAGTGTCGGGGGTTGGATACATCTGACCTTTGGCATGGCGGCGAGGGAAGAGTGTGGTGTCAGGGAGTAATCCAAGGTCCTCCAATTTCTTCAATTGCTTGGCCGTCGTGGTTGATTTGTACCAGTACTCGTTCGCGGTGGGGATCGTGTTCCCACTACGGAGTTCTCGTCCGGCGGCGGTGCCGGTCTGGTCCCCTGTGAACTCGGTGCCAGAAGATGATTGGTGCGTGGACGCCATGGCGATTGGAAGTTGGTGGGATTGGAGGAGCAAGTGGACGAGGGAAGAAAATGGCGAATGTTTTGTAGATGCGAGCAAGGAAGACGAAGGCCCAGATAGATCTCAAGCGGCCGCGCTTGGGGGCTTTATGGTTCTGCACGGGAGCTCGAACCCCGAAAAACCTGCCCTTGAGCCGCGCAATCCGCAGTGACTGTTGGGTCAAAAAGATTCTTTCCTTTTTCTACGGCATGCGTCGTTTCAAAAAATTATGTAAGTCCAAATTCAATGCATTTACGGCTGTTAGCTTATTTGGTAAGTTATCAGTTTTAAATGACCAATCGATCGGTGTGAATCAAGGAAATACCCCGATCATGTCTGATCAGGGTCAAATCTCCCGAACACACTGAAGATAGTTAGTCTGGTCGGAAGAAATTTTTCGTTCGGGAATGTTGTTTCTGGATGAGCAATTTCGTGAACAGATTGACACAGATAAATTTCCAAAGCACAAGGAATTCAAATTACATCCATCAAGTGAAATTTCTTCGTTAAATCCAAAAGGGGGAACATTTCACAATGGATTATAACTATCCTAAAATCAAAATACTAAAGCGCCCTGATCTTGGGTTGATGATTGACAACCAAACTGATCAGGGCGACGATGGTGTGCTTGCCGGTGGGTCGTCATCTATCGCGTTCTCTTCTTCAGAGTCGCTGACGAGATCCACGAGCGCCCCGTCTCCAGGAATCCCGATCAGGTCGCGGTTCAGGGAGACGAAGAGGCGCCGGGCGAATTCTTCATCGCCGCTGGTATCCACCGGAGCAGAAGACGAAGATGCGCCTGCGTGCGCCGTCTCTGGCCTCAGCCGGATTCCGCTCCCTCCTTGTGTTGGCTCGTCGTCGGAGGAGAGGGAGATAGGAGATGCCGGGGCTGGGGAGGAAGACGCAGGGCGTTTCCCGGCGGCAATGCTCGACGGAGCAGCCTCGGGAGATGGCGTTGCCATCGCCGGAGCCTCTTCCTCTGATGGCTCGACCTCGACTCCCTCATCCCCGTACCAGGGGAGAGCCAGGAGTGGAGCCTGAGGAGGAGCGGTGGGGGATGTCGTCGCCGGCGGATCCTCCGGCTTGTCGGGCGGTTGTTCGCCGGAGCTGCGAGGGGAGTCTCCGAAAAGGAGGCGAGGAAGCTTGAACCTACTGCTAAGCTTTTTCTTTCCCATGGCGAGTGGAGGAAGAAGGCTTAGGATGGAAGTTTCAAGTACATGTCAATCCAGGAGATCTGATATTTAAAGACTCAGGGGTGCGACGCTTCGCGCGAGAATCGAGGAGCCAGAGCAGAGCCATATCGCGTGCGCTGCTAAAATCCCGGGAGACGTGCGGAGTGGGTTTTTAATGCCCTGGGCAGCAGTTACATCAATCCTGGGGCGTTCCATTTTTCAAGACGGAACAGTTCTATTTTATTATTATGGCTGATATTTTTCTTTGACCTTATCATTCAGATGCAGGTTTCTACATTCAAGAGTTCGGGAACTTTTCTGGCTCTCATACAAGAGTGATTGACGAGGTATTAACATATCCAAAAATCACCCGAAGAGCAAAAAGACCCGAAGGCTATTGAACAATCAACCTTTTCTGAACAAGATAAGCTCGGGGGCTACTGTTGAGGCCATAATACTAGGGTACCCGATCACGAGGATTGCCGACTACCGACTCCAAGACGACCAAGACTCCGAACAAGACACGATGGCCTGATCGCAGAAGGGAAGCCCGAAGACAGTTAGAGTCCTACTAGGTTTAGGTCTGTTTTGTCTTAGTAGAAAACGTATAGCTACACTATTTTCCACAAAGTAGCGTACTATCAAATTATGTCATCTAAAACAAATTTTGGTCAATTTCGTCAAACTTTTAAGGTGTGAACGCGAGATTTTAGTTCTAGGGTCCGGCTCTTCACATGGGACCCACGTGTATGTCCACCCGTACTGCTTGGCACAAAGTAGCGGGCTGCCAAATTAAGCAGGGGTCCTGTGCGTAGAGGGTATGTTCCATTGATTTGCAATCTTAGACAATCCACCCGAGGGTACTTGTTACGCATTGTAATCTGTACTCGACGAAATAATACAAGCAGCAACTGGACGTAGGGTTATTACTCGATCTCGAGGGCCCGAACCAGTATAAAAATCCCGTGTCTTTCTGTCCATCACCGTGATCAATCTTCGCACAAAGCGGGGTGTCTGCCGGACAAATATCTGACGAGTACAACCTCGACAACTTTCATAATGTCCCCCAGGCCTGCAAATTGGAGGAGGCTTGGTGTGCCTCTTGATCTTGCCGGCGGGTGAAGATTCCACCAACTCCTCCAATTCCTTCCTCTCCTCAGGTGTGAGGGGAGGGAACAGCCTCTTTCCATAGCCACCTCCGGGTTTCCTTTCCCCAAAGACCCAAAAACGTGGCTCCGGGGTGCTAGCAGGAGAGTAGATGGACACATCGGATGTATAGTGATACGCCACGACGTCCTCCCACTTGTTCCTGACTATTTCCTTCAGCTTCTCCCCTGGCTGAAGTGTGGGAAGTCCATCCCCCTTGATTGGAGTGGATGCTGGTGTCTTCATCAAAGTCAATTGCCCCGTCATTGGCCTTCTGTACGGGCTCGATGCCCGTGCATCACGCCTCTGGGTCCTCCTCCGAGACTGAGACCGCACCACCGAGCAGATGCCGAGGGGTCACCAGGGCCAGTGGCCGACCTTGGCCGTCGGCCGACCCCCTGGTGTGTTCTCTCGCGTCCTCCTCTGGCGGGAGGCTGGCCAGAGGGGATACAACCACCTCCATGGCCTGCTCCAAGTTGATGGGCACCAGTTGGTTTGCCGGAGTGGGCTCTCCTTCCAGATCGAAGGTCGATCGGGATTTGGGGTGGCTTTTTCTGGCCATTTTTGGGGAATTTGAGAGTGTGGCTCGGTGATTTTAGAGAGTGGGCGAGGAAGAAATCAGATGAGAGGGAAGAAGAGGATGGGTGAAAATTTAAGGAAAGATTGACCCCCTTCTCGGATCCATCAGACGTTGAATCGCTCACCCACCGCAGAATGGCTTCAGAGACATTGGAGTGGGACGTTGGCAAAGGATAGGGCTGATCGGGCTCAGTGGCACGTCGGCTGACCTGGTGGGGTCGGCCGATCTGGCCTTGAGCCCGGTCGCCTTCCCCTTTTTTGTGCACTATGTGACAGGTCCAATATAACCTAAAGTGCATGCATATAGGCTCTAGGGGTTAAGGACTTTAGCATAAGGTGAAATTATAAATGGGAATTATCCATGACCAAGTTGATCACATCAAATTCCTCATCTACTCTATCAGGTTCAAGGAAAACTTTTAAACATTGACCATTTACCTTGAAGATGTTACCTTCATCATCTTGGAGTGTGATTGCCCCGTGCGACGAAGTCTCCACCACAACGAACGGTCCTTCCCATTTGCTCCAAAGTTTTCCATGCCCAAAGAGCTTCACCCTGGAATTAAAGAATAATACCTTATCCCCGGGGTGGAACTCCTTCACCTTGATCCTCTTGTCATGCCATCTCTTGGTTCTATCTTTGTAGATTTTGGCACTATGGTATGCTTTGTCTCTCCACTCTTCTAGCTCTGATAGCTGCATTCTCGTCATCTGCTGGGCTGCTGGCAAACCCATATTCCACTTTCCTATGGCCCAGTGCGCCCGATGCTCTAACTCAACTGGTAGATGGCAAGTCTTGCCGTAAACCAGTTGATATGGAGACATCCTAATTGGCGTTTTGTATGCCGTTCGGTAGGCCCATAGAGCATCTGGTAGCTTGCTCTTCCATCCTTTGTCCATTTCTGTCACGATCTTCTGCAGAATGTTCTTGATTTGCTTGTTTGAAGTTTCTGCTTGACCGCTTGTCTGGGGTGGTACGGTGTAACTATGTTGTGCTTTGCCCCCAATTCTGCCAGAAACTTTCAGAAGGTCTTGTCGATGAAATGTGACCCTCCATCACTGATCACCATCCTGGGGGTTCCAAAACGTGGAAAGATGATCTCATGGAACATCTTTCGCGCGTGTTTGGAGTCAGCTGCTCGGCATGGCATTGCTTTAACCCACTTCAAGACGTAGTCCACTGCCACCAGGATGTATTCACTGTTAGGACTTGACAAAGGGCCCCATGAAGTCAATGCCCCACACATTGTAAGTTGTTTGTGAGGGGCATTGCATCTCTTGCTGCGATCCCTCCGTGTTTCTGGCATTGCTGGCATCGTCGAATGAATTCCTTTGTGTCCTCATACATTGTGGGACAGTAGAATCCACTCTGCTAGATCTTCGCCCTTGTCCTAAACGCCCCATAGTGACCTCCATATGGGGCTGCATGGCATTACTCAAGGATCTTTCTTGCCTTGTTTGTTGGTACACATCGCCTGAGCATGCCATCTGAACATACCCTGTACAGGTATGGTTCATCCCATAGATGGAGTCTACTCTCGTAGATAAGCCTTCTCTTGTTCTCCCCTGGTGGTACATATCCTGCAACCATAAAGTTCACAATATTTGCATAGCAGGAGTCGGAGGCAGTCACCTTGAGTAGGGTGTCGTCACGTAGGAAGTCATTTATCGGTAGATCCTGCATGTCAGTAAACTGCATACGCGACAAATGATCTGCTACTGAATTCTCTACTCCCTTTTTATCTTCAATTTTCAAGTCAAATTCTTGGAATAAGAGAATCCAGCGGATAAGGCGTGGTTTAGCATCTTTCTTGGTAAGCAGATATTTCAAAGCAGCATGATCGGTGTAGACAATCACCTTAGCTCCTACCAAGTAAGATCTAAACTTGTCTATAGCAAAAACTACTGCCAAAAGCTCTTTTTCAGTGGTAACATAGTTAAGTTGAGCTCCTATCAAAGTTTTACTAGCATACGAGATAGCATGATGGTTTTTATTTTTGGTTTGTCCAAGGATAGCACCAACAGCATAATCACTTGCATCACACATAATCTCGAAAGGTAGCATCCAGTCAGGGGGTTGAATGACTGGCGCTGAGATGAGAGCATTCTTTAAAATGGTAAAAGCATGTAAACACTCATCATCGAAGTCAAAGGGCACATCCTTAGCTAGAAGGCTAGTGAGGGGCCTAGCTATCTGGGAGAAATCTCTAATGAAGCGCGGTAAAACCCCGCATGACCTAGGAAGCCATGGATTTCCTTGACATTGGTAGGAGGCGGAAGCTTTTCTATGACTTTAATTTTCGCTCTATCCACCTCTATCCCCCTTTCGGACACCAAGTGTCCTAACACTATACCCTCTCGGACCATAAAATGGCACTTTTCCCAGTTTAGCACCAGGTCCTTGTCTCGGCATCTTTGTAGCACCTTGTCTAGGTTCTGCAGACAATGGTCGAAAGTCTTTCCATAGACTAAAAAATCGTCCATGAAAACTTCCATGATCTCCTCAATCATTTCTGAGAAAATAGACATCATGCACCTTTGGAACGATGCTGGCGCATTGCATAACATGAATGACATCCTGCGGTATGCATACGTTCCATAGGGGCAAGTGAAGGTGGTCTTTTCTTGATCATTGGGGTGGATGGGAATCTGGTGATAGCCGGAATACCCATCAAGGAAACAGAAGAAGGAGTGGTTCGCGAGCCTTTCCAACATCTCATCGATGAAGGGGAGCGGGAAGTGATCCTTCTTTTTTGCCTTGTTGAGTCGGCGGTAATCAATGCACATCCACCACCCAGTAATGGTACGCTGAGGAATCAGCTCGTTTTTCTCGTTACTTACGACGGTCATACCTCCCTTCTTGGGTACTACTTGGACAGGGCTGACCCATTCACTATGAGGGACGGGATAGATGATCCCGGTGTGCAGAAGTTTTAGGACTTCCTTCTTCACGACTTCCCTCATCGCATGGTTTAGCCTACGCTGAGGCTCCCTAGAAGGTGTAGAAGCTGGATCTATGGGAATGCGATGGGTACAGAGCGCTGGACTTACTCCCTTCAAGTCTTTGAGGGAGTACCCGAACACCGAGTGGTGTTTCTCGAGCACCTTTACGAGTCTATCACTCTTGTCCTGCGTTAGCTTGTCACTAATGATAACAGGGGAATCCCTGTTCTCATTTAGAAAGACATATCGAAGGCCAGCGGGCAAGGGTTTTAGCTCTACGTGAGTCTTGGGTGGCTCCTCAGTTTCAAGTGGCTCAGAAGCGTCATCCTCTTCCTCTATAAAGTCGTGAACATGCTCTTCGAGGAATGACTCAAATGGGTCACTAAGTCGTAGGGATTTCACTTCCTCAGCTGGGTTAGGCTCTACCAAAGGTTCGACTATGGAATTCTTGACCCTACCTAGAGGTATGGTGAGGAGATTTCTTCCTACTTTGGCTAGGAGGTTTCCTTCCGAGGTTACATCCAGTAGGAGGCCCTCGATAGGATGTCCTATCATGAGGTCAAAATCTGATGTCTCAAAGACGTAAAAGTCTAGAGCCATCTCAGTCCTGTTGTGCAAGAGGAGAAAGTCCCGTACTAAACCGAGACTCTCGAGTATACGGCCTGAGGGTGTTCTAAGGACTTTTGATGTTGGGGCCAGCTTCTTACGATGTCCAAGGAAATGCGCGAAAGAACTGGACATGATGTTCGCCCCAACAGTCGGGTTGTAAAGGATGTCTACGGCTACCTTGCTTATGAAACCTCGAATGGTCTGTGAAGGTGAGTCAATCCGAATCACTTCAGAAGAAAACTCAGCCTCATTTGACCATTCCGTGTTTAGGATGGAAATAAACTCTCTCACGGTTTCGTTTAAGAATTCTGTCTCCAAATAAATGGAGGGGGTCCCTACCGTAGGCTCTTCTGTGTTGTGTAGCTCGAGGTATTCCCAAAGTCTTCAAAAAGATCTTCCTCGAACTCAAAGGGTAATCCGAGAGGTTGAGTTTCCTCTTCCTCAACGGATAGGGTCTCAGGAGCTGGACTGGGAAAGTCTATGGGTTCTACTTGGGAGTCTTCTTGCTCAGCTTCGGTCGCGTCAGCAGGAGAGTTTTCCCGGATGGCTGCTAGGACTTCTTTTGTTCTGGCCAGGGTTATGTGTAGGAATGAGCCTTCGGCTGCTATGTCTATGTACCGGGCGTCTTCACTATTCAACCTAGACCGGAAATGCTGCATGAGCATGTAGTCTGGGAAGCCTAGATCAGTCCCGGTTAGACATGAGTCCTGGAACCGGTCCCATGCTTTGGCGATCGTTTCCTTCTCTCGTTGTTGGAAGTTAATGATCTCCTTCCGAAGTGCACAGATCCGGTGAACAGGGAAGTATTCAAGACAAAACTTGTCCCGTAACTTTTCCCATTCACCGTTCGTTAGCCCAACGGTATGGTCATACCACTTCCTTGCTCTCTCTTTGAGAGAGAACAGGAAGAGCTTCCATCTAATCGTTGCCTTCATCATGCCTGATATAACCAGACATGAACAGAGCAACTCAAATTCATGTAAGTGACGGTACGGGTTTTCACCATCACCTCCAGAGAAGGATATGTCCTGGATCATAGCTATGAAGGCAGGGCGGAGTTTATAGCTATCGGTTAAAATAGGATTTGACAAGGGGTGCGGCTCCAATAATTCGCCCTTTGGAGCAGAGAACTCATGAATTTGGGTGGAATTCATGGTTGAAAACAAAAACAAAAGAAAAATAAAATAAAAGATAAACAGGCAACCTTAGATCTTAGACAACAGCTACCATTCCCCGGCAACGGCGCGAGAAAGCTTGATGACACCAGCGGTGGCAAACAGAAAGTCCGCAAGCGCACGGCTGTCGTAGTAGCTTTACCCGTGAGTAAACTAGGTATCGAATCCACGGGGAACGTAAAGGCTATCTAATCACTAAGAATGTCCAGATCGATCAAGTGTATATAAAGGCTGGGTAGAGAGGATAACTTAGCACTAAGGCTGTGAATATAACAAAGGAAATTCTCCTATGCTTGCTTTGGGCACCGGGGTATCCTAGACCTCTAGGAAATTGCCGGCCAACAGCTCTACGTCGTACCCGTACGTGGAGGATTACAAAGGACGGACAGGGCTGTCACCACCTGCCGCCTACCTCTTCTAATCCGTGGGGCTACGAGGCAAACGAGGGTAGATATGCACCTAAGCACCACGCCTAAGATAATATCAGCTATCCTAACCTTCATCAGAGATTAGAATACTTTACGAATAAAGCAACGAACCCACAAGCACAATAGAGAACTCAGCTTTCTATAACTCAGACTTAAGTACTAGTTGGATCTCGGATACTTACTGAGTAGCTTGCATCTGTCGAGGTACAGGTGGAGGGTCGCCGACACGCCGGGACTCCTCCAGACTCTCCCTCACTCTCTCCCTATTTCTACTCTAGATATGAGGAGGGCTTCGCCTTGGATCTTCACTTCATCTCGATGATGTTGAGCCCTGCCCCGAGTCCAGGTATTTATAGCATGGAGAGGCGGTTTAGAGTCGGTGTGCGGCGGTTGAGACGGTCCGGAAGTGGGCCCAGGTCGGCCGACCTAGGGGGGTCGGTCGACCGTAGGATTCACCGACTTCGGTGATCCACGGCACAGATGGCTCCCTGGAGGCGGTTGACAGTTGCGAGTGAAGGCGGTGGCGGTTTCGTTGCTCGGCCAGATTGGCCGACCTGGCCAGGTCGGCCGACCCGGGATTGTGTCCCCTCGGCCCCACTCTACCAGGGTCACTCTCCTATGGGCCCCATGGTCGGTTTCCGGTGGGTAATCGCGAAGATATGTGAGTTTAATCGGGGATGTGGGCCCATGAATCCATGTGCTTGCCACGTGGCCCAATCCCATCTCTTCACTTCCACCGACTTGATCTCAACGTCTCTGATCATTCCCGAGTGTGCTTCTACTGATGGGCTAAGGACGGACCTCACTGGGCCAGGTCCCAAGTCGGCCGACCAGGGGAGGTCGGGTGACCTGGCCCTGGGCCCACTTTAGTCCTTCTTTTGCCACTTTATTCCTGTAATCACATATGCACCAAAACTCGTGGAATTCATTAGTAAATAACCCTATGTCTATTTGTTTTATCATTCTTTTATATCTTTATTGGCAATAATAATTTGTCATTAAGAACCGCCAACATTTAGCTTGACATCTCGACTCCTGCATTTGAAGGTGATGCGGGTATCTTGCCCTTCCTTAGACGAGGTGATACTTGCTTTAACGTTTCTGGAGCCTTAGCACCTTGTGCTAGTTTTACGGGCAGGGGAAGGAGTGGCTCACTATTGGTGACCGGTGGTCTTTGTGGCCTCCTTCCATAGATGACTTCGATTTCGGGTCCGTCATACTCGTGGCTAGATTCTTCTATGTCCTCTGCATGGTTAGTAGCCGAAATCTCCCAACTAGCTTTGTGTATGGCAGCATCCAAGTGTGCTGATTGGGTCTCTAGAATTTTACTTAGGCGCAGATGGCTTTGTAGGGTGACTGACAAAGCATTGAATCTAGAGTTCAGATCGTTCACCTTTTTCTCGGCAGATGTAGTGTGTGGACTTCCTCCTTGCTGGGTTGGTTTCCACTTATTTTCTAGGAATAGATTTCTGCACCTCTGCCAAGAATCCATCAATACCTGGTGGTTATAATGCCACTGCAGTGCCCTTCCCGCTAATGAAAACGGGAATAAGCTTAGTTGGATGGATCTTTTCTTGATTCCCCCAAGCTGGAGCATATTGCATATTGCTGAGAAGTGTCAGAGATGTTCCGCTGCATCTTCCGTAGCCTTTCCGCTGAATGGCTTGGCTTGCATCATTACAATGTACATTGGGTCAAACATGAGAGTTGCGGTTACCATACTGGTGCAGGGATGTTTCAATTTCGATCGACAGAAATGGAGAGGCACTAGGTACTCTCTTTTGGGTTACCAAAGGAATTCTTCGGTGAATTGACAAATCTATGTGGTCCTCTTGTTTCACACAAAGAGAAACAGAACAAGGGTAAACCTATCTAGACAATGGCATTTAATTGTGACATAATTTTAATACATGGGTTAACACATACTTTGACCAATGCTTTCCCCGGCAACAGCGCCATAAATGCTTGTTGGCATTTCTTAGTGTCACCACTACATGAGTGATGGCACTAGGGATGCCTTAATATAAATCTTAGCGTTACATAAGTTCTGCAAGCGCACAGAAATATATTGTAGCATTTCACCCAGAAGTATTCCAAGTATCGTATTTATTTCCTCAGGGAAAGCGTATGGCAAAGTAATGTGTTTTCCAATGCATTAATTATATCACGATTAGTATACCAAGACTAGAACAGGGATAAACAAATCATAAAGAGGGGTATGATGACACATAGAAGGTTTCACTGCTCAAAATATAAGTCTAGTTAATACAATGATCCTAAGAGAGAACTAGGGATTCTATATACTTCTTACAAATGAGTTACATTCATTACAAGTGTATACTATACAAGCTCAGTAAGGGACACATGCTAGAGGGCAAATCGTGGAGTCGTGGGATCCCCTCATCCAAGGGTACTGTCATGATGTTTATCACGAAGGCCTGCAAACGCCCAAACCCGAACGGCGAGGATTACAAAGGCCCAGTGGGGCTGTCACCACCCGGGGGCTACCTCTGAATACGTGGGGTAGGGTATCCCCAACGGTATTCCATAACCCAAACACCACGTTTGTAATATGAAATACATCTTTACCAATTGTACGGAAAGGTAAAGAACAATCATAAAGATTCATTGAGCCATTGCCATAACATGTATCCACTATACTAAGGTGCAAGATATATATCTCATATGATGAACAAACAAGACTATAAGTCAAGTAACCTAAGCAAGATAACAATTCCATTAACTCTTGAAGTCTTACAAATAATCAAGGGATAAAAATAACTAAGCTCTAGGCTTACCAAGACTCCTTCGGAAACCCATAGAAGCTCAACTCCTAAGACTACTTCACTACTAACTAAGACTATAACTTGTAGCAATTGGAGCTCTTCCTTCTGGTGCGTATTGAACAAGAGGCATTGGCACCTATTTATAGTGCTAGGAGACGGTTCAGGGCCGATACGAGGCGGTTGGGGCCGAGTAGGCCCACCCCTGGGTCGGCTGACCTCAAGACTTCGCCCGACCATCCGATGAATTGACTGAAGCCGCGGTGCAGATCTTGTCCTGGAGGCGGTGCAGATGCGTGGGAGAAGGGATGGCCGAAACGGCCACTAGACTGGGTTGGCCGACGTGCCAGGGTCGGCCGACTTGGTCTCGACTCCCTTCGTCGTTATCTTTTTCCTGCCGGCTGCCTTGTGGACCCTGATGGCTGGAATAGATGGGTATGGATTTCTTGAGTATCTTCTGGTTTAGGAGTGGGCCCATCAATCCATGTGACTTGTCTTTATCCTCTTTTCATCCATTGGATGTGACCGTCCTTGATTCAACGTCTCTGATGATGTTCATTTGTGCTTCTTCCAAATGGACAGAGATGGGCCGTGTTGGGTACCAAGCCCGGTCGGCCGACCAGGGTTGGTCAGGCGACCTGGGCTTGACCCCTTTTTTCTTCCCTTTTTGGCTCCAATCTCTTGCAACCAAATAATCTCCATGTACAAGTGGAACTACATTATTTGAAACCTAAATACTAGAGATCTTTGCTTATTTACTTTATTTTTTCATGTTGGTGATAGATGATAAACATGACTTAACAAACGCCAACAGCTTTCTTTTCCTGGGCAGGCGGCTGATCAGGCACTTCAGCTGAGGGGACCTTGTCACCCTGAGCTGAAGGAGTTTCCGCCTCATCCTCCAGAATGATAGCTCCACTTTGTGTGGGAGCATCAGCAATAGAAGGGGCCTGATCGGGAAAAGAAATGAATAAAGCTGTAACAAACAGGAAGGTATATTTCTGAAAGTGGGATTATCTCTGGAGTAGGGTTGTCGGCGTTGTACAGGGCTGGGACGTCCGCCCAATTGGGGATTTCAGCATTCATCATTTTCCTCAAGCGAGCCTCCACCTCAGATTTGGGGACAACTGCTGGATAAGAGTCATAATATTTCAAATGACCGAACACTTTCAGAAAAAAAAACGAACAAAGCAAGTTCAGTTTACCTTCGGGCTTCATTCCATTTGGGTCAGTCTGACCTGTGAAGGTGTGGGTAAGGCGATCATGGGCCATGAGTGGAATAAACCTCCATCTAATGAAGGTTTCCACCACATGGATTGCTGTCAAACCCGATTCACTGAGAGCTAGGATCCGATCAATGTGCTTCTGCATTTCTGGAGTTACTTTTGGAAGGGCCTTGGTTTCTTCCTTGAGATAAGACATCAGATATTTCCCCTTCGCTAATGAGGCTTGGGGAAGGGTGATGTAAAACCAATGGTGCTTATATCCTTTCTAGGAATCCTTAACTTGGAAAGGGATGTTGGTGTCTCTGTCCGTCAAGGAGAATCCAATTAACGTGACCATGAGTTGATCTTTGTAGAAGGCTGGGGTGTAAAAATACCTCCACAGATTCAAGGATGGCTTAATCCACAACCAAGCTTCGCACAAGAAAGCAAAATGTGCACAAGCTCGATCTGGTAGAAGTCACAAATGTGGTGGGGGAAGTCTAATGGATAAACCCCGAACCCACACTAGAAGAATTCAATGAACACGACAAGCTCTAAAGTGTCAGGCGTCGGATGAAGCTGACCTTTAGCCAGCTTGCGAGGGAATGTGGTGGTGTCGGGGAGCAGTCCAAGATCTTCCAACGTTTGCGGCTGCTTCACTGTCATGGTGGATTTCTTCCAGTACTTGTCTGTTATGCAAATGCCTTTCTGATGAGGACATCACCATGCTGGACATACACGCGTCGTGGTCCTTCCCAAGTTGCAATTCGTCTCCAACTCAGCAGCCACGTTCGTCTCGGATTCAGCTGACACCCCTACACGGTTTTAGCGATATCTCCTTCATACGACATCAAAACGAGGTGATCTTTGATGCGTTAGAAAGGGGATGATGATGCCGTCGTTTTGGTTCTAGTCTTAGCTCCAGATCATTCGTGGATCATTCTGTGTGACCACGACAAAATGCTTTGTCACCTTTTTGGGCCATGTCGGGCATTTGTATCGTATCGGGCCTTAAGCCCAGGTTGTGGGTGCCCCCCTAGCCGCCCCCAACCCTAGCTCACCCCTTGAGGGTATTAAACTCAGCCGCCACCACCACTTTAGGTTTAGGTTTTGTTTAGTCAAGTTTTCGAAGTGGAAACTGTGATAGAATCATTTTAACTGTGGTGACAAGTCCGTTTACAGTGATCCAGGGCCCCCGTTCTTGTTCTACAACCCTATGGCGATTAGTCCTTTGTTGATTAGAGCTTGAACACCATATAATTTGCTTCATACTGATCTGCAATTTTAGATTGCGTCTTTCACTTTCTTGCTTGTGTTCTTCGATTCGCTTGCAGGGAAAAGCCTTCTCGGTGAGGTCAATCAAGTTATGCTTAGTTGATAACCAACAGAGAAATGATGTAATGGTCGCAGGGTTCGAATCATGTCTGATTTGAAGCCGGATCGCCAATGTTGAGTTCTCCACCAATCGATTTTATCATCTGCCTCTCGGAAGATTGGCCAGCGCCTTATCAAGTGGTATCAGGATTCCATGTTGCCCGTGAGGTATTATCGTGTGCCCTTTAGATTCATTCGTGTTCATTCCCTATAGTCTACAAAAGCCCTAAAAATATTTACTTTCCACTGTCCTACCACCCTATTTAGCCTTGCAATTTCATTTTCAGATTCGCTTTGTTGAGTTTGTGTCCGTGGTTGAGTCTTGTTGCTGCTTTAGGTTGTGTTCATCGTCGTAGTTCAATCGCCCATCGTTGTGTGTTTGTTTCCGCCGCTGTCCTACTCCGCCTTTACCTAGATTACAAGTTGATCCACCCCATTACTTGACTTGTCCCCGCTAGCCGCCATGTGTGAATTCTCGCCGCGCAAACCCTAGATAGGTTGCAAGCCGCTTTGATCGCCTTTGCATCGCATACTTGATCTTATTTCATCTGGCGAATACCTATTGCTTGCTGCATACCAGGGAAGACATTGCCCTTGGTTTTCATAGCTGAGAAGCTTTGCTCAGCCGTGATCGGATAGGGAAGCTTTGCCCTAGCCACCTCTATGTTCCTGCCGAGTTGTGCCTTTCGAAAAACCATAACTTGAGCGACCTTCCATAAAACAGGCATAACTTTTCGCTCGGTGCTCTGTTTTTGCTGAATTTTTTACAGCAGCTTGGCAACGAAAAGTTGCACATACAATTCACCTGCTTTTGCTGGTTTCGCTGTTCTCAAAAAAATTAAAAAAATCAGAAAGACTGACTTTTGGGCTTTCAAGCTCCAGCACGGTTTTCAGAGAACGTTCCGAAATTTCTGTGGACCACATCTTACCTCTGTTTAAGATGTCAATTTTTGTGGTTCCATTTTTTGTCATCCCTGTCTAGAGAAAAATATAAAAAATAGTTCAAAAAATAAAAAATCTTGATTCCTACTAGTCTAGACTGAAATTCAAGGGAAATCAAGGAAAAGATTAAAAATGATTTTGCAGAAGTTGTTGTGTGCTTGTTCTTTGCGCTTTATCCATCGTCCTTTGTTCTAACTTGTTGTGCTACGTCTAAGGACACATCTTAGCTAGAAATTGAGACTTGTGCTTTGGATACTTATTGAACTTTTCTATTCTGCATTCGAAATTTGCTAATCCTTGCTACATATTATGCCTGCCCATAAGATCCACATATACTTTTGTCAGCATAGATTCTTCTTGCAGCTATTACACCCAAGCTTGACAATAGATTGTGACGCCCTGTTGGCTTTTGTAAGAACACTTGCAAGATGGTGGTAAGCCACTTGAGATATTGCTTTCCACTTTCCACCACCACATAGTCGCTATTAGTTGATAGGGATAATAATTTTGTGTTGTCTTTTTCTGTCTTCTGACCATGTCAGGGATAGTCTCCAACTGATTTCAAGCATTATGTGGCCAAGGACGAGCCTATGAAGCTTCTTGCTGATGAGCGCACCTACATGACCGGAAGGTTTGATGTGATGATGCGCAACATTGTAAATCTGGTCACTCGGATGGAACATGTTGAACGATGACCCCCTCCTGAGCAACGCTGTCGTCCTCCTCCTCCTAAGGGTGAAGAAGAAGAAAAGGAAGAGGAAGAGGTACTTCATCATGATGACCGTGATAGGGATCGCCTTCGTCGTAATCGTTACGGCATGAGAGGTAACAATCGTGGTAATAATGATCCTTTTGCTAAAGCCAAATTTACCATGATCCCTTTTGCTGGTAATGCTGATCCTGAAGCTTATTTAGATTGGGAACTTGTTGCTGAGCAGAAATTTAATTCTCATTTAGTTCCTGAGGAGCATAGAGTTAGACTTGCTACTAGTGAGTTTACTAGTTTCGCTTTGTTCTGGTGGAATGATCTTTACACTGCTAATCAACCAAATGCTATACCCCAGAATTGGAATGCTTTGAAATGACGCATGAAATCTCATTTTGTTCCTCCTTATTATTAGCGTGACTTGACATTAAAATTGTAAACTTTGACTCAAGGTACTAAAAGCGTAGAGGAATATTATCAGGAGCTTATCATTAGTTTAGCATGTTGTGATATTCATGAACATGATATGGATACTTGTGCTAGATTCTTTGGTGGTTTAAATCGTGAAATTCAGGATATTCTTGATTATAAAGACTGGACTCATTTTGGACATTTGTGTCATCTTGCTCCAAAAGCTAAAAGGGAAGTACAGGAATGAAGCCAACAGCACTCTTTCAGTTGCAACACTGTTCGGACCTTTTCACCACATCCGGCAAATGACATGTCCAAGACCCCTGTTGCTAAGCTATCAGCAAAACCGACTGCCACTACACCTGCTTCCGATGTGAGTAGTTTGTCGCCTTTGTCTCCTTTGCAGTTTCAGGCACAGAGGAAAGGTAATTCACCTGGTGCTACTACAAGCCGCTCTTCCAACATCGTGTGCCACCGCTGCAAGGGTATGGGACATGTCATGAAGGATTGCCCCAGTAAACGTGCCGACATTGCAACTGCTGATGGTGGATATGTAAGTTCTAGTGATGTTGAAGATGAATTGGCTCTTGCTGCTAACCTTGATGCAGATACAGATGGTGAAGGAGAGGCCATTGCCATTGATTCTCTAGCTGCCACTGCGGGGTTCAAAAGTATTCTTGTGCAGCGTGTATTGAGTTCATGTGTGGGACAAGAGGAAGAGACGAAGCTGCTTCAACGCCACAATTTGTTCCACATGTTTCTCATTGTCAAGGACTGCCGTGTCCTCACCATAATTGATGGTGGGAGCTGCAACAACTTGGTTAGTTTAGATCTGGTCGAGAAGCTTGGCTTGACCACACAAGAACATCCGCATCCATACAAGCTCCAATGGTTCAACAATAGTGGTAAGACAAAGGTAAATAGATCAGCACGCATCAACTTTTTGATGGGTTCATATCATGATTCTGCTGATTCTGATTTGTTCCAATGCAATCTTGTTCTACTTTATTGGGCCATCCATGGGAATTTGATACTGATGCTTCACACCTTGGTAGAACTAATACATACACTTTCATGCATAAGGCCAGGAAATTTACTTTGCTTTCTTTATCTCCTACGGATATTAGGAACCATGCTAATGCAATTAAGAATAAACCTCCTTTAGACCTTGCTAAAAACAATGGAATTAAGTTAAAAGGAGGTGCTTTCCTTGCTACAACTTCTGCTACTCCTGAGTTATGTGATAATCATGATACTATGCTTTGTCAAGATGTTAGTGTTTACCATGATACTATATCTTGTGCGTTGCGTCCGCCTGTCACTAACTTTTTGCAGGAGTTTGTTGATGGGAAGGAGTCAAGGATGACTCCAATTCAAGAAGGGGAGGATGATGAAGACATACCATGCTGGACATACACGCGTCGTAGTCTTCCCCAAGTTGCAATTTGTCCTCTACTCAACTGCCACGTTCGTCTTGGATTCAGCTGACACCCCTGCATGGTTTTGGCGATATCTCCTTCATACGACATCGAAATGAGGCGATCTTTAATGCATTGGAAAGGGGACGACAACATCGTTGTTTTGGTTCTGTGATCTTTCATAGATCATTCTGTGTGACCATGACAAGGTGCTTCATCACCTTTTCGGGCCATGTTGGGCCTTTGTATCGTGTCGGGTCTTAAGCCCAGGTTGTGGACGCCTCCCTGGCTGCCCCCAAACCTAGCTCACCCCTTGAGGGTATTAAACTCAGCCACCGCCGCCACTTTAGGTTTGGGTTTTGTTTAGTCAAGTTTTTGAAGTCGAAACTGTGATAGAATCATTGTAACTGTGGTGACAAGTCCGTTTACAGTGATCCAGGGCCCCCGTTCTTGTTCTACAACCCTGTGGCGATTAGTTCTTTGTTGATCAAAGCTTGAACACCATATAATTTGCTTCATACTGATCTGCAATTTCAGATTGCGGCTTTCACTTTCTTGCTTGTGTTCTTTGATTCGCTTGCAGGGAAAGCCTTCTCGGTGAGGTCAATCAAGTTGGGATCGGCGTTATCGCTATGTCCTGGTGAAGGCGTATTTCCAAAATTTGCTACGCTTTGTCCCACTGAAGGCGTATTTCTGAACTACATTATCGCTATGTCCTGGTGAAGTCGTATTTCCAAAATTTGTTACGCTTTGTCCCACTAAAGGCGTATTTTCGAACTATGCTTGGTCGATAACCAACGGAGCAGTGGTGTAACGGTTGCAGGGTTCGAATCGTGTCTGATTTGAAGCTGGATCACCAACGTCGAGTTCTCCACCAGTCGAGTTTATCATCTACCTCTCGGAAGATCGGCCAGTGCCTTATCAAGTGATATCAAGATTCCAGGTTGCCCGTGAGGTATTATCATGTGCCCTTTAGATTCATTCGTGTCCATCCCCTATAGTCCACAAAAGCCCTAAAAATATTTACTTTCTGCTGTCCTACCGCCCTGTTTAGCCTTGCAATTTCATTTTTAGATTCGCTTTGTTGAGTTTGTGTCTGTGGTCGAGTCTTGTTGCTGGTTTAGGTTGTGTTCGTCGTCGTAGTTCAATCTCCCATCGCTCTGTGTTTGTTTCCAGCGCTGTCCTACTCCACCTTTACCCAGATTACAAGTAGATCCACCCCATTACTCAACTTGCCCTCGCTAGCCGCCTTGTGTGAATTCTCGCCGCGCAAACCCTAGATAGGTTGCAAGCCGCTTTGATCGCCTTTGCATCGCATGCCTGATCTTGTTTCATCTGGCGAATACCTATTGCTTGCTGCATACCAGGGAAGACATTGCCCTTGGTTTTCATAGCTGTGAAGCTTTGCTTAGCCGTGATCGGATAGGGAACCTTTGCCCTAGCCGCCGCTGTGTTCCTGCCGAGTTGTGCCTTTCGAAAATCTATAACTTGAGCGACCTTCCATAAAACAGGCATAACTTTTTGATCGGTACTCCATTTTTGCTGAATGTTTTAAGAAACTTGGCAACGAAAAGTTGCACAGGCAATTCACCTGCTTTGCCGATTTCGCCATTCTCAAAAAAATTAAAAAAAATCAGGAAGACCGACTTTTTTGGGCTTTCAAGCTCCAGCACGGTTTTCAGAGAACATTCCGGAATTTCTGTGGACCACATCTTACCTCTATTTAAGGTGTCAATTTTTGTGGTTCCATTTTTTGTCATTTGTGTCTAGAGAAAAATATGAAGAAATAGTTGAAAAATAAAAAAATCTTGATTCCTACTAGTCTGGACTGAAATTCAAGGGAAATCAGGGAAAAGATTAAAAACGATTTTGCAGAAGTTGTTGTGTGCTTGTTCTTTGCGCTTTATCCATCGTTCTTTGTTCTAACTTGTTGTGCTACGTCTAAGGACATGTCTTAGCCAGCAATTGAGACTTGTGCTTTGGATACTGATTGAACTTCGCTATTCTGCATTCCAAATTTGCTAATCCTTGCTACATATTGTGCCTGCCCATAAGCTCCACATATACTTCTATCAGCATAGATTCTTCTTGCAGCTATTACACCCAAGCTTGACAACAGATTGTGATGCCCTGTTGGATTTGGTAAGAAAACTTGCAAGACAGTGGTAAGCCGCTTGAGATATTGCTTTCCACTTTCCACCACCACATAGTCGCTGTTAGTTGATAGGGATAATACTTTTGTGTTGTCTTTTTCTGTCTTCTAACCATGTCAGGGACAGAGTCTTCAACTGATTTCAAGGATTGTGTGGCCAAGGACGAGCTTACGAAGCTTCTTGCTGATGAGCACACCTACATGACTGGAAGGTTTGATGAAATGATGCGCAACATTACAAATCTGGTCACTTGGATGGAACATGTTGAACGACGACCCCCTCCTGAGCAACGCCGTCCTCCTCCTCCTCCTGAGGGTGAAGAAGAAGAAGAGGAAGAGGAAGAGGTACTTCATCATGATGACCGTGATAGGGATCGCCTTCATCGTAATCGTTACGGCATGGGAGGTAACAATCGTGGTAATAATGATTCTTTTGCTAAAGCTAAATTTACCACGGTCCCTTTTGCTGGTAATGCTGATCCTGAAGCTTATTTAGATTGGGAACTTGCTGTTGAGCAGAAATTTAACTCTCATTTAGTTCCTGAGAAGCATAGAGTTAGACTTGCTACTAGTGAGTTACTAGTTTTGCTTTCTTCTGGTGGAATGATCTTTACACTGCTAATCAACCAAATGTTATACCCCATAATTGGAATGCTTTGAAACGACGTTTGAAATCTCGTTTTGTTCCTCCTTATTATCAGCGTGACTTGACATTAAAATTGCAAACTTTGACTCAAGGTACTAAATGCGTAGAGGAATATTATCAGGAGCTTATAATTAGTTTAGCATGTTGTGATATTCATGAACATGATATGGATACTTGTGCTAGATTCTTTGGTGGTTTAAATCATGAAATTCAGGATAGTCTTGATTATAAAGACTAGACTCGTTTTGGACAATTGTGTCATCTTGCTTAAAGCTGAAAGGCAAGTACAGGGACGAAGCCAATAGCACTCTTTGAGTTCCAACACTGTTCGGTCCTTTTCACCACGTCCGGCAAATGACAAATCCAAGACCCCTGTTGCTAAGCTACCAGCAACACCGACTGCCACTACACCTGCTTCCGATGTGAGTAGTTTGTCGCCTTTGCCTCCTTTGCAGTTTCAGGCATAAAGGAAAGGTGATTCACCTGGTGCTACTACAAGCCGCCCTTCCAACATCTTGTGCCACTGCTGCAAGGGTATGGGACATGTCATGAAGGATTGCCCCAGTAAACGTGCCTACATTGCAACTGCTGATGGTGGATATGTAAGTTCTAGTGATGTTGAAGATGAATTGGCTCTTGCTGCTAACCTTGATGCAGATACAGATGGTGAAGGAGAGGCCATTGCCATCGATTCTCTAGCTGCCACTGCGGGGTTCAAAAGTATTCTTGTGCAGCGTGTGTTGAGTTCACGTGTGGAAAGAGGAAGAGACGAAGCTGTTTCAACGCCACAATTTGTTCCACATGTTTCTCATTGTCAAGGACTGTCGTGTCCTCACCATAATTGATGGTGGGAGCTGCAACAACTTGATTAGTTCAGATCTGGTCTAGAAGGCTGGGGTGTAAAAATACCTCCACAGATTCAAGGATGGCTTAATCCACAACCAAGCTTCGCACAAGAAAGCAAAATGTGCACAAGCTCGATCTGGTAGAAGTCACAAATGTGGTGGGGGAAGTCTAATGGATAAACCCCGAACCCACACTAGAAGAATTCAATGAACACGACAAGCTCTAAAGTGTCAGGCGTCGGATGAAGCTGACCTTTAGCCAGCTTGCGAGGGAATGTGGTGGTGTCGGGGAGCAGTCCAAGATCTTCCAACGTTTGCGGCTGCTTCACTGTCGTGGTGGATTACTTCCAGTACTTGTCTGTTATGCAGATGCCTTTCTGATGAGGACATCACCATGCTGGACATACACGCGTCGTGGTCCTTCCCAAGTTGCAATTCGTCCCCAACTCAGCAGCCACGTTCGTCTCGGATTCAGCTGACACCCCTACACGGTTTTAGCGATATCTCCTTCATACGACATCAAAACGAGGTGATCTTTGATGCGTTAGAAAGGGGATGATGATGCCGTCGTTTTGGTTCTAGTCGCAACTCCAGATCATTCGTGGATCATTCTGTGTGACCACGACAAGATGCTTTGTCACCTTTTTGGGCCATGTCGGGCATTTGTATCGTATCGGGCCTTAAGCCCAGGTTGTGGGTGCCCCCCTAGCCGCCCCCAACCCTAGCTCACCCCTTGAGGGTATTAAACTCAGCCGCCACCACCACTTTAGGTTTAGGTTTTGTTTAGTCAAGTTTTCGAAGTGAAAACTGTGATAGAATCATTTTAACTGTGGTGACAAGTCCGTTTACAGTGATCCAGGGCCCCCGTTCTTGTTCTACAACCCTATGGCGATTAGTCCTTTGTTGATTAGAGCTTGAACACCATATAATTTGCTTCATACTGATCTGCAATTTTAGATTGCGTCTTTCACTTTCTTGCTTGTGTTCTTCGATTCGCTTGCAGGGAAAAGCCTTCTCGGTGAGGTCAATCAAGTTATGCTTAGTTGATAACCAACGGAGAAATGATGTAAAGGTTGCAGGGTTCGAATCATGTCTGATTTGAAGCCAGATCGCCAATGTTGAGTTCTCCACCAATCGATTTTATCATCTGCCTCTCGGAAGATTGGCCAGCGCCTTATCAAGTGGTATCAGGATTCCATGTTGCCCGTGAGGTATTATCGTGTGCCCTTTAGATTCATTCGTGTTCATTCCCTATAGTCTACAAAAGCCCTAAAAATATTTACTTTCCACTGTCCTACCACCCTATTTAGCCTTGCAATTTTGTTTTCAGATTCGCTTTGTTGAGTTTGTGTCCGTGGTCGAGTCTTGTTGCTGCTTTAGGTTGTGTTCATCGTCGTAGTTCAATCGCCCATCGTTGTGTGTTTGTTTCCGCCGCTGTCCTACTCCGCCTTTACCTAGATTACAAGTTGATCCACCCCATTACTTGACTTGTCCCCGCTAGCCGCCATGTGTGAATTCTCGCCGCGCAAACCCTAGATAGGTTGCAAGCCGCTTTGATCGCCTTTGCATCGCATACT
This sequence comes from Alloteropsis semialata, assembly GCA_004135705.1. Classification (NCBI taxonomy): domain Eukaryota; kingdom Viridiplantae; phylum Streptophyta; class Magnoliopsida; order Poales; family Poaceae; genus Alloteropsis; species Alloteropsis semialata. The sequence continues at coordinate 45,967,099 of CM014271.1, forward strand.
TGATCTTATTTCATCTGGCGAATACCTATTGCTTGCTGCATACCAGGGAAGACATTGCCCTTGGTTTTCATAGCTGAGAAGCTTTGCTCAGCCGTGATCGGATAGGGAAGCTTTGCCCTAGCCACCTCTATGTTCCTGCCGAGTTGTGCCTTTCGAAAAACCATAACTTGAGCGACCTTCCATAAAACAGGCATAACTTTTCGCTCGGTGCTCTGTTTTTGCTGAATTTTTTACAGCAGCTTGGCAACGAAAAGTTGCACATACAATTCACTGGCTTTTGCTGGTTTCTCTGTTCTCAAAAAAAATAAAAAAATCAGAAAGACTGACTTTTGGGCTTTCAAGCTCCAGCACGGTTTTCAGAGAACGTTCCGGAATTTCTGTGGACCACATCTTACCTCTGTTTAAGATGTCAATTTTTGTGGTTCCATTTTTTGTCATCCCCATCTAGAGAAAAATATAAAAAATAGTTCAAAAAATAAAAAATCTTGATTCCTACTAGTCTAGACTGAAATTCAAGGGAAATCAAGGAAAAGATTAAAAATGATTTTGCAGAAGTTGTTGTGTGCTTGTTCTTTGCGCTTTATCCATCGTCCTTTGTTCTAACTTGTTGTGCTACGTCTAAGGACACATCTTAGCTAGCAATTGAGACTTGTGCTTTGGATACTTATTGAACTTTGCTATTCTGCATTCGAAATTTGGTAATCCTTGCTACATATTATGCCTGCCCATAAGATCCACATATACTTTTGTCAGCATAGATTCTTCTTGCAGCTATTACAGCCAAGCTTGACAATAGATTGTGACGCCCTGTTGGCTTTTGTAAGAACACTTGCAAGATGGTGGTAAGCCACTTGAGATATTGCTTTCCACTTTCCACCACCACATAGTCGCTATTAGTTGATAGGGATAATAATTTTGTGTTGTATTTTTCTGTCTTCTGACCATGTCAGGGATAGTCTCCAACTGATTTCAAGCATTATGTGGCCAAGGACAAGCCTACGAAGCTTCTTGCTGATGAGCGCACCTACATGACCAGAAGGTTTGATGTGATGATGCGCAACATTGTAAATCTGGTCACTCGGATGGAACATGTTGAACGATGACCCCCTCCTGAGCAACGCTGTCGTCCTCCTCCTCCTAAGGGTGAAGAAGAAGAAAAGGAAGAGGAAGAGGTACTTCATCATGATGACCGTGATAGGGATCGCCTTCGTCGTAATCGTTACGGCATGGGAGGTAACAATCATGGTAATAATGATCCTTTTGCTAAAGCTAAATTTACCATGATCCCTTTTGCTGGTAATGCTGATCCTGAAGCTTATTTAGATTGGGAACTTGTTGCTGAGCAGAAATTTAATTCTCATTTAGTTCCTGAGGAGCATAGAGTTAGACTTGCTACTAGTGAGTTTACTAGTTTCGCTTTGTTCTGGTGGAATGATCTTTACACTGCTAATCAACCAAATGCTATACCCCAGAATTGGAATGCTTTGAAATGACGCATGAAATCTCATTTTGTTCCTCCTTATTATTAGCGTGACTTGACATTAAAATTGTAAACTTTGACTCAAGGTACTAAAAGCGTAGAGGAATATTATCAGGAGCTTATCATTAGTTTAGCATGTTGTGATATTCATGAACATGATATGGATACTTGTGCTAGATTCTTTGGTGGTTTAAATCGTGAAATTCAGGATATTCTTGATTATAAAGACTGGACTCATTTTGGACATTTGTGTCATCTTGCTCCAAAAGCTAAAAGGGAAGTACAGGAATGAAGCCAACAGCACTCTTTCAGTTGCAACACTGTTCGGACCTTTTCACCACGTCCGGCAAATGACATGTCCAAGACCCCTGTTGCTAAGCTATCAGCAAAACCGACTGCCACTACCCCTGCTTCTGATGTGAGTAGTTTGTCGCCTTTGTCTCCTTTGCAGTTTCAGGCACAGAGGAAAGGTAATTCACCTGGTGCCAAGCCGCTCTTCCAACATCGTGTGCCACCGCTGCAAGGGTATGGGACATGTCATGAAGGATTGCCCCAGTAAACGTGCCGACATTGCAACTGCTGATGGTGGATATGTAAGTTCTAGTGATGTTGAAGATGAATTGGCTCTTGCTGCTAACCTTGATGCAGATACAGATGGTGAAGGAGAGGCCATTGCCATTGATTCTCTAGCTGCCACTGCGGGGTTCAAAAGTATTCTTGTGCAGCGTGTATTGAGTTCATGTGTGGGACAAGAGGAAGAGACGAAGCTGCTTCAACGCCACAATTTGTTCCACATGTTTCTCATTGTCAAGGACTGCCGTGTCCTCACCATAATTGATGGTGGGAGCTGCAACAACTTGGTTAGTTTAGATCTGGTCGAGAAGCTTGGCTTGACCACACAAGTACATCCGCATCCATACAAGCTCCAATGGTTCAACAATAGTGGTAAGACAAAGGTAAATAGATCAGCACGCATCAACTTTTTGATGGGTTCATATCATGATTCTGCTGATTCTGATGTTGTTCCAATGCAATCTTGTTCTACTTTATTGGGCCATCCATGGGAATTTGATACTGATGCTTCACACCTTGGTAGAACTAATACATACACTTTCATGCATAAGGCCAGGAAATTTACTTTGCTTTCTTTATCTCCTACGGATATTAGGAACCATGCTAATGCAATTAAGAATAAACCTCCTTTAGACCTTGCTAAAAACAATGGAATTAAGTTAAAAGGAGGTGCTTTCCTTGCTCCAACTTCTGCTGCTCCTGAGTTATGTGATAATCATGATACTATGCTTTGTCAAGATGTTAGTGTTTACCATGATACTATATCTTGTGCGTTGCGTCCGCCTGTCACTAACTTTTTGCAGGAGTTTGTTGATGGGAAGGAGTCAAGGATGACTCCAATTCAAGAAGGGGAGGATGATGAAGACATACCATGCTGGACATACACGCGTCGTAGTCTTCCCCAAGTTGCAATTCGTCCTCAACTCAACTGCCACGTTCGTCTTGGATTCAGCTGACACCCCTGCATGGTTTTGGCGATATCTCCTTCATTCGACATCGAAATGAGGCGATCTTTAATGCATTGGAAAGGGGACGACAACATCATTGTTTTGGTTCTGTGATCTTTCATAGATTATTCTGTGTGACCATGACAAGGTGCTTCATCACCTTTTCGGGCCATGTTGGGCCTTTGTATCGTGTCGGGTCTTAAGCCCAGGTTGTGGACGCCTCCCTGGCTGCCCCCAAACGATTTTGCAGAAGTTGTTGTGTGCTTGTTCTTTGCGCTTTATCCATCGTTCTTTGTTCTAACTTGTTGTGCTACGTCTAAGGACATGTCTTAGCCAGCAATTGAGACTTGTACTTTGGATACTGATTGAACTTCGCTATTCTACATTCCAAATTTGCTAATCCTTGCTACATATTGTGCCTGCCCATAAGCTCCACATATACTTCTATCAGCATAGATTCTTCTTGCAGCTATTACACCCAAGCTTGACAACAGATTGTGATGCCCTGTTGGCTTTGGTAAGAAAACTTGCAAGACAGTGGTAAGCCGCTTGAGATATTGCTTTCCACTTTCCACCACCACATAGTCGCTGTTAGTTGATAGGGATAATACTTTTCTGTTGTCTTTTTCTGTCTTCTAACCATGTCAGGGACAGAGTCTTCAACTGATTTCAAGGATTGTGTGGCCAAGGACGAGCTTATGAAGCTTCTTGCTGATGAGCGCACCTACATGACTGGAAGGTTTGATGAGATGATGCGCAACATTACAAATCTGGTCACTTGGATGGAACATGTTGAACGACGACCCCCTCCTGAGCAACGCCGTCCTCCTCCTCCTCCTGAGGGTGAAAAAGAAGAAGAGGAAGAGGAAGAGGTACTTCATCATGATGACCGTGATAGGGATCGCCTTCATCGTAATCGTTACGGCATGGGAGGTAACAATCGTGGTAATAATGATTCTTTTGCTAAAGCTAAATTTACCACGGTCTCTTTTGCTGGTAATGCTGATCCTGAAGCTTATTTAGATTAGGAACTTGCTGTTGAGCAGAAATTTAACTCTCATTTAGTTCCTGAGAAGCATAGAGTTAGACTTGCTACTAGTGAGTTACTAGTTTTGCTTTGTTCTGGTGGAATGATCTTTACACTGCTAATCAACCAAATTTTATACCCCATAATTGGAATGCTTTGAAACGACGCTTGAAATCTCATTTTGTTCCTCCTTATTATCAGCGTGACTTGACATTAAAATTGCAAACTTTGACTCAAGGTACTAAATGCGTAGAGGAATATTATCAGGAGCTTATAATTAGTTTAGCATGTTGTGATATTCATGAACATGATATGGATACTTGTGCTAGATTCTTTGGTGGTTTAAATCATGAAATTCAGGATAGTCTTGATTATAAAGACCGGACTCGTTTTGGACAATTGTGTCATCTTGCTTAAAGCTGAAAGGCAAGTACAGGGACAAAGCCAACAGCACTCTTTGAGTTCCAACACTGTTCGGTCCTTTTCACCACGTCCGGCAAATGACAAATCCAAGACCCCTGTTGCTAAGCTACCAGCAACACCGACTGCCACTACACCTGCTTCCGATGTGAGTAGTTTGTCGCCTTTGCCTCCTTTGCAGTTTCAGGCATAAAGGAAAGGTGATTCACCTGGTGCTACTACAAGCCGCCCTTCCAACATCTTGTGCCACTGCTGCAAGGGTATGGGACATGTCATGAAGGATTGCCCCAGTAAACGTGCCTACATTGCAGCTGCTAATGGTGGATATGTAAGTTCTAGTGATGTTGAAGATGAATTGGCTCTTGCTGCTAACCTTGATGCAGATACAGATGGTGAAGGAGAGGCCATTGCCATTGATTCTCTAGCTGCCACTGCGGGGTTCAAAAGTATTCTTGTGCAGCGTGTGTTGAGTTCACGTGTGGAAAGAGGAAGAGACGAAGCTGTTTCAACGCCACAATTTGTTCCACATGTTTCTCATTGTCAAGGACTGTCGTGTCCTCACCATAATTGATGGTGGGAGCTGCAACAACTTGATTAGTTCAGATCTGGTCAAGAAGCTTGGCTTAACCACACGACAACATCCACATCCATACAAGCTCCAATGGTTCAACAACAGTGGTAAGACAAAGGTAACTAGATCAGCACAAATCAACTTTTCGATGGGTTCATATCATGATTCTGCTGATTTTGATGTTGTTCCAATGCAATCTTGTTCTATTTTATTAGGCCATCCATGGGAATTTGATATTGATGCTTGACACCATGGTAGAACTAATACATACACTTTCATGCATAAGGCCAGGAAATTTACTTTGCTTCCTTTATCTCCTGCGGATATTAGGAACCATGCTATTGCAATTAAGAATAAACCTCTATTAGACCTTTCTAAAACAATGGAATTAAGTTAAAAGGAGGTGCTTTTCTTGCTACAACTTCTACTACTGCTGAGTTATGTGATAATCATGAAGCACCTTGTTATACTATGCTTTGTCAAGATACTAGTGTTTACCATGATACTATATCTTGTGCGTTGCGTTCGCCTGTCACTAACTTTTTGCAGGAGTTTGTTGATGGAAAGGAGTCGAGGACAACTCCAATTCAAGAAGGGGAGGATGATGAGGACATCACCATGCTGCACATACACGCGTCGTGGTCTTCCCTAAGTTGCAATTCGTCCCCAACTCAGCTACCACGTTCGTCTCGGATTCAGCTGACACCCCTGCATGGTTTCGGTGATATCTCCTTCATACGACATCAAAATGAGGCGATCTTTGATGCGTTGGAAAGGGGACGACGACACCGTCGTTTTGGTTCTGGTCCCAGCTCTAGATCGTTCGTGGATCATTCTATGTGACCACAAAAATTTGCTTCATCACCTTTTTGGGCCATGTCGGGCCTTTGTATCGTGTCGGGTCTTAAGCCCAGGTTGGGGGCGCCCCCCTAGCCGCCCCCAACCCTAGCTCGCCCCTTGAGGGTATTAATCTCAGCCGCCACCACCACTTTAGGTTTGGGTTTTGTTTAGTCAAGTTTTCGAAGTCAAAACTGTGATAGAATCATTGTAACTGTGGTGACAAGTCCGATTACAGTGATCCAGGGCCCATGTTCTTGTTCTACAACCCTGTGGCGATTAGTCCTTTGTTGATCAGAGCTTGAACACCATATAATTTGCTTCATACTGATCTGTAATTTCAGATTGCGTCTTTCACTTTCTTGCTTGTGTTCTTCGATTCGCTTGCAGGGAAAAGCCTTCTCGACGAGGTCAATCAAGTTGTGCTTGGTTGATAACCAACGGAGAAGTGGTGTAACGGTTGCAGGGTTTGAATCATGTCTGATTTGAAGCCGGATCAAATTTATCATCTACCTCTTGGAAGATCGGCCAGTGCCTTATCACTGTCCCGTTACGCAGTTCCCTCTGCGGGGCGGTGGCAGAGCACCCGGAGGATTCATCTCCGAAAGCGGACTGGCGAGGGGAAGTCATGGTGGTGAGAGGGAGAGGCCAAGGAGTTGGAGTAGCAAGAAACCAATCTAAGATGAATAGTGGCAGCTACTAGTTTGTGAGAGCGAGGAAGACGATGGCTCCAATGGTGAACAGACGGCCACGTTTGGGGCTTTTATGGTTTCGAGAGGGAGCACGAACCTCGAGAAAACCACCCTCGACCCGCGTCATGCGCAATTACTGCTGAGTCAAAGGATTCTTTCTTATTCTTGCGGCAGGCATCATTTCAAAAATTGTGAGGATTGATCCCAATGCATCTGCTGCTGGTAGCTTTCTAAGTAAGTTATTAGTTGAAGATGACCGATCATGGTATATGTGCGAGAGAATATCCTGAGCATTCTTAGCGTGGGGCGAATCTCCCGAATACATTGCAGAGACAAGATAGTCTGTTAGTAGAAATGTGTTCAGGGTTTGTTTTCTGAACTAGTGATTCCGCATCAGATTAACGATTATCAAAAAGTCCCGAATAAGAAGGACAAATTGTAACATCCTCCAAGCAAAAATTCTTTGTTAATTCAAATGAGGTACATTTTGCAGGGATCGATTACCATCCTAACACTAAAACTCTAAAAATCATCCCCACCCAAGCCTAGATGCTTGGCGAGGATGATGGCGCTGGGGCACCAGGCGTGGGGGCTTCTTCTCGGTGTCTTCTTTGGAGTCGCTGACGAGGTCCATGAGTGCGCCGTCTCCCGAGATCCTGATCAGCTTGCGATTCAGGGAGACGAAGAGGCGCCTGGCGAACTCCTCGTCGCTACTGGTGTCGACCACAGCCGAAGACAAAGAAGCACCCGCTTGCGACATCTCCAGCCTGAAATGAGCCCCACCTATTATTTGCTCCGACTCCTCATCGGAGTGCATGACGATAGGGGATGTCGGAGCCGAAGCCAGGGAAGCGGGCCTCTCCCCAGCAGCGACGCTCATCGACGCAGCCTCCAGAACAGGGGACGCTATCGCCGGGGCTTCGCCTTGGGGTTCGGCCTCAACTCCTTCATCCCATACCAGGGGAGGGCAAGGAGCGAGCCTTGAGGAGGAGTAGAGGGTGGAGTCGCCATTGGCGACAAACTCACCGGTGTGCAAGGCGGAGGTCTTTCAGAGTGGCCGGGAAAGTCTCCAAAGAGGAGCCGAGGGATCTTGTACCGATGGCTAAATTTTTTTTCTTCCCCATTGCGCTGGGTGGAGGAAGCTTAGTGGAGAAGGCTTTGGTGCAGATCTAATCCAGGGGTTCTTGTATTTAAAGACTCAGAGGCAACGCTTCGCATGAAAATCGAGGAATCGATACAGTACCGCGGATTAAGGCACGTGCTCTGCTAGAATTTCGGAAGGCGTGCGTAGTGGAGCTTAAATACGTGGGCAGAATTCGACAGCCTTGGCATTTTGACTTTCGAGATTAAATATTTCTTTATTCACCTAAATTATGGCTATTATTTTCTCTGACCTTATCATTCAGATGCAGGCTAAACCATTCAGAGTTCGGGATCTTTTTTAACTCTCACTTAAGAGTGAGATTCAGGATATTTTGCATATCCAAAATCACCCAAAGGGTAAAAAGGCCTGAAGAGTGCCCAAAGAATAACCTTTTCTCAACAAGATAAGCTCAGGGGCTACTGTTGAGGCCATACCAGCGTGCCCGTTCACGAGGATTACCGACTATCGACTCCATGCGAAGAAGATTCTGAGCAGGACGCGACAGTTGGACCAAAAGAGGAAAGCTCAAGGTTAGATAGAGTCCTACTAGGTTTAGGTCTGTTTGGTCTTGTAAAGCAAGTCTCCCCAGACACAAATAGTGGGGGATCCTGCGCGTAGAGGGTATCCCAAGTTTCATCAATCCACTAGAGGGTACTGGTTACGCAATTATAGTCTGTACTCGCCGAGATAATCCAAGCAAGCAACTGGATGTAGGGTTTTTCCTCGATCTTGAGGGCCCGAACCAGTATAAAATCCCGAGTCTCTTTGTTCATCTACTGTGATCAATCTTTGCAAGAAGCAGGGTGCCTGTCGGACAAATATCTGCCGAACATAACTTCGACAAAAACATACGATGTTGTTCGAAATAGGTCCTATAGCATAAACTAAGGGCACGTACAACAGTTGCTGTCCCCTTTGAGTACACATCAGCAAAATGAGCTGTCATAGCCATCATTAAATGAATAAAGAGTATGTTGTTGTCTACTATTTTATCTATTGCTTTGGCTCATGCTCCCAAACAAAACAACACCAACCAGCGGAGACATTAAATATTCTATTTAACTGTCTGTATCTCTTTTCTCTTTGCTCTAAAATGTACGAACTTCGTACTATTTTTGGTGCGACAATCGTTTTCGGCCTGCATCCTTTGTCCTCCCTTTCGTCCGCTCGCCCGCAAACGCCCGCACGGGATTCGCTCAGCACCCCGTTTCGTCCGTGCGTTGATTGCTCTCTCTCCGAAAATCCCTCTCCCAAAACCGTTCTCTCCCTGTCCATCTCACTGTCATCCGCCGCCGCCAGTCCCCTGTCTTCCCTAGCTACTTGTCAAACCACCGCCGCTGCAAGAGGAAGGAGAGGAGGGAGAGCCGCCACTGCTACAGGAAGGAGAGGAGGGGGAGGACCCCCATTGACCGATGCCTGCTGCTTGTCGTCTCCCCGCGCTGCCTCCGCCTGCGCCCGCACCGCATGCCCCGACCCCTGCTGGTGCCGGCCTCCTCCGTGTAAACAGACTCCACCCCCGCCGCCCAAGCCACCACTTCAATCTCGAGCGCGCCGCGATGGAGATGGCAGGGGCAGCCAACGCAGGCACGCCATCGCTCGAGCCAGCGTGCAAGGGCTCGAGATGTTCCCTTCCGACAGCAGCGGCACTAGGGTTTGGCGTCCACGATGGCGGCAGCAGGTATTAGGTATGGATTTGGATCATCGTGCCTTCGGGATTGCCCTCACGTCGCCCCCTCGCTGGGTGCCCCCTTGCCCTTCCGCATCCAACCACGCCGCCCCCTCTCCCTTCCCGAGCCCATCGCCCTAACCACGCAGTATCCGCCGCCGCCCTAGCCTCGCAGCATGGTGCGGCAGGGACGTAAGGCCCCCTCTTGGATCGTGTTTCCTCTCCTCCTTTCCCATTGCTCCACGCCTGTTAACGAATCCCCATGGGCTGGAACATGCTGCAGGGAACATGCGTATGGAATTGGGTTTGGCGTCCACGGCGGCGGCAGCAGGGATCGGTTTTGAGAATAATGTTCTTGTTTGTTTATCTTGTACAGAGCAATAAGCTACATCAGTTTGCATTCCTTCGGCAGTTCTTCTGGGATCAGGAGTAGAGTACACCAACAATATCAGGGTGTGTTGCTAACTTGCTACCACTTGACATTCTTCTTCTATTTGTTTTTGTCCTATGCAATTTGCTTTTATTAATAATATATCTTTAGCCCTATCCTATGCTGTTTTTCTAAGCTTCTATATGTAACATATGCTCCTAAATGTTACTTTATGTGCGAGTATACCTGAGTGATCTTCTAATTCAAGCGAAAGGATTAATGAGTTACTCTCCTTTTACTGCCAAGAACCACCCAAACTGGTTCTATGACTGAACTGTAATACTAAGACTCAGCCTCTGTGTTGACAACCAAAATTGGCACAGGCCGAGGCAAACCGGTCAGACCGATTTGCTCCGACCGGTCTGACCGGTCCGGGACTGGATGGTCCAGTGCTTTGAAGATCGTAGCAATTGGTCCGAGTTGATCAATTGTTGCGGTGCTTGGGACTCAGGAGGACCTCAAGAGTCGGTGCAAGAAGCAAGACGGAGGATTGGCGCAAAAAGGAGAATTCAAGCCCAGACTGGTCTTACCAGTTTGGGGGACCGGTCAGACCAGTTTGCCCATTGTAATTAGACAAGCTTTAGGATTCTGAGATTGTAACGAGTTGTAACTTGGTTTCCTTGCAGGACAAGCCCTACCCTTCCTATAAATATAAGGGGATTCGGCCGATTGAGGACACACCCAATCGATTCAATCAAATCTACTATATTTTGCCTTTACTGTTTTGCATTATCCAACCCTAGCTCTTCCAAACCCTAATTTGTTGTTCTTTCTTCGTCTCTACGACATTTGAAGGCACCCTAGGTGGCCTGCCGACCCTAGGGCACCCCTACGTGCGTCTACCCTGACGGATCCTTCCGGGTGGCGGTCTTAGGGCTCGCTCCCAACTTCTCTGGAGGAACCGGTATAACCGGTTTCCCAAACCGGTCTGACCGGTTTGCGCAGGGAAGCTGCGAGCAGTTCGTGTTACGTGTTGCGCGATCTAGCGCTCTTGTGTGTTGGCCGAATTCTGCGTCAACATACTTTTGGCGACTCCGCTAGGGAAATTGGAGATCTTGGCTATTGTGGCCGATTTATCCGACTCCAGCTAGATGGGTTCTAACACTGATTTCGATCCCGACAACATCATCCTCGTGAAGGACAATGAGCTCTCTGCTGAAGATCGCCAAGGCTTCGAGGAGTACATGAAGAAGAAGGTAGAAGAAGATCGCCTTTACTACCTCTCGCACTTCAAGAAGGACCGCAAGGGCGTGGTCACCAAGATCAAGGAGGTAGATCCAACTGCTTCATCTTCAGCGGCACTTTCCAAGGTACAATCTGAGGAAAATCCTCACGAAGCCCTTTTGAAACTCATGGAGGATAAATTGGTTGAGAACAATGTTAGATTGGTTAACTGGATAATGGACAAGCAAATAGAATCGGAAGGCAAACAGCCCATGGCTGATCAATCTGTTGCCGATCCTAGCGTTTTGATTCCTAAAATACCTATTGCGCCTGATCTATTGCGCCTGAACTTAAAACACTAGCAACAAAACCTGTAGATCAACCTATGTATGGCATGTAGTTGAATTATTTTGAAGGCCAATCTGTTATACCATCTAACCCAATACCTATTCGACCTGCCGCGCCTTAGCCATTCGTAACTTTTCCTAATTCAGCTAGTCATGGTCGAATTAACAATGAAGTTGCGAATCTCGCCTCGCAAATTCCAAATTATGGATATTCTGCACCCCCACCAGTGAGAAATTTATTTTCACAAGGCCCAGTACCTTATGATCTTTTCGGGAGGTTCGGCCAACAATTGCAGGGACAAGTGTCGGCCAACCAAATTGGCCTGCGCCAACCGGTCAGACCAGTTTCTGGAACCGGTCAGACCGGTCCGGTGGGGTTAGACTACGGGAATTTATTTTTTGCTCCCGTTCAAAATGCTCAACAGCCAAATTCACAGGGTAATTCATTAGAGTATTTAGATCAGATATTTTCTAAGTACAAACTTGATTTGGCTTCAGTTCTTAAGGAGAATTTGGGAGTAGATGTTAGGGATAAGGCTAGGTTATACCCAAAGCCTTATGTTCCTAGATTCGATTTGGTTCCTTTCCCCACTGGTTTTAAACTTCCTGATTTTATCAAGTTTAATGGGGAGGATAGTAAAAGCACTTTTGAACACATAAGTCAATACATGGCACAACTATGCGATTCTAGCTCTAGTGAGGCTTTGAAAGTGTGTTTGTTTTCTTTGTCTCTAACTGGTAATGGTTTGCATCATTACCTGCTAATTCTATTACTTCATGGGAACAGTTAGAGCAAAAATTTCATGATCATTTCTTTTCGGGCAACAATGAGCTTAAATTATCACATCTTACATCAGTTAGGCAATCACATGATGAAACTGTTAATAATTATATTAGATACTTCCGTTATACTAAGAACCATTGCTTTGGTGTTAATATTGCCGAAAAGGATCTTGCTAATTTGGCTTTGAATGGTTTACGGTCTCACATTAAGGAGAAATTAGAAGGTTTTGAATTCTTTAATGTAAACCAAGTGCATCAAAGAGCTTTGGTTGCTGAAATCCAAAGCAAAAAAAGAAAGCCATAGAACTCATCGGGTTAATGTGTATAATCTTGAATGTGAGTCTAGTAGTTCTGATGATGATTCTTATGATGTGTTGGTTGTTGAATTTGTATGGCCAGCATCTAGTAAAGCTTTTACTTGCACATCTCTTAAGCAGACCCATAGGAATTGGCAAGAGGAGATGAAGTTTACTTTTGATGTATCCAAGTGTGATAAAATTTTCGATGAATTGCATAAGAATGGATATATCAAATGTTCTATTACTATTCCGTCATCTGAGGAGTTAAAACGGCGTGCTTATTGCAAGTATCATAATTCTTTTTCTCATGTGACTAACGATTGTAATTTCTTTCGTCGACAGATTCAATCGGCCGTGAATGAAGGACGATTGAGTTTAAATGAGATGCAAGTTGATAAGCGCCCATTTTCGATTAACAACATGGTGGTCAATACCATGGATCTTTAGAACGCCCAAATGTTGGTTGGGCCAGATAATGCCGATACAACAGGAGGCAAGAATGTTGTAATTGGAGAACCAAGGAGGATGACGGAACATGACAAAGTGCCTGGGAGAGAGGTGGTGCTTAAGCAAGCTCCTGATGGAAAGAAGACTTTGACTATTACAGTGAAGACTTCTGGAAGTGGGGGGCAATCGAGCTCTCAAGCGCGGGATCAAAGGCCGGTTGTTCCTGTTGCTCAGGACAAGCCGGTCAGACCGGTTTTCCTGACCAGTCAGACCGGTCCGCCCCAGAGGCCGGTTCGAACGTTCGTGCCCAAGCGTCCCGAGGTTGGTACTTGGAAGACTAATAAAGACAAAGATCATGGGATGGCTTTCAGGCCAAAAGCGATCTTTGATCAAGTCATGGCTAAGCATATGCAAAACGGGGCCCTTCAACAAGATCGGCCGCTAAAAAAGAGACCGAGATCACTGCCAATGGGTTCTGTTGTGATGGAGGCACCAAAACGTCAGTGGGGTCAGGGCCCAAGTTCATTCAATGGTGCTGGTCCTTCCAAGTCATGGAGAACGTCTCAACCTTCCTCTCCGAAACCTATTTGGAGAGATGGTATAATGTGGGTGCCTTACTGTCCTGCACCAAATCAACCATGGCCTGAGGCTCCTATACATACCAGAATGACTACACCACAGCCTAGGCCTACAAATTTTCAGCAAAGATTGATGGTTGTGCCCCAGCAGCACAGACCGATTACTCCGACCGGTTTCCAGCGCAGGCCGGGCAAGGAGCCGGCTAGACAAGAATATCGTCCCATTCAGAGGAAAGAAGAGCCTGCACCTGTTATTCCAAAGCCAGTTGTGAAGAGTGTGATTCAGATTGGCTCTATGGCAGTTGATCCATCAATGGCCGATGGACCCAATGTTATTGGTGCCTCGGCCGTAAAAAATATGCCGCCAACTCAGTATACGCAACCGAGGTAGTGTCCTCCCGGTTTATCTCATTCTCAAAAGAGGAGATTGCAACGGTTGCGTACTCAAAAGCAAAGAGAGGAAAAATCGGCAAAGAAGAGGGAGGAGTGGTTCAATGAGGTCAAGCCGATGATTCCACCGTCTGGTCAAAGTTCCAAAGATGGCTCTGGTGTCCAAGATGGTCAGGCTAAAGAACCTGAAAAGGTTGAGCCGACCGTAGCGGACTCGGCTAACGTTGCCGAGACCGGTCAGGCCGGTGTCCCAGACCGGTCCGTTCCTGCCCTAGGTCCGGCAACTGGAACTGATCAGACCGATTTAGAGGAACTGTCAGACTGTCTCGCCTGGAGAATCTGTAGCTGATGCATTTTCTTCTTCGGCTAAAGTTTCAATTCCGCCCACTGCTATTTCAGATGTTCAGATGGGCAATGAAGATGATGCTGTTGACTTTGAGCCTTCGCCCAGCAGAGTAGATATGGAGGTCAATGTTATCTATATGAACGCCAACTATTGCTTTGTCGGAGATGATGAGAGGGTGGCTTAGGTTGATTTTGCTCTCAAGAATGCCGTATTTCAAAGGCCCTTAGAATCAGATAATCACCTGAAAACTCTTTATGTGAAGGGCCACATTAAAGGGAGGCCAATTTCTAGGATGCTCGTTGATGGTGGTGCTATTGTAAACTTAATGCCATACTCCTTGTACAAGAAATTGGGAGGTTTGGATAGCGAGCTCATCAAGACTGGCATGACGATCAGCGGCGTTGGAGGAGGAGAGCCAATGAGTGCCAAGGGAGTTGCATCATTGGAGCTCACTGTTGGGAGCAAGACATTGGCGACTGCTTTCTTCATCACAGAGATGCAAGGTAACTTTAGCGTGATCTTGGGGCGCAATTGGATTCATGCAAATCAATGTGTACCTTCTACCTTGCACCAATGCTTAATTCAATGGATTGGTGACAAAGTTGAGGTGGTTCATGCGGATTCTTCGGCATGTGTTGCTATGGCCGATGCATCCATATTGGGGACTCATGATAATGTTAAATGCTTGACCGGAATTGATATTTCGGATTTTGAGTTCCTTGCTTGTACTAAGGATGGCTTTTGTATCCGCTGCTTTAAGGCCGGTTCAAAAATCGGTCGATTCAGACAATGAAGAGTAGATGGATGCAAGTGAGAATTGGTTGAAGGAAAGGGTGGAGCATTATCGGTCAAACAAGAACGATGCATGTGAAGCCATTAATGATTTTGAAGAAGTAGAGAAGCTAGGACAAGGATTTACGTCGGCTGATCCTTTAGAAAAGGTAGATATAGGTGATGGTTCTATACCAAGGCCAACTTTTGTAAATCAAAACTTAAAAGCCAGTTATAAAGCTGACTTAATCGAGTTGTTGAAAGAATATTATGATTGCTTTGCTTGGGCATATCATGAGATGCCTGGTTTAAGCCGTGAGCTAGTTGAACATCGGCTGCCAATCAAACCCGGTTTTAGGCCATATAAACAAGGCAATAGACGATTCAATCATTTGTTTTATGATCGAATAAAAGAAGAGCTTAATCGTTTGCTTGAAGCTAAGTTTATTCGGCCGTGTCGCTATGCTGAATGGATCTCTAATATTGTGCCTGTTGAGAAAAAGGGAACTGATAAAATTAGAGTTTGCATTGATTTTAGAGATCTTAATAGAGTAACTCCCAAAGATGAATATCCTATGCCTATAGCTGATATGTTTATTAATGATGCTTCTGGACATAAAGTTATTAGCTGTCTTGATGGCAATGCGGGATATAATCAAATCTTTATGGCCGAGGAAGATATATACAAAACGGCCTTTAAATGTCCCGGCTTTGTTGGTTTATTTGAATGGGTTGTTATGACTTTAGGTTTGAAGAATGCCGGCGCAACTTATCAAAGAGCGATGAATTTGATTTTCCATGACTTGCTTGGTGTTATCCTAGAAGTCTATATTGATGATATTGTTATCAAATCGGCTGGATTAAACTCTCACTTGGTTGATTTGCATCTTGCTTTTGAAAGAATGCGTCGGTATGGTTTGAAGATGAACCCATTGAAATGCGCTTTTGGTGTATCGGCTGGAAGATTTTTAGGCTTCATGGTTCATGAAAGAGGCATAGAGATAGATCCTAAGAAAATAAAAGCTATTGAAAAGATTGAAGCGTCTACTTGCAAGCATGATTTGCAGAAATTCTTGGGCAAAGTTAATTACCTAAGGCGGTTTATTTCTAATTTGTCCGGGAAAGTTAGTGCTTTTACTCCTATACTTCGGCTAAAGAATAAAGCCGATTTCACCTGGGGGCAAAGCAGCAAGAGGCCTTTGAAGAAATCAAGAGATACTTGTCTTCGCCGCCTGTGCTTAAAGCGCCTAAGAATGGGGTGTCATTTAGGCTTTATATTGCAGTCGAAGATAATGTTACTGTGGCTGTTTTGACTCAAGAAACAAATGGCAAGGAGCATATTATTACCTACTTGAGTCGACGGCTTTTGGATGCGAAAACAAGGTATAAACCTATTGAGAAATTATGCTTGTCCTTGTATTATGCTTGTACAAAATTGAGGCATTATTTATTTTCTAGTACTTGCATTGTAGCATGTCAAGCCGATGTTATTAAGTATATGTTGCATAGACCGATTTTGAGTGGTAGGATCGGTAAGTGGGCATATGCTCTTATTGAATATGATTTGGCTTGTGAACCTTTGAAATCTATGAAAGGCCAAATTGTAGCTGATTTTATTGTGGAACATCGGATTAATGATGAGCATAATTTGAAAATTGATTACATAACTTTTACTCCATGGAAATTGCATTTTGATGGATCGGTTTGCAAGAACGGATGTGGCATTGGAGTAGTTTTTGTTTCTCCCAACGGGGTTGTTTTTGAAGCTCTTAGCCGATTAGAAGATGAGTGCACAAACAATCAAGCCGAATATGAAGCTCTATTATTCGGACTAGAGATTTTGCATGACATGGGAGTAAAACATGTTGAAGCTTTTGGCGACTCATTGCTAGTTGTACAACAAGTATCCAAGGTGTGTCAATGTTTGGAAGGTTTATTGAATGTTTATCTTGATGAGTGCCTTAATATTATATCATGCTTTGATGAGTTCGCTATATATCATGTACCAAGGTGTGAAAATCCTAGAGCTAATGCTTTGGCACAGCAAGCATCCGGCTATGGTGTCCAGAAGAAACATTTTCATAGAAAAAGGCCATTGATTGCTACTGTCAATAGTGAAGCTCTAACGCTTGCAGCGAGTCAGGACCAGACCGGTCAGACCGCAGCATAGACTGGTCAGATCAGTCCAAAGACCGGTCAGACCGATTCAGAAACCGATCAGACCGGTCCGTCGTCTTCTGGTCCGATTTCGACTGCTGAAAATCCTCAAAAAAAAAGAGGCCGAAGTGGATAATTGGAGAGCACCCATTATTAGATATCTAAAGAATCCTAGTTTTGGAACGGACAGGAAGATTCGGCGTTTGGCTTTTAAATACACTTTGGTTGATGATGAGTTGCATCGTCGCACCGCCGATGATTTGTTGCTAAAATGCTTGGGTGCTGATCAAGCTAGAGTGGCCATGGGTGAAGTTCATGAAGGAATTTATGGAGCGCATCAGTCGCCCCCTAAGATGAAGTGGTTGCTTAGAAGAGCTGCATTTTATTGGCCTACTATGATGGCCGATTGTTTTCGTTACTACAAGGGATGTGAAGAATGTCAGAAATTTGGTAATATTTAGATGGTACCTGCTGCATTGCTTCATCCTATTATTAAACCATGGCCTTGCCGTGGATGGGGATTGGATTTTATTGGAGAGATACATCCTTCTTCTTCGAAGGGTCATTGCTTCGTGTTGGTTGCTACGGATTATTTCACAAAATGGACTAAAGCCATTCCTCTCAAGAATATGACCCATAAGGAGGTAATTGAGTTTATTACTGAGCATATTATTCATAGATTCGGCATTCCACAAACTTTAACTACGGATCAAGGAACGTCTTTTATGTCTAAAGAAGTGTGAATTTTTGCCGATATGTATAAAATCAAATTGCTCAATTCATCTCCATGCTATGCTCAGGTCAATGGTCAGGCCGAGTCTAGTAACAAAACTTTGATAAAGTTGATCAAGAAGAAGATAGAGGAACATCCCCGAATGTGGCATAAAGTTTTGTCTGAAACTTTATGGGTTCATCGTATATCTAGACATGGTGCTACCAAGGTCACTCCTTTTGAGCTTGTTTATGGTCAAGAGGCCATTTTGCCTGTTGAGATAAATCTAGACGCTTATAGGCTTGCTAAACAAAATAAGCTTTCGGTTGATGAATATTATGACTTGATGATGGATAACATTGATGAAGTGACCGATAAGCGTTTACAAGCTCTCAAGTAAATTGAGAAGGACAATATCCGAGTTGCTAGAGCATACAACAAGAAGGTTAAAGAGAAGACTTTTCAAGTTGGTGATCTAGTATGGAAGACAATATTGCCACTTGGTACTAGAGATAATAAGTTCGGCAAGTGGTCTCCAAATTGGGAAGGTCCATATCGAGTATTTAATATCAATGGCGGAAATTCCTATATGGTGGAAATCCTATAAGGAGAAAGTTTGCCTAAGGCGTTGAATGGGAGGTACTTAAAAAGATACTATCCAAGTGTTTGGCAAGAGGCATGAAGTGGCATATGGCCGATATTTGGATATCGCCCTTAGAAATTATAATGGCCGATGAATTCTGTTAGAACATCGCTCTCAGGTGACAATTTTGGTGCTGATATGTTTTATGGTACGCAAGCTTTACCAAAAAATAGGGGGGCATATGTTGACAACCGAAATTGGCACAGGCCGAGGCAAACCGGTCAGACGGGTTTGCTCCGACCGGTTTGACCGGTCCGGGACTGGATGGTCCGGTGCTTTGAAGATCGCAGCAATTGACCCGAGTTGATCGATTGTTGCGGTGCTTGGGACTCAAGAGGACCTCAAGAGTCGGTGCAAGAAGCAAGACGGAGGATTGGCGCAAAAAGGAGAATCCGAGCCCAGACCGGTCTTACCAGTTTGGGGGACCGGTCAGACCGGTTTGCCCATTGTAATTCGACTAGGTTTAGGATTCCGAGATTGTAACGAGTTGTAACTTGGTTTCCTTGCAGGACAAGCCCTACCCTCCCTATAAATATAAGGGGATTCGGCCGATTGAGGACACACCCAATCGATTCAATCAAATCTACTATTTTTGCCTTTACTTTTTGCACTATCCAACCCTAGCTCTTCCAAACCCTAATTTGCTGTTCTTCCTTCGTCTCTGCGATGTTTGAAGGTGCCCTAGGTGGCCTGCCGACCCTAGGGCACCCCTATATGCGTCTACCCTGGCGGATCCTTCCGGGTGGCGTTCTTAGGGCTCGCTCCCAACTTCTCTGGAGGAAGCGGTCTAACCGGTTTCCCGGACCGGCCTGACCGGTCTGCGCAGGGAAGCTGCGAGCAGTTCGTGTTACATGCTACATGATCTAGCGCTCTCGTGTGTTGGCCGAATTCTGCGTCAACACTCTGCTACTAATTGCCAAACAACTAAATTCTTGGGCAGGATGAGAGGAACTTATTTTGCTCAGTTCTATTTTCTCTACGGTCTACGTTAGGTTACTTATATCTCTGAGTCAACTACATTTCTCTTGAGTGGTTGTGCGCGGTGTTCAGGTTAGCACATTATTCGACAGTCATGGGTTGACAAATGACAAGGTTATTAGAACTAGGCATTTGAATATAACACTGCATTGAGTTTTGTCATGATATCCTTATTTGCTTTTTGATAGTTGCAGTGTAACCAAGTCTATGCGTTGTGCATTAGGCTAAAACAATATATGTTTGCACACTTCAGAGTGCTAAATTGAGAGTTCCATATTACTACTTAATGGCAACAGTACAAGGATCATGGGTGCTACCAGGGTTGCATTGGTTGAAGAAAGAAGGCCAGAGACATGTGGCTCCAGCAGGTATCTATGTTTGACTCTGTTGATATCCTAAATCACCTATTATGCAACATAGAAACAAATTGGCCAATTGATGGTTGTGCCACGGTCCTTCCATTTCCAGGTATCATTCATCCTCCGTCCGGACTTTGATTGTTTTTTATTGTTTCAGGACCATGAACTATTGATGTCATGCTTCAATACATAGTCCTACAGATGCTTAAACATAGTTCTACATACTGCATCAGTGTGCCTTTGATGGAGCACTCTAACAATGGATAATGAGGTAAACAATTGATAGTAAATATTTAAGAATGGAGATGCTACTTGGACACAATTGAAAGTTCTATTTTCTTATAAATTTTCTTTTCTAAATTGATAGTAAATATTTAAGAATGGAGATGCTACTTGGACACAATTGAAAGTTCTATTTTCTTATAAATTTTCTTTTCTAAAAAAATGATGTTCCTGAGCAAGATTAGATCACGAACAGAGCTAGCAGAGTTGGAATGTGCTAGCTCAAGGGAAGAAGTATCCTCTCAATGGGCATGATGTCTCTCATATTTGTATTTAGAAAATATGTCTCTGAAAAGAGAGAACACTCAAGTATTGAAAGTGCATTTCACAGTAAATGTGTTGGACAGGTATAGCCATGAGATGACGGTGTTGTTGTGATTAGTTGAGGTAGGGCAAAGTTGCTCGTTCATATGCAAAATCATTTAGTGCAGCAACTGAAAAAAAACATGTAAGATTTCTTAATATCATGCTAGCACCTTTTAACAGCTTGCATCTCTGGTCAGGCATCGATCAAATTGGTCCATATGCTTTTCCTTCTCCATGCATCAGAATAGGTTTGAAGACCTATCGTGCTGCTACTCCAAATATACTCTGAAGGTCAGAAAACCTACTTCATTGGCCCCTCTTCCGATTGCTCTATGCTGGTTAATTGAAGTGAAAATCTGGTAGCGATCTCGTTCTACGATGTGGTATGCCTGAGTTAGATTGAATATTCGGTATGTTTGGGCCTTCTTCTGATGGCCTTGACTAATATTCACAAATGCCGTCCAAGTAGGTCTGCATATTAGTCACATTTTTTTTAAAACTGATATTAGTTACATTTTATCATAGTGATTGCATGCAATTTTATACACTGAACTTGTTTCAGATCTGAAACACTGTTACACAGAGAATTTGTTACACTCCTCTCGCACAATGACTCGTACAGGCCAATGCCTTTTCCTAAATTTCCATGATGGATATTAGCATCCAGCTTGTGTAAATGTATGCATTCATCTCGCATCCGTTAGATCTTGTGATTTATTAAACTGCTTTTCATAATAGCTATAATTTAGAGTATGTTATATATGTTTTCCCCCTTCTCAGTACTTGCAAATACTTGACAAACATAAAATTGTGAAATTTTTCTCATACTAATTCAATACCTTATTAAGCTGGAGTGAGATTATTTTCAGTGCTGAGAAGGATGTGCTATCTGCTATTCGTCTTTTCTTTCGCGTCAAAGAAAATGTAATGTGAACAAAACCAATCTATCAATGCTTCTTGTGTCTTAGGAAACAGTTGGAGAGGAAAGGAAATTCAAAGCCACAGCTATCCCTGTTTCATCCTCTGTCTACAGATGCATTGCTGGAGTACACGCAACAATGTTGTAGTGGATGTGCTCATGATCAGATCGTGTGTCTCTCCTAGCGTTGCAGGTTGATTTTGATTGACTCTGAACCTAAATAAACGAATGCATTTGCAAATGTAGTCCAACTTGCATTGTTTAGGGAATTCTTGTGTCAGATATTTTTTATTATTCATTTAAGCAAACCTTCTTATTCCTGTCACTGTCCGGCTCTCTTTGTCAATGAATGCATAATACAGTGTTGTTTTAATATTTACGATCAGCTTCAACTGTCAAGCTCATGCATTTTACGGAGTCACTCCGTACCATATTACTGTTGTGCTGATTCAGTGATTATTACATGCCTTAATTCTATACTAGAACATGGTAATCACACTTACGGTTATCCATTTGCTTTGGTGTAGTATTGGAATAATAGTATCTTGTAGTTGGCAATTAATATGGTATTTGTATGCCTAGACCGCAAATGTATGCGCCATCAAATTGATGAATAAAAAAACCACATTTGGTCATTCAAGTAAATTTAGGGTGTGCTCATGGAAAATGTATATCTGTCAAGAACAATAGTAGTTTTGCAAATAGAGCTTCTTTCTAAAAAATGGACAGGCCGTTGGTAGATGTCAATGTTCTTCTACTACGATCTGAAACAATGGATACATTGAAGGAGCAGAACAACTTAAATTTCTTAACGCACTGAATGGAAAACATTTATTTTTAGGTGCACTAGATAGATCTAAGGTCCTGTTTGGCAGAGCTCTAGCTCCCAGCTCTACACAGAAGCTGGTGTTTGTTTAATAAAATAAAATATCGTAAACTACTAATTTAAATATAAAAGAAGAACAAAGTGACTCAACGAAAGACCCTCGATCAGCCCACAGCTCTAGCTCTACAGATTTCTAGAGCCAGGAATGAGCAGCTCTAGCTCTACAAATTTGTAGAGCTCTACCAAACAGGACCTAAAATAATACATAAGCATCATGCTCTTTATTTCTTAGCACATTATTTTTCATTAGCAGATCATTTTTTGAATGTTTTCAATGTTTTTGACTGCATAATTGCAATTGATGCTTAGTATTACCATCCTTTTATACCTCGGGGAGGCATAAAAGAAGAACCATCGTAGTTTTTTTTAAAAAAAAGTTTCAGACTTTTAGGTATGTTAAAAGACCATTTCAAGGGTGTTCTTATTTTTTATGATTTCAAGCAGATGCAACTTGGCTCATCCTTGTGCGAATCAATGAATACTGTCACATGGAAGACGATGCAACCGTGATTACTCCAGTGACCAAGATTGAAAATTGATCTGTTTAGCTATTCTATTATTTTAAACTATTTTGAATTATTGATGATTTGTTTGAATCATGTTATCCAATCTATTCATATTATTTTGTATTCTCTTGAATTATAAAATATATGTGTCTCTATGTGTGTCTTGTCACTTATATTTAGCGCTCTCAACAGACATTTTTTCTCACCAAAATTTTATCCCTTTTACAATTTTGTTTCCTTCCCGTAACAACGCACGGGCACGAGCCTAGTGTGTCAAATAGACAGGAACTGCCTAAACTGTTGTATATGCCCTAAGAAAAGTGTGACGTGGATTATTGGAAAAAGAAAACAAATTCTTTGGTGAATCATTCAAACAACAATAACATAATAAAAAGATGAATAAAGAAGCATCAATACACTAGCTTATACCAATGCATATGAAGAATCTTTCACATCTTGGTGAAACAATTTGTGCGCACAGAACTGTGATAAAGTTAGGAAGAAGGCCTTTATTTAGTATCAAAGTTTAGTTTTACTTTTCTTCAAAAGTTTTAGTTTCATAGGCAGTAAGACTTTGTGTTGTTTTTAATAAACTACAGAATTTCAAACAAATCATGAAGAGGTAGGGTTTTGGGCCAGAGGGGGAAGGAGGCTTCATCAGAGCTTATTCAAAAGTGACCAATTGTTACTTCCAATAAATACTTTTGGGAAAAGGTGCAAAAACAATTTCCAACACTGCCTAACTCAGGTGTCAAAATTTTTGGCGCTTCCAACAGTGGCTCTATCTTGGGACAAAATCTACACCTACTTCTCCCAATCGTGCCAAAAAAACCAGTTCTATGTAAGAACTCCGTAGTGCATTTTTTTTGGAAAAAAAAAACTAGTGACCCGACTTTCTCCGTTCTGTGTTGGCGTGTTGCTACGTCTCTTTCCCATGTTGCAGCATGAGACGATTCGTTTGAACATTTTTTTCTATGTTGTCACGACAGGTTGTTTGTTCTCCGTGAAAACATAATTGTCATCTTGTCAACATTTGTAGCATCGAAAAAGACCGATATGTAGGTAAATCATAAATAAAAACTTGATATAACTTGATTGTAATTTCAGACATGTGGTAGCCTGGTAGGTGAGCGTAACCTTGTAATCAAACAACAACACCAATAAGGGTAGGGGTGGAAACGAGCCGAGCCGAGCCGAGCCGGCTCGGCTCGGCTCGTGAAAGCTTGGTCCAATGGTGGCTCGGCTCGGCTCGGCTTGGTCCAAAAAATGAGCTAATCTTGAGGTTCGGTTCGGCTCGTTTACAAGCTCGAGCCAGCTCGAGCCGGCTTGCGAGCCTGCATGCTAAAAAGACTCTAAGAGAAGTGGAGTAACTAGATAATGTGACAATGTACAAATATTAATATAAAAACATAATTGTTGGGTTACTGACCGAAGCCAATAATCCCAAACAATAGCCAAGACAGAGAAAAGGTGACAAGCAACAATATATTACTTATCAACAGTGTTCTCAGGAATCAGCCCTTTACACGTTGGCCCTGGGTCTCCTTTTATAGGGAGGCCAAAGGGCACTTTTACATTCCTCTTATGCCCTAGAAAACTAGGCATCATACTCTAGACTATACAACTTAGATGTTCCAGGGACATAACTGTACATTCGCAACCAACAGTGTGAATACGTGGACTAGTCACACCGTGTATGACTCGGTTTGGACTCGGTCTTCCCTGGCTTCGTCGGTGTGCCGGAAGGTGCAGTCAGCTTCGCAGCCTGCTTCTGACTCAGCCACCGAGACGTCCTTGCTCCTCCGGTGTCCGAAGCTGTTAGCTCAGCATCAGTCCTGCACTAAAGCCACGAACGAAGCAGACCAGGATCTCGCTCATCACTTTTAGTACTCAACAATATCTCTGTTTCATTAAAACAAGGACAGAAGCTGTTTTGCGATCATGTTGGATACTTCGTTCATTCCCAGATATGAAGCTGTTCTTGGGGTGACATACAGAGACGAAGCCAAAAATAGTCTCCCCCTTATAAACGAAGCCAATGTGTTCAATAAGTTTGTTGGAAATTTGTTAGAAGATGTTTCTTGACAGGCCAATCCCCCAACAATAATAGTCAACTCTAAAAGCATAAATGATAAAAATATTACTATTTAATGATAGGAACAATCCCAATTTGCAAAATAAAAGTAAGATAACAAGTCATTACATCTTATAGAAGAAGAAAATATCATCTTCAATTATTTAATATCTACTCGTAATTAGCAAGTCACAACTCTCCAATTATCCAACTATCGATATGCATATGTACATCATCTAAAAGTATATACAATTTTAGTACAATCTTGAAAATATATTTAAAATATAATATAAAAATAATATTTAGAGTCCTGACACCAAGCTTGTTGAGCTTGTGAGCCGCTCACGAGCCGGCTCGGGCTTGGCTCAGTTCACTGACGAGCCAAAACATTGGCTCGGGCTCGGCTCGTTTGGAATTCGAGCCGAGCCAAGCTAGGCGAGCTCGAGCCGAGCCCGAGCCGAGCTCACGAGCCCGAGCTTTTTGGCCACCTTTAAATAAGGGGCTGTTTAGATTCGGTGAGAAACTTTGCGAAGTTTACCGTAGCAATTTTAAACCAAAGATTAGGAGGACTAAACATGATCTAATTATAAAACTAATTACACGGATGGACGGAAAATCGCGAGATGAATCTATTAAGCCTAATTAATTCATCATTAGAGATTGTTTACTGTAGCACGACATTGTCTAATCATGGCCTAATTTGGCTTAATAGATTCATCTTACAATTTCACCGGGGGTTATGGAATGAGTTTTGTCAGTTATCCACATTTAATACTTCTAATTAGTATCCAAACATTCGAATTTATTGTAACGATGAAAAAAGTTGGCGAACTAAACATGGTCTAAATCGAAGCTAGATGGATGGAAGTGAGCCCTAAGGGCTATGTCGTCTTTGACCAATGACCAACTACGCAGACCCTTTTTATGTGATGACATCACATCAGGAACCAATCTATACATTTTGCTAAATATTATGTTATATTTTCTGACCCCTGACTTAGGTATGCCGTCTCTTATCTTGTTTATCCTGACTATGTTACCACAATGTAGTATGGTCAAAGCAAGCTTTAAATCTCCAACATGATAATTAAAACATACTGGTTTAAATTTGATGGCCTTGTTTGTTAGTAAATATCATATGATGCATAAGAAAGCTTTAAATCTGCTCAACAGGATAATTAAAACATACTGTTTAAATTTGATGGCCTTGTTGGTTAGCAAATATCATATGATGCATATTATATCAGTGTTTATTTGAAGTTTCATATTACTTTTCTTTTTACTGGAATGGAGTCTAACCAACAACTAGCAAGCAGAAAGTGTTATTAGTTTTCTAATTCAGATGTTAAAGGCTTTTTTTTTATATTTAAGGTTTTCTATCAAAAACGGGCCCTAGCTGTACTATATTTATTTATTTCACTCTTAAAAGCTGCACGTGATATTTCGTTCGTGTTCGGATGGGGATCAAAAAATTGATCCCTGCATTAAATGCTACTTTGACCGTTAATTAAGGGTATTAAATAAAGTCAGTTTACAAAACTACCTCCACAACCTCCTGTCAAATTCGCGAGATGAATCTAATGAGGCCTTTGACCACGCGATTAGAGGATAATTACTGTAGCATTACTGTAGCAAATCATGGATTAATTAGGTGCAGTAGATTCGTCGCGCAAAGTTGCACTCATCTGTGAAAAAGGTTTTGTAAATAAACTTCATTTAGGCCCTCATGCATGCGACAGTAATCCGGGACAATTTTTTTTTTTTTTTTTTTTTTTTTGTCCCGGGCTGCCGAACACGCCCTTCAATCCATTCCCCATTTTTTTTTAGGTTCCCCCATTCATTTCGCCCTTCCATTTCCCCTCCACTGCGCTGCCACCCCTCCCCGTGGGAACTACCCTCCTCGATCCCCTCCCGAACCCACCGGCGGTGGCGGCGGCAGCGGCAGGGAGCGGCGGCTGCGAACTCCCCACAGGTCGCACCTACTCGGTAAGTAGTCCTCTCTTCACCCCTATGCCGCCTCCGATTTCCTCGAGTGACGGGGGACCCTACCAGTCTCAGATCCGTGGACTGATTTTTGGGCATTTCCTGTTCCCGATTGGTTTTGTGATCAGTTCATCGATCCATCTCCCTTTCCCCCGATCTAATCTGCTCTCAATCTCTGGCAGGATTGGATTTTGCCTCCGCGGTTACTGATTCGTTTGTCGCCGCGGCGATGGGAGGAGGGGCTTGGTGGTCTCCGTAGGGAATTCTCGGTTGCGTCCTTGTTGTGATGGCTTCGGCTGCCGCTCCCGAGGTCTTCGCGGAGAAGAAATGCGACAAAACCGTCGCGGGTAGCGCCGCACCATTGACTTCCCAAGGACAGTCCCAAGAGTCGTCTGAGAACTCCACCAAACTGGGGCCTGCTTCGCCGAGTGAAACTACGACTGGCGATGTGGCTGCATCCAGTGGGGTGAAAGAAAACAGCAAGGACATCACCAATTCTGCTGATGGTTCTGTGAAGCTGGATGACGGTGAAGATGCCGATAAGAGCTCTCTAAGGGGGAGCGTTAAGGATAGCTCAGTGTCAGCTAAATGCAGCTTCAGGGCAAGCAGCCTGTCAAAAGCCAGCGGGAGTGCCAAGGTCAGCGACCAAGCTGCTGATATGATCGAGAGTGGCAAGAGTAGCCTCTATCGGGCCAGTGGTGGCAGTGATGTGAGCGACGAGAGCACCTGCAGCAGTATATGCAGCAGTGTTAGCAAGCCCCACAAGTCGAATGACTCAAAGTGGGAAGCAATTCAGGCGGTCCGAACGAAAGAAGGCTCTGTAGGTCTGGGTCATTTCAGGCTGCTCAAGAGGCTTGGCTGTGGTGACATTGGCAGTGTGTATTTATCGGAGCTTAGTGGCACGAAATGCTACTTTGCTATGAAAATTATGGACAAGGCATCTCTAGCAAGCCGTAAAAAGCTGCTGAGGGCACAGACTGAAAGGGAGATATTGCAGTGCCTGGACCATCCTTTTCTTCCAACATTGTACACTCACTTTGAGACGGATAAGTTCTCATGCTTGGTGATGGAGTTCTGCCCTGGAGGTGACCTGCATACCCTAAGGCAAAAGCAGCCTGGCAAGTATTTCCCTGAACAAGCTGCCAAGTAAGTGCCTTGTTTCCAATCATTTGTTGGTTGACTGCAATGCATGGGAAGTCTTTCTTTTGTTATTTTTTTATAAAGCATTGAGTTGGTGTATACTAAATGTAGTGATTTGGATAATTTGAGAGACCATCACCATTGATATACAGTACCAAACAAATTAGATGCTATCGCCTAAATTTTTTGCGCTTATTATATAATCTTTAGCATGGCTCAGATTACATATATTGTGGACAAGATTACATAGTAACGTCTAATTGGGGGATAACTGTCAGCATCATCACCTCTCATTAATGCTGCGCTTATATTGTTCTCCCCACCATATTGTGTGAAAGTCAGTTGTAAAATCTGTTTCTTTCAAATTCCTGTTTTTGCAATTTAGCTATCATTACTTGTTTTGAACTTTTAGTGTTATCCTGTTAAAAGTGTTGAATGATGGGCTTTTGGTTATGTGAACTATATGGCTATCCTGAATCTGTTATTCTTACCAAGTAAATACACTCTCTTGTGTGGGTCATCTTTCTTATTAAACAGTTACTGATTTTTGAGAAGCAGTTTGGATTGCCTCCCTGGTTGATGTTACCAGGGAACCATTGAATTTGAATTGTTCCAATTGATTGATTGCTTGTTGAACATTAAGCGCCGCTGATGTATACCTGTCAGCATTTCATGTGGCACTGACTTGGTAGTTAAATGAGATTCTTGGGTCTTGGGAGGATAGTCACGGAGGAGTTTCTAATTAGCATTGTTTGCTTAAAACTTTCAGCTTAAAGGTCAGACTTTCAGATTGTTCCATGTCTGATACAATTCTGATATAACCCTTTTGATCCATTTTACCGTTCTACTCCGTTCAAACTAGTTGAGTTGTCAACCAAGAAATGCTTTAAACTTTGCAAGTTTAAGGATGATGTGGCATATGATTTTTTCACCCGTTGCATTTGGATAGCTGCCCTGTTCTTCTTTTCTCCCCATTTGATATGATTGTTGCTAGTCCCTGTAGTACATATCAGCACGGGCTATTTATTCTGAGAGTAGATGTGAAATAATATAATAATAAATGATGGTATCTTTGTTTGTGCAATGCATTTTCAGGCAAATGTTTAATTCAACTTCTTAAGAAACTTTAGGACACACACACCTGAATTTTAGATTGGTTTTTGAAAATGTAAAATACTTCCATAGATTATAATTGTTTAGGTTTACAAATATATAATAATAAAAGTGGACCTTTTAATCTAAAATTGTTCCTATTGAATGCATGGGATCGTCTCTGGATTTTAAATCATGTCTTCTTTTGAAAGTCTATTTCTACATGATGTTTTTGAACAGTGAACATTGCAACCATATCTGTCACTGAGAAGATTATCAACAGGCAGCATTACAACATAGGAAATTGCATTAGCAAACATACTAAGAACAGCTTCAGTATCTGACGGCATGTCAATAGTAGTTCTCGACTTCTCGTTACTATTTGCTACTGTTTGGGGATTAAGTATGTGTATAAGCATACCCTCTGTTTGACATCTGATTTTAGCATAGTTATGCACTTATGCTTATGTATCTAGTGCCTAATTTAGTTGTACTCTCATTTTCTTGTGTCATTTCAGCACATGTATCAAGTTCTTTATCAAATTTTATTTTAATTGTGCGATTCCTTCAGACCCTCATGCTTTGTTTTCATTTTGATACTTGTATTTGAGATGAACCATGAGTGGAACCTTTAACCTTTCAGACTTATCTCTGCTACCCCTCTTGTCTTGTGTAGACATTTCCTTTTTTCCCTTAACATATCGAGGTATTTCATTACAAGTTGATGTGTGTAAAGGAACTTTTGTTTTTTCTTTCTTAAATGACAGTTTCTCTTGCATTGATATGTCCACCAGTTTCCGATGCTACAGAATATTATTCTGATTCTTTCTTGGAATTTAACATGATATGTTGCCCTGATTCTTGTATCATGGACAACTGCAGGTTTAAGAACTTACATTGACGTCAAAATGTATGCAGGTTTTATGTAGCAGAGGTTCTTCTGGCTCTGGAATACCTGCATATGCTTGGTATCATATACCGTGATTTAAAGCCAGAGAATGTTCTAGTGAGAGAAGATGGCCATATCATGCTGTCGGATTTTGATTTGTCCCTCCGATGTGCTGTGAGCCCTACTCTTCTGAGATCTTCTAACCCCAGTGCAGATAACCAAAAGGGCAATCCAGCTTACTGTGTGCAGCCTGTGTGTATTGAGCCTGCCTGCATCCAGCCATCTTGTGTCACGACGACAACATGCTTCTCTCCTCGGTTTTTCTCCTCGAAGTCCAAGAAAGAGAAAAAGGAGAAGAAGGCAAAGGCAGACTTGGCGAATCAGGTCAGACCACTTCCTGAGCTTGTTGCAGAGCCGACAGATGCAAGATCTATGTCTTTTGTTGGCACCCATGAGTACTTGGCACCAGAGATTATAAAGGGCGAGGGGCATGGAAGTGCTGTGGACTGGTGGACGTTTGGGATATTCTTGTATGAGCTTCTTTTTGGCAAGACTCCATTCAAAGGTTCTGGCAATAGGGCGACTTTGTTCAATGTAGTTGGACAGCCTTTAAGGTTCCCAGAATCACCAGTAGTGAGTTTCGCTGCAAGGGATCTTATTAGGGGGTTGCTCATTAAAGAACCACAGCATCGATTAGCTTATAAGCGTGGGGCCACAGAAATAAAACAGCACCCCTTCTTCGAAGGTGTTAACTGGGCACTGATAAGGTGTGCTACGCCACCAGATATCCCCAAGCCAGTCGAGATCCCTCGTTCAGTAGCCTCGTCAAGCCAGAAGGCTACATCAGCAGCTGAGAAAGGTTCAGATTATCTTGAATTGGAGTTCTTTTAGTGGAGTCATATATGACCGCCCATGTGCAAGTTGTAAAGTTCATCTTTTTGTTTTCCTTAGACTTCTTTTTTTTTTCTTCCTCTGGATTCTTATAACTTTATATGTAGATGCATATGGTCCTAGTGCCGTTCTCTTAAAGTTTGGTTCGCAGTCCATTTCATTAGATGGGAGCCTTCACCAGGTGGAGTTTGTAAGCTGTCACTGGTTTACCTTGCACTAGGTTCTCCCAATAACGTGGAAACATTTTTCGTTCGAAATGCAGACTGCGATTTTGCAATCTGTGGAAGGTCATCACACTTGTTATGGTAAAGTGTCAGTCGTGGCAGTTACATGCCCGTGCGAAATGATTTGGATTTTCGGCATTTGCTGTCCCTTTGTCCACTCACCACAAAGTACTCGGCTTGCTCATTATGGTGTTTGAACTAAGAGGCCTCTAAAATCCTTGGTGACGACCATACAACTTTTTGTGACGACAGCGCGCGTGGGACATCTAATTTTTTGTCATCCTTACGGATGGCCAACACCAGTTTTAGAATTGCCCTAATATTTTTGTCACATGAGAGAGATGATTTCCTATGGATTTGCCAAAATCGTCTACGTGGCAAGACACATAAGACGTCCAGCGTGGCGAGAGCATGTGAAATGACAAATTTGCCATCACCAGCCCACTCTTCTGCTACTTCCACAACCTATGACAATTGGGTCCCACATGTCATCCCTAACCTCCCTCTCTTCCACCTCTCCGCATCCCCAGTCACTTGAAGGAGTCTGATGACAGCATCTGGCCCTCGTTGCTGCCGCCTCGCCGCGCGGACATGGGCGACTTGAGGAAGCTCGGCGTGCCCGGCCTCGACGGCGCCGACGACTTCCTGGCGCCGTTGCCGCCCATGGACAGTGTCCTGGTCACGTTCTTGATGTTCTTGGGTGGCAGCCGGGCCATCGGCGACGGCGACGCGTCCTGCTCCGGCGCCACGGCGCCGCCCTGCAGCCGCCTCTGATCACGCTGCCTCTTCCGCTCCTGCTCCTCCTCCTTCCTTGCATTGCCATACTCCTCCAGCATCTCCAGCAGCACCTCCTGCATGGCGTGAACACACACAGAGATAACGTCGCTCAATTCGATATGAACGGCCATGGAGATTCGATTGCAGAAGAACAGGGAGTAAAGCAGCCTCTCTCCTTCTCCCAAGCAACAACCTTCGCCGTCAGAGCTTGCCGCCGCTGCGTCTCCCCCACCACACGGCCGCCCCGAATCAGCACGTCGTGGCAGTGGCTCCCCACCACCAGCCCCTCAAGCGCGGGCCCTCCCTTCATCCTCAGCAGCAGCTGTTGATTCTCCCCTTCCTCATGCGCATCGTCTGGTTCTGCCGCTAGTGACATCGCTGCGGCGGCGGCGGCGGCAGCAGCGGGAGGAGGCGTCACGGTGCAGGGTGGAGAGGCAGGCGTGGGGGTCTCGGGGCGCGAGGGAGAGGAGGTGCTTGGCGCGGGCGCTGGGCGACGGGGACGCCATCGGCGGCGGCGGCTCGGGGCTGAAGGTGGAAGATGATTGAGAGAAGAGAGACGAGGGAAGTTAGAGAGAGGGATGTGTATGCAGTGGATTGGCGAGGGCAGATGGGTCATTTTACATGGTCCGTCCATGCTGGCTGTTCGACGTGACCTGCCATGTAGGCAAATTTGGCGAAAGTGTAAAAATTTTTCTCTTTTCGATGACAAATATGTTAAGACAACAGTAAAACTAGCATTTGAATGCTGGCCATCCATAAAGATGACAAAAAATTAAATATCCCACGAGTAAGTGACATGCTGAATAACCTTCGTATTTTATGTTGTTGGGAAGGTGCAAAACCTGAATAATCCAATCTTCCGTGTGTAAAATTGATGAAGTGATGACCAGAGAGCATGATCTCCGCAGATAATGGCCGTGTTCAGATGCAGGGGACAATAAATTGTCCCTAAGAAATTTCGCATGCATGGAGTGCTAAATAAAGTCTATTTACAAAACGCTTTCACAGATGAGTGCAACTTTGCGCGACGAATCTAAGGACCTAATTAATGCATGATTTGCAACAGTAATGCTACAGTAATCATCCTCTAATCGTGCGGTTAAAGTCTCATTAGATTCGTCCTGTGAATTTACCAGAGGTTGTGAAGGTAGTTTTATAAACTGACTTTATTTAATATTTCTAATTAGTGGTCAAATAGGATGAAAAAAATTTGTCATACCATCTAAACACTGCCCGTCCTCTTTGCACAAAATTGTCTGTGGGCTCGTACTTTGTAGCCTCTCCGCCGCCGCCGCCGCCGCCCGCGCCGAGCGCCGCCGCCTCCAGATCCAGCGAGCCGTCCTTTCGCGGCAACTCACCTCCCCGGCTGGCCTGGCTCCAGCTGGACTTCGACCGACCGCTCCATCAGCTGGTAAGGATGCATGGCCTTGGTGGATCCGTGGATGTGGATTGTTCCTTCTCCTCGGCTCCTCGGTAATCTGTTCTCTGCCGCGAGCCGTCGAATCCAAACCCTTCATCCCGCAAGTGTTTGGTGCGGATTTTTTTTAAAAAGTATCTGGTGCGGATTTTGTTTGCTGTGTCGCGGAGTACTAATCGACCTGTCTATTTTCCAGAAATTTTGACCAAGGTTTTTCTAGGGTTTATCTGATACTCGTCCTTTCCTGCCTGCGTGATTTGATCTCAGTTTACTGTGCAATTTCTACACTGGGTACGAGCCTCGGGATGCAATCTTTGGTCCGGAATGTCTGCCGAGCCGGAATCCGTGGAGCTGCGGCGAGGCTCCTGGAATTTCCTGCTCCTGTAGCCACAAAACTGGCGGCTACCCAGTCATCCTCGGTCATCCAATACCTCAGGCCCTATGGGTTCAGTCGTCCAATCGGGGTATAATATAATTGTTACTATTAGAGATAGACGCTGTTGGGATTCCCTGCTCTCCCTGTTATTCTAATTTGTACATATCCTTTATACAGGATCAATTTCTCTGTGTGCAGAGTAAGATCATTCCCCATGATGGTGTTACTGCAACCTCTGGTCTCTGCACGAAAGCTCTCCTGGTACGGGGTTTCTCGACAGTGGGAAATGCTGAGGTTGCTTCAGATGAGGATGATTCCAGCTCTGCTGCCGTTGAGCACCCCCAACGCATCAAGTTCAAGAGGCTCGACAAGACTGCAAGGCACATTATGAATGTAAGTTCAGCATTACTTGCAGGAACTATGTAACATCTGGTGACAGTGATGTTATCACAATAAAATATAGCATCTTAGTATTTGTGGTTTGGCTTTGCAGATCTTGAACAAAGAGGCAGTTGAAAAGGTCCGCTCTGAGAGGGAGGTTCCTGATGTACAACCGGGATGTATCATTCAAATGAGATTGGTATAGTGATGTGCGTTCCTGCTTTAGTGTTATCTGGACATGTTTGTGGTATTGATCCTGAGTATTATACAGCAAGTTCCTGAGAACAATCGGCGCGAGTCTACATTGAAAGGGATTGTGATAGGAAGGCGTAATGCTGGGATCAACACAACTTTCAGACTGCGTAGATTAGTTGCTGGTGTTGGAGTCGGGTCCATCTTTCCACTGTAAGTGAAATGACACATGTGCTCCTCTACTCCATTTCTTATATCATGCTGCTCCGTTTGAACCTTATCATGCTGAGGACTGAGGTTGATGTACTTCCTGATTCTGTAATCCTTGTGCTGCCAGAATTAAATACTTAATTCAAAATTGATAATCATTCGGCAAACA
Source organism: Alloteropsis semialata (assembly GCA_004135705.1). Lineage (NCBI taxonomy): Eukaryota > Viridiplantae > Streptophyta > Magnoliopsida > Poales > Poaceae > Alloteropsis > Alloteropsis semialata. The sequence continues at coordinate 46,001,574 of CM014271.1, forward strand.
CTAAATGCCATGTTTTTAGTGGGCCATTTTGGACTGTCCGGTAGGATGGCAGAAAGGAAGTTCTTGTTCGATGGATAGTTGGATGTTTGCAGAACTGGGAAAACTGTGCTCAGATAGTCAGGTTTGGTGTCACGCTGTATTTGCTGACTTCCTAATGTTCCTCATTGTTTCTCATTCACTGATGAGAATATTGGAACTAGCTTCATTCTGGTCCTTCCTGTTGTTGCGAATCCATGAATACATAGTTAGTTAATGTCTCTTAAGTCGTAAGTGAATGATTGCCTTGCCTCGAGCATTACATTATTCCTTGGCCATCTTGCAGAATGATGGACATAATTGCTCGTGTCCTATTAGCATCCTGTTACAAATGGAGTCCATAGTTTCATCATATACTAGTCGTCCAGTTATGTTCAAACCTTGTTCTGGTATCATAGCATTTGCTGTGCGGTTGCTGTAGACATAATTACATTGGAAGAATGATAAAGTAGTATCCCCTCTGGTAACAGCTAACTGTCTTTTAGGACAGCAACAAGGTCACTAGGACCATTGATGAATATTACATTTATACTTTTTGGAACCACTTTTGAAGTCATCAAATCGAGCCATAGTTTTCTAAAGTTGAAATTATTCAAAGTGATTGACATCCAACATTTAAACGTATTGACTGCACTGCACATAATCCAAATTGATGGTTATTTGTGACTGCTGGGAGTACTTTCTGTGCCTTTTCTTCATCTATTAACAGGATCCGTCTGCTTCAGTTTTGAACATTCTGAATAGGCATAAGTTAAAGGTAAACATGAAGTATATTGTTACATTCCCATGCAGCTTCACCAGCACATAAAATAGGGGCATTTGTGCCGGTGCCCTTACTTTAGAGGCTAATGGTGAATTTGCTCTCATTTTTTTGTCTTTGTGATTTTACCCCTGGTTTTTTAAAACAAAGACAGAGCTTGCCCCCCTTCTGTTGAGAGGACTTAATGGTGTCAATTTGAGTATAAAGAGACTAGTTTGCCCAGCGGATTTGCCCTTACTTTTCTGAGTACGATGTGATTTTACCCTTGTTTTACGTCTAAGGTTTATGTAATATTTTGATAGACATTAGAATTCTTTTGACGATAAAACTCGACAAAATATTTGGATAGACATCAATTTTTTTTGACAATATAACTTGAAAAAATTTGCATGAAATCTGAGCAATCTTTGACAAATTGAGAGATTATGACACAAGTTGCATATACATTCAAGCAACGGTAGCCTGGGCAAGGATAGGCCATGGTGTTTGGTTCTCTCCTTTTACCATCCCTATTTTCTTTTTTCCCCTTTTCTGTGCCAAATCCTCAGCTACTGTAAGAGATGACAAAATCGGGCGGCAAATTGAGCGAGCAGAAGATCCAAAACTTCTCAGTGTGGGGTTGCACCCCGTTGACCACATCATGTGGCTGGAGCTGAGCGTTGGAGAGAATGTTGGCTCCAGCGATCAGCGTGGTGCTAGAGCAGGGAGACACAAGCTCGGTCCAGGATTGTCAAAGGTCAATCTGGTCCGTGGCTCGGGGCGTTGTGCAGCGCACCCGACCAGCTTGTGAAAAGAGCACAATTGGCTTTCAGTGGGAGGGCAAGAACACCAATCTCCCTCCATTTTTATTTACATGTCGTATTAGGTTTGTCTTACATCAAACTTAGCCAACTTTGACCAAATTTATAGAAAAATATAGCAACAACTATACTATGTAACATTTACACTATCAAAAAATATATTCTATGGTGGATTCAATGAGAGAATTTGATACTGTAAATGTTATTATTTTTCTATAAACTTGGTTAAAGTTGTCTAACTTTGACTTAGGACAAACCTAATATGACATGTAAATAAAAATAGAGGGAGTATAATCCTTAGATTCTCTTGTGCTCGTAGCAAATTATGTTTTTCATGGTTTGAATGGCAATCAGGCATTATTGCATTTCATAGTTTGAAGGGCTACGTGCCGTTGTTATGTTTCATTGTTTGAATGTCCACCTCTTTAATAGCTACCAACTATTTTGTTTATTTAAACTAATTCTTGATGCAACATCTTTCTTTCTTTCTTTCTTTCTTTTCATTCAGTTACTCGCCAAACATCAAAGAAATCAAGATCCTGGATAGGAAGAAAGTCAGGAGGGCTAAGCTGTATTACCTGAGGGACAGGATGAATGCAATTAGAAAATGAGACTGATTTTAATTTCTTTTTAGTATTTTGTCCTGTGTGTCTGCATGGTTTCTGAAGATGCAACAATTGCAGTTTGAGAGTCGCATGTCTTCCAACTTGGAAAGGCACAGTTCCTTGCTCCCATGCTCTTTCAAGCAGCAAGTGCCAGTAGAAAACCGCTCTATGATTCAGAATTAACATCTGTGGATCAGTCTGGGCACCCTGTCATATTTGCAGCTGCTATTGTAGCCTCAGTGCGGAAATAATTTCCCAGATCTCTTAGCTTCACTTTATCTTCAACATGAAATGTAATTCTCTACCTGTTTCTTATGCGTGGACATTCTTATTGGTACCTCCTGTTTGCGGTGGTGCTGACATAGAAAAGTTGGAATGTTTCACCTCGCCTTCCTTCTGCAGTTCTCTTCCTTCAATACTATTCTTAGTATCAAATGGACCTGTTTTTCACCAACAATTTCCTAGTGCATTACACTTGTCTGGTAGTACAAAACTATTATAAATAGGATTCTAGCACAAAAAATGTTTTCAATTAGGATTTCTCTATTTATTGCTTTGATTGAAACCTCTTCCCCCTCTATTTCTTTTGGAAACTAATGATTCCAAACAAGTCTCCTCGAAGTCTAGATGTTGTTAGAGGGAAACTGATGAATTCTTTTTCTTCCATTGTGCTCGAGCTGTACGGTTGTAGACTTCTAGTTCACTTAGCCCTGAAACTGGTAGTACTACTACAAAAGGTTCTTGATCCCAAAATTCTTTTATCATTTTGTAACAGCTCACCTTGTACTCTCTGGCAAGTTCAAAACCTTGAAATGATGTGCGTTTTGATAGGAAAGATTGATCGGTTCAATTCTTTCAAAGAGCGTACCAGACTTTTGGGGCGGAGAAAACATCCGACTAACAGTAGACGTCTAACACTCGCCAAAACTTTTCTGTCCAAAAAGGCTACTCCCAATGGGTGGTTTCATAGTCTCAAAAAAAAATGGGTGGTTTCATGTGGATTCATTCTCATAAATTAGTATGCAATGTAGGATTTTATGATGATATGATACCGTATTTAAGAAAAGAGATAGGGAATCCGTTTGGTATAGATGAAACTAAATGTGCACGGATACAACTCCTTATGAGTTTTGGAATTAAATGCTATATGGAGCATATGAAACCACACCATAAAATTGTGTATTGGGAAGTTAGTTTCAAACACCAATTTATTCTTGCCTAGGTGGCATCTTGGAAACATTAAAATGAAACCACCTATTAGGATTAGCCTAACATATGCTTATTTTTTCGGAGTTAAAACATGGATTTGCCTTGGGATCCAAATTTGTGATGCTTTCTCTGGTCTAATCCCTTCTTTATATGGCCTAACACTCCATACTGAGTTGTGCGCACGCTGTTCCTAGTGGTACCCTTAATAAGATATTTACGGGAAATAGTCTGGTCATTTTGCTTCTCTTCCTTTAGGATTTTCATATCCTTGGTTTTGGGTCTAATGCCACGGAACGCATTGCAATGACACAAATTCGATTGCAATAGGTAAGTGTTATTGCAACCACTTCCAAATATCGTTGCAACAGATCAATCTTATTGCCACCATTTCAAAATTGGTTGCGATAAGATAAAAATATTGCCACGAGTTCATTGGGTTGTGATAGTATTGAGTTTTGTTGCAAGAGATAGGCTTTTTAGCCATGAATTTCAAAATGGTTGCGATAGTGAATAGTTTTGCCACGAATATCTTGCGTTGCCATAACAATTTATTTTGTTGCAACAGGTCTACCCATATTGCAACGAAAAATTATTTTGGTTGCATTTAGTTGACAATATTGCCATGAAATTATTGCGTTGTCCTAATTTTGTCCTTAGGTTGCAAAAGCTTCCTCAATATTGCAACGAAAACTAAATGGTTGCAATTTGTTGTCGATTTCACCATGTTTCTCTGGCGTTGCAATAATCTTGTCTTTCTGTTGCAAAAGGTCGCTCCATATTGCAACCAAAACTAAATGGTTGCAATTTGTTGTCGATTTTGCCACGTTTGTCTGGCGTTGTGATAATCTTGTCTTTTCGTTGTAAAAGCTTGCTCCATATTGCAACCCTAACTAAATGGTTGCAACTTGTTGTCGATTTTGCCACGTTTGTCTGACGTTGTAATAATCTTGTCTTTCCGTTGCAAAAGGTTGCTCCATATTGCCACCAAAACATTTTGTGGCCATTAATAATTTCTCTAGCAGCTAATTATTGCATACTTTGCCAAAAAAAATATGTGAAAGTTGGGTTCGAACCTATGACCTGCTATCTGTATGAAACATGCACCAACTACCACTAAAGAAGGCTAGCTTGTTATGATTGAAAGCATTGTGGACCCCTAATCGTGGTGCATAAAAACCTTGTTTAAAATTTACTCAGTCACCTTATATATTTTCTAATTTTTAGTGCCACAGAGTATCTAAGCTTTTAATCTAATATATTTGCAATAATGACACAATATGTATGAGGTATGTGTAGATTTCTTCTAGGGCAAAACCAGCGACAAGATATAAAGCAGTACTAGTTAGTGTGCTGACATCAATTTAAATAGTAGACAAAACAGAGCAATACTAATTAATTAATATATCACGGTTAGTATAGGAACAATAACGAAACAATATATAATGTAGGCTATCTATACAAAAAATTCATCATCATGTTCTTCACTTGAAGAATTCACAGGTGCTACAATGCCATCCTCGATGTAGGTATCATCTTCATTATGTTCTTCATTAGCTAATATATCTAAGTCTGCATCATCTGGGTCTGGTACACATTCAGCAATCGCCTTGTCAATGATGGAAGCATGACCACTTATCCCTTCCATGTCGGACCTTCTCCAATTTGTCAACTCTCCATGTGTGTGCGAAACACTCATGTCCTCTACTCCCACGACCAGTGAGTCTACATCGTTTTGTTCCTCAATTTCTGCTTCTGGCATGGCAAAGAGATTTCTAGGTGCTATTCTAACAACACTGGCCCAATCCGGTTTGTTTCTCTTGGCCTTGACATAAAACACCTGCTCAGCTTGTATAGCCAAAATGAAAGGATCATTGAAATATCGAAATCTAGATGTATCAATGTCGATAATACCATACTGATCCTTACTATAACCTCTACCTTTAGTCTTTGTGGCTGCAGGCACATCATACCAGTCACACCAAACAAGATGACTTCCTTTTCATTAGGGAATTCCAGTGAGATAATGCTTTTAATACGACCATACCATTCCATATTGCCAGTACTCTCATCCCTTTTCACAACAACACCACTATTTTGACTACTCAGGTTCTTCTCAATGTGGGCTGTTCGAAACAGAAATCCATTGCGGAAACATCTGTTGAAAATCTGTGCCCGATGATCTGGTCCTTGCGAAAGGGCATAGATGTCTGCACTAGCTTTTCCTTGTGCATAGAGAATGTTGACCTGTAACCATGAACAAATCCCCATTAGAGTGGCTATACAATTATTCGAGAACTAATACACATCTTAGTTGCAAACCATGACATATACCATTAATTATTTACTTGCCTTATTCTCAAACCAGCCTACAAACTCGTCCTTGTGTCGTTCGTCAACACTTCGTGGATTAATTTTTCTGAGTTCATCCTTGTGCTCACTAAATTGAAAAAAGAGTGATCCAATAATTTATTAAAAATCTTGACAATACATAAAGGAAGATAAATCAATTAATAAATGGCATCTTACTTGATATATGAAATGGCTTCATCATAGTTTGATATTATGTAGTGCCGCATCCGATGCATGTCAGATGGAGGGAGGGATGTAGTATTAAACCCTTTCTTAGTATAGTCAATTTGACCAAATATGCTTAGCCCAGATGGTGGTTCATTCACTGCAGAGCTTTCATGCCGCTCTGGCCGATTTGTCTTTGTATCAACGTCTTCGAAGAAGCGAGCGCAAAATGTCATGCACTCCTCTGATATATATCCCTCAGCTATTGAACCTTCTGAACATGCTTTGTTCCTCACATAGCCTTTAAGTGTATGTAGGTATCACTCAATTGGATACATCCATCTATAGCACACAGGCCCTCCAAGTTTAGCCTCTTCTGCAAAATGAACTGGCAAATACATCATAATGTTAAAAAAAGCTGGTGGGAATACCATCTCAAGTCGACAAAGAGTTTCTCTAATCGAAGTGCTCATATTATCAAGTTCCTCATCTACCAGCTCCTTTGAACATATTGCATTGAAGAACCTACTAAGAGCAATCAATGGGATGACAACATCTTCGGGTAATATGTTGCGTACTGCTAAGGGTAAAAGTTTCTGCAGGATAACATGGTTGTCATGAGTTTTGAGTCCAGACATAGACAGCTTACACCCCTTGACATCCACAGATCTCCTGATATTGGAGGCATAACCATCTGGCATCTTCACTCCTTCTAGAAATTTCAATAAAAATGTCTTCTCTTCCTCACCCAAATGATACAGTGCTGCTGGTAAAGTGTACCTATCATATTCAAATAGTTAGGGAAAAATCTTAGTTGAACCATCTTAATTTACTAACAGTAGAGGAACATGTTAATATAAGTTTATGATCAGCCTAAACATTTGAGGAATAGTATATTTTATACACTAGCATGCTATTTTTCCTCTTTATCAAAGGGACATGAGATTACTGTAAGCATTACTTGCTGAAAATTAGATGACTGATTGTACCTCTGTTTTTGTTGTGAGACTTAGTATAGCATGTGGCTGTATGAAACAAGATGCAACAATGAATTCAAATAGAAAGTGTAAAATTACGAAAAGTATAAAACAGCAATATATTTGATACACTAGCATCACTAGACTTGTTGTACCTCTCGTATCCCTATATGTTTCAGATATGCAGGTATGCAGGTATGCAGCAGTACACTAGCATCACTAGACTTGACCAATATAGGTATGCAGCAGTAAGAAATAAATTAAGCCAGGTAAGGAAGTGTACCTAGAATTATTAAGTATAGGATGTTGATCCTCTCGTATCCCCATATGTTTCTGTGGCAGAACCGCCCTAATTAAACTGGCTCAAGCACGTTAACCGTCATCTCAATCACTTGATCCGGTTACCCGTACTTCAAACAGTTTAATTAGATGACCTGTCGGGTCAAGCCCGATGAAACCACCGTATTTTCGATCGAACCAATGTGCACAAGACTCCCTCGAAGGAGAGCACAGATGTTACCAACATCATCATAAGTTACAACAGTTCCACAATTAAGTTTTACAAGCCCGAGTTTAAAACACTTAGAGTACAAACCAGAGTTCTGAATAAAAGCGCGGAAGCTAAACGACGAGATACAATAACATGTTCATAAGCCCAAGAACATGTAATCAAAAGCACACAACAAGACAGTTAGTCCTCGATCCACTCAACGGTCCAACCCGCGGGAACGGTCTGACCATCGATGATCCACTGCTCGGAGCCATCAGACACATTGAAATCACACTCTAAAAAACAAAGCCACAAGCAAGGCTGAGTAACTAATACTCAGCAAGACTTATCCGAATATGGTTTATAACACCGACTCCTAAAATGCAAGGCTTTTGGCTGTGGGTTTTGTTTTGCCGAAAAGCAACTAATAGTTGATCCTAACTTTCAAATTTTAGCGATCAAGTTCATAATCATTATCAAATATCCATGTGAGCACCTTTTCTATAGCAAACATGTGGAACAACAATAATCATAGAACCATCATTATTTATCATTCTCTCCTGCTACTTATGCTGTATAGCGGACAAGCGGTATTCATAACGGAGAAGTGCCGCGATCATGATCGAATTTACACCTTGCAAGGGAAACCTGGACACACGGCACGTAAGCGCTCCTAGAGCCTTACGCGACTACCTTTCCCGTCATCTCCCGAGTATTCAGTCTAAACCCACTAGTCCCGGGTGCAAAGCCCTACTGGTCCCGGACCATATAGCCGCAATTACACCCGCCATCCGTCCACTCCCAGAGTAGTGGGAAGAAGCCCGAATACCGTTCGATTCAGGTACATCAGTTTCCTGGGACCTAGACGCCAGTATATGCACAGTACGTTCAATACGTGCCCAACAGTACAGCCATGACCTTAATTCCATTTGATACGTAGACGGGGCAAAACTCCACACCACAGGAGCATGGAACCACGCCCCGTCCACGAGCCTCATGAATTCAACATAAAGGAGAGAGCCTATGTCTCGCGAGTGACTGGAAATTACTCGACTTCTACCGGTCCTATTTAGCATGGCAGGCTAACGACCTACACATACTAGTATCTTGACATAGGAATCCTAGGGATTATGCATCTAGGGTTTCAACCATATCCAAAACTTAAATGCACAATACTTAAGTAATTACGTTGCATAGTTTTGGAAATAGGGTTATGTTTACGGTGCTTGCCTTCCTGCTCAACAGCCTTGGGCTCTACCGAACTTTGGTTCGGGTCTTCAGCAACGGGCTCAGCAGCAACTGCGGTCTCCACCGGGTCAGCAACAGGTTCAGCCACCAACTCGTACAAGCCGTCAGCGACTGCGGTATCTACATGAAATGCATCATGCATGAGTACGATGAATGCAAAGACAAAAATAAATATGATGCTCATGCTTGCGGCAAACAACCATGAACTAATTTGTCTATTTACTTCATGAGCGCTAGTGATAAGCAAACAACTTCATTATGCAGCGCATCAAGATATAAGGATGATTACTACTAGTCATTTTACCATGCAATGAACATATGAACATATATAGATACACCCACTTATGCACATATGATTATTCAAATACTAGCACTAGTTTTACTATAAAATACATNCGAACTTTGGTTCGGGTCTTCAGCAACGGGCTCAGCAGCAACTGCGGTCTCCACCGGGTCAGCAACAGGTTCAGCCACCAACTCGTACAAGCCGTCAGCGACTGCGGTATCTACATGAAATGCATCATGCATGAGTGCGATGAATGCAAAGACAAAAATAAATATGATGCTCATGCTTGCGGCAAACAACCATGAACTAATTTGTCTATTTACTTCATGAGCGCTAGTGATAAGCAAACAACTTCATTATGCAGCGCATCAAGATATAAGGATGATTACTACTAGTCATTTTACCATGCAATGAACATATGAACATATATAGATACACCCACTTATGCACATATGATTATTCAAATACTAGCACTAGTTTTACTATAAAATACATATATAACATTTACCACTCTCTTTTCTGGTTGTCAAATTTTTATAACAGCACATAATTAATATGGTGATGCACTAATATCAAGTTTTTTTTTATGCAAAAGCACTATCTAGTCTTAACATGCGATGGAAAAATGCACCACTATTAGCAAAAAGATAGCAAAAACACATATAAATAAATAGCACATGAAGCAACTGGTCTCTACAGCAAAGAACACACTTCTACTAATCTTTCCAACAAAACTTGCAAAAAGATTAGCTACTAAACATATCTATGCAACTAATTAAGCCCTATATGCTAGTAATTACTAACAGAAATAAACAGAGGAGTAAACATATAATATACTTAATCTAGTATTTTTTTCTGCATAGATAACTTCATAAGCAAACCAACAAAATTTATTTCATGATTTTTGGACTTTTCTATGATTTTCTATGAATTTTACAAGGAGCAGCTACATCAAGGAAATCAGCAACTCGGGATTTAACTAATTTGGGCCTGAAACAACTTCGCTAAGTTCATCTTTCCTCCCCAAACTCTTCTCCCTCTCATCCCAGCCGAACCAGGCCCATCTCGGGCCAGGCCCAACTCGCCTCCCTCTCTTTTTTCTTTGTCTTTCTTTTCCCTCATGGCCAGTACGTCCAGGCCCAGCAGGACCGGCGCTCCAGGCGCGCCGTCGCCTTCCTCCTCGCGACAAAAGTCACGGACAGAGGAGGGGCGGGCGCGACTCTCGGCCAGCACCGCCGCCCCCCCTACCCCTCTGCTCTTGGCGAAGAAACACCACCCCAAGGAGAGCCTCGCGTGTTCCCGGACCACGCGAACTCGTCTTGCTAGCTTGATTGGATGGGGATGGACCGTGGGAGGCTTACGACGAGGATGAACTCACGACGGATAGAACGAACCGTGATCTCAAATTCCGGCCATGGAAGTGGATGGGAAGAGTTGGGGGTGGCTTGGTTGTGTGGAGGAGGGTGTGGAGGCTCTCTGGGTGCAAGTAATCGAGGAGTGGATGAGCGAGACGCGCGCGGTGACGAATGCCCGTCGATGACCGTGGCGCCCGCGGCGTTTCTTTGAATGGCAAGCTCGTTTGGGTGTGTAGGCATGCGGAAGGGGTTGTGCTGCGGATGGACAAGGCCGAGGGCAGGTGGAACAGGTGCCCAACGGCTGCTGACCGTGGTCAAGGCATGGCCAGCTCGGACGAGGACGACGCGACCGATTCCCACTTCGGTCACGCCGGTTGCCGACGACGTGAGCGATCAGAGCAGAGCATGGCGGGGCTGTGGTGATGACAAGCGCACAGGACGCGGCATGGAGGGTGGGAACACGTGCTGCGGCGGCCAGAGGAGTAAAGGCGACGCGATGCCCATACGCGACGGACGACGACCGCGAACCCGTCACGATGGCGTTCACCGAGTAGCTCAACTTCGCGCGGTTAAAACTCCAAAAAGTACTGCATAACCAGCCCCAACCCAGAATACCAAAGTTGCAGATGGATGATAGGGCTACAACATTGAGTAAGAGAGTTTGTTCCAAAACTCAACAGATTGGGAGATAAACTGGATCAAAAACAGCCAAAAAATCACGAAATCTGCCAACACTTACCAAATTTTTGGGATTTCGAAACTGGGCTCGGCTGTTTTAGAATTAGGATTGTGGGAGTTTGGAGAAACTTCATGGGGTGAGTTTGGTACTGCTGGAAAGATCATTGGAAGCTCTACAAGATTGACAAAAGCTCCAACACAAGATAACTAGCTTAACATATTTTAATTAAGCACTTAAGACAGCAAAAAGACATGATTTTGAACTTAGCGCTAGAGAGCTAAAACACATCTAGAACACTAGCTATGCATATGAGATGCTCATGAAACTTACTAGGCATGTTAATGAGAGTATGAATGAAGCATCATAAGTATTTTAGCATGAAATATGCACAAGAAACACATAAAATGATAGCACAAGTGTTATGCATGCGATGATAAAGCACTAATGACCATGCTTGCATGTTTGCACTAGTGATCCCTTGAATGCTAGCGGTCATGCTAACATCAGAGCACATGCTAAAAGATGCAATGCATTAAGTTAGTTAGTTGATAAACGCGGGGCCAAATACCAGAGGTGTTACAGTTTCAGATGTAGCCGATCCTTCTCGCCATCCTTCGATTTACCAGCTGTTTCAAGCAAAGTTCCCAATATACTCTCACAAATATTTTTCTCAATGTGCATCACGTCCAAATTATGCCGTACAAGCAAAAATTCCCAGTAAGGTAATTCAAAAAAAATACTCTTCTTTCTCCAATTGTGCCATCTATTATCTTCGTCACGTTGCTTCCTCTTTTTTGATGCGTTGCCAAATTGAACTTGGTCGAAACTCTCATATTGTTGCAGCACCTGTTCACCAGTTAATGGCTGTGGAGTCTCCCTAGTTTCGACCTTGTTCTTGAAGCTTATCTTGTTTCGGCGCCACCTGTGTTCCAAAGGCAAAAAGCGGCGATGTCCCATGTAGCAATGTTTGCACCCGAATTTCAGCCAAAGATAGTCTGTATCCTTGTTACAGTATGGACATGCAAATTTTCCTTTTGTGCTCCAACCAGATAGCATTCTATATGCAAGAAAGTCATTAATTGTCCATAATAGAACTGCACGAAAAGTGAAATTTTTTTCACCTTTGCATCCCATGTATCAACACCCTTAACCCAAAGATCTTTTGGCTCATCAATGAGGGGCTGCAAATAGACATCAATGTTATTTTCTGGAGATTTGGGCCCTGGCATCAACATTGACATCAACCAAAACGGTTGTTTCAAACACAACCAAGGAGGCAAATTATAAGGGATGAGGATGACTAGCCATGTAGTGTATGTAACATTCAACATCCCAAATGGATTGAATCCATCAAATGCAAGACCCATCCTAACATTGCGAGGATCCAATGCAAATTGAGGATACAAATTATCCACATGCTTCCATGCCTTGGAATCAGCGGGGTGGCGCATTGTCCCATCATCGACCAGTCCTACCTTGTGCCATCGCATATATGATGATGTGGTCTCTCTCATATATAATCTTTGTAGTCGAGGAGTAACTGGAAAATACCGTAGAATTTTACGTGGTAAACGCTTCTTGGCTGCAGCAGTCCCACTCGCCTCATCATTTTCAAAGGAAGCACAAAATTTCCACCTAGACTCACCACACACTGGACATGTATCCATCTCAGCATATTTTTTCCGGAATAGCACACAATCATTGACACATGCGTGTATCTTCTGGTAGTCGAGGCCAAGATCTCGAACAACCTTCTGCACTTTCTCCAACGTGTTTGGAACACAGTGGCCTTCGGGAAGTAGGGCTGGACGAAAAGCTCGTGACTCGTTAGCTCGCTCGGCTCGGCTCGGCTCGTTTCATTTTTCTACCGAGCCGAGCTGATGTTTCAGCTCGTTATTATATCGAGCGAGTTCGAGCAGCTCGCGAGCCTAAACGAGCCGAGGACCCAGCAGAGTCAGTAGGCCAAGATATAGCGATGCGTGGCCCAACAAAGCCCAACAAGGAAACCTAACCTCCTTCCAGTCAGTCGCGCAGATGCCTCGTCTTCTCCTGCGCGCCGCCGCCACTGGCCGCAACCACGCTGCTCGGCCGCTTCATGCTCCCTCGCTCCCTCCCGTTGCGGCTCTGCTTCTGTAACTCCTCTTCCGCCTGTCCCATCTGGCAACGCAGCAGCGGCTCCTCAATCTCGCACTCATTCGGCGCTCGTCCCTCGCATGCCCTCTGCCGCAATTGCTGAGCGCCAGCACTCTGAAGGCTCAGATGAGGCAACGGCACAACATGCACATGGCGAGACGATGGAGCAAACGGCCTCGTGGATGATGAGGAGAGCTCAGCGGTGGCCGGTGGGTTTGATTTGGTTTCTTGATTTTTTTTCTATTTCTTCTTGGTACACAGCAAATAAATGCTCGATGGCCTCTCTCGAATCTTCTCTCTTCACATTCTTGTTGCTTGCTAGTAATTGATCAATTAGTGTATGAGGATTTAGCTTTTATTTGGGGAAACTATATTGGATTCCAGAGCATTGATTCGTATTTGACTTTACTACATTGGATTTTGGAATCAGTTATTTCCTGTGCTAGTCCGATTTAGTCTGTGATCAATTCTTACTGCACTGGCTCGCGAGCTGCTCGAGCTAGCTCGCGAGCTAGACCGAGCTGAGCCGAGCTAGCTTTTCTGCTCGTCATGTTAACGAGCCGAGCGGAGCTGGCTCGTTTAGATAACGAGCTGCACCGAGCCGAGCTGGTTCGCTCGTTATCCACCTTCTACCGGGGAGCACAAGAGAAAACAGCTGAAGTATGGCATTTAAAGCTTTGTTGCTTGGACCAAATATGCACTAGTGTTCGCCTAAACGCGTGTAAACCGTCGTTTACACGTGTTTAAACTGTAAACGGAGGGTATGCGTGTCGTTTAGGCCCTAGTCGCCGAATTAAACGCTAAACGCGTGTAAACGGTCAACTTGGTCAAAAAACGGTGTAAACAATGAAATTAAACTGAAGTTAAACACGTCTGCACACATAAACACACGTTTAAACGACCGTTTAGGCAATAAGGAACATGATTTGGTGGGATAATTGGTTGTTGGCGGTGGAATATAGGTTCCATAAGCGCGTGTTAAGAAAAAAATAGGAGTTAAAGTAGCGAGTATATAGGTATTATGTGTAATATGGGAATGTTGTGTCATTATGTATTATATGTATACCATAAATTAAAATTACCAAAAAAATATAGTATGGAATTATGATTTTTTTTATATATTTACAGCTACAGTGCAAGCCGTTTAAACCGTTTAATCTATCGTCTAAACTGTTTAAACGCTAAACGGAGGGTGAGCGGCTGTCTAGCGTTTAATAACAATAAAAGATACCTTAGTAGCCTCCTTGCACCCTGGATATAGTTCTTTCTGTGCCTCAGCTAACAATTTCAAAAATTTCTTAGCACAATCATTTGGCTCTGTACTGTTGTCTCCATGTATAGAACCCCTGATTACTGTTGAAACTAGCTCAGTGGCAGCAGCACCATCACAAGTTGCATCGTCATCGCTGTTGCCATCATCTATTTCTCCACTATTACTTTCCTCTTCTATGAAACCCTTATCAAACCCTCTCGATATCAAATGAATTTCAATCACTGATTTTGTTCTATATGACATGCAGCGACATCTTGAGCATGGACAGGGAGCAGTTGCTCCTTGCGATGTGCCTCTAAATGTGCTAGTAATAAATTCATTGAACCTTATTTTCCACTCTTTGGTTGCCTGACCCATGCGCATCCAACTCCTATCATCACGTGACATTCTTCCAAATCTTATGAATGTTGACAAATAAAAAATTCCTTAAGTCAATTTCATCTAAAAAAAGGAAAAAATGTTGAGTTCAGTAAATAGCATGACCATCAGTTCAGAAAAACTGTATATTTTAATTATAAATAGCATGCAGCAAAAGTAATATGCAACTTTATAGCATAAACTGTATAATATTGTGCAGATGTGCGGACAACGTAACTCATGAACGTGGTTGGCACTTGGCACAGAAGTAGTTGTGGTTAACAAAAATAAAGTACCAATTGGATCAGCTGCAGCATTGAACAGTGGCACAGATCAGAAGGTTTAATCACACCAGTGTCGAGCATCTTGGAGAGAGGCAGTAGGCCAGAAAGGACGTGAATTACGACAGCAATGAAGTACCCTACGGCAGGCAGCATGGAGGCATCTAACTTTAGAAGATACCTTGCAAGAAGTCCTACAGCGGCGTGGCGTCCTCCGCCACCAGGCAGCAGAGCACTTGACGGCACAGAACCACGGCAGGGCCCTCGTTGCTCGAGTGCCACTCGAGCCGGAGGGTGCGGCTGCCGTCGTCGTCTTGATCGTGCTTGTGCAGGAACACTGGCAGATAAAATGATTTAATCAATCTACTGTCGAGCACCTTGGAGAGCAGGCAGTAGATTAGAGACGACGTGAAATAGGGCAGTAACAAAGTGCCCTAGGGCAGGCAACATAGAGGCATCTAATTAACTTCAGGAAGTACCTTGCAAGAAGGCCAACAGCGGCGCGGCGTAGCAAATGGAAGGATGTGACAGCGACCAACAAATTTTTCTACTCATGATTGGGCGATTTGGTGGAGGGCCAGAAACAGATTTGGAGGGAGGGAGGGAGGGTTGGAGAGGCGCACCAGACGGGGAAGCCGATGATGAGTGGCGGCCGGATGGGAACACCGGGAAGATCACAAGATGCGCTAGGGATGGGAGAAAAGAAGTAATTGATACGCTTATTATTATAGGATAAAATGCTTTCCTATGGCAAACAGATTGTATTTACTTGATTGGTTTGGTGGTTAGTATGGTTACATGGAAGTGTGTGGTTGAAGGTTCAACTCACAAGCCTAGTAAATTTTTTTAGACTTTTTTTTGCCACTTCTTTAGTACATTTCACTTTTTATAAAATATATATATATCAATTTCACTCCTAATGTCAAACTTTTTGGAACAGATAACTATTAGGCAAAGTATTATTTTATTTACTTGCTAAATGTATTAGCCAAGAGCTACCCAACTAGCTAGTACGTGCACTCATCTAAGCACACATGCGCATGGGCTCATCTTCTATCTTTGCCACTTCTTATTTGCTTCTTTCTTATCTTTGATCACCAGATGTCTATAACGCGCATGATCACAGTGCCTGTATTATTATATTGACCAATTATTTAATTAGTCAAGTCTCAAGTGGATATTTTGCTCTTTTTAAAATTATCCAAATTTACGGAGTAGATGACTGGCCGGCCCCGTATTCCCATCAGACGCATTTACACGTACTTCGTTGCGTCATCGTCGTCATCAACCCATATCCATAGCAAGTCACTTGTTCCTCTGACAATATTGATTATCTCGAGATGTATGCAAAAGCCAATCTCTAGATTTGTTTACTACAATGTAACTTGGTTTCTTAGTTTGAGTTGTCTCTTATTCAAATTTGAGTGATAGTCATCATGTTTGGTTCTTTTCCATTGGGACATGCAATTTGTTTTGAGTACGTGAAAATCGTAGAGTAGACAAAGAATCCATTGATGCTTGAGGTATTGGGGAGTTTGACTCATGTGAACTGGCATAATCCATGTTAACATTCATAGAGTATTCATGGAGCCCAAGTCTCAAGTTTCCTGCGTGGAAAATAAAGAAGCAAGGAGATCACGTACATGTATACACGCACATAGCCCATGTCACGTACACGTACCTGACCTGATCCAAATCGCATACACGTACACACACTACATGCGAACGACCGCCTAGCCGGCCGCACCTACACGTACATGGACATAGCTCATGTCACGTACACATTGTTGACACCCAAAAGTGGCACGGTGACAGGCAACGGTCGGACCGGTCACCTTCAACGGTCAGACCGGTCGGGATAAACTTCTCCAAATGCAGTTGGACTTCACCATTGGATAGCTCTCGTCGAGTAGATCAAGATTAATATATAGAACGTCCAATTTGGAGTTCGGATGAGTGAGATATGGCTTCGGGAAGTCCTGCACCCTGGGTTGACTGGTCAGACCGGTGCCCTTGATAGGTCAGACCGGTGTGGTCTGTAGAATCCGAGTAGGAGTTGTATTTTGACACGAGATTTGTATAAGTTTCGACTCCACCAGGGGCAAGACCTACCCTCCCTATAAATATAAAGGGATTCGGCCGATTGAGGGTATCCCAATCGAATCAAACAACAATGCATCTACTTTTTATCCTCTAAACCCTAAATCTCTCTTCCAACCTCTCCATGCTGTTCGTCTACTGATCTCCACGATCAAGATGGCGTCCTGGTCAACCTAGGGCACGTCCGGCGACGCTCACTCCCTGACGGGGTCCCTCCCGGGCGAGATCTTCGACGGCCTTTGCTAGTTTGCTCGTAAACTAGTCGTTCTTCGCTACGTAAGTGCGTTGGTTATCCCTTTGCTGGTTTGCTCGTAAACCTCGCCGTCCTTCACCACGTAAGCGTGATAGTTACCTTCTCGAAACGATCGACTCGGCGAAACCCTAGGGCACCGGTCTGACCTTTGCCCCTGACCAGTCCGACCTTTGCCCCTGACCGGTCTGACCTTTGCCCCCGACCGGTCCGACCTTTGCCCCTGACCGGTCCGACCTTTGTCCTTGACCGGTCGGACCGGTCAAGGCAGCATCCGCCGTTCGGTCCGTTTGCGACCCGCGCGATCTAGCGCTCTCGTGTGTTGACCGTATTTTGCGTCAACATACTTTTGGCGACTCCGCTGGGGAAGAATATTCTGGTTATTCAAACAACCAAATTTTTCTGACCTAGCCATATACTTAATTGATTTACTATCTTGATTCGCCATTATAGTTGGATCTGGTCCTTTTAGACCGATTGCATCTATACTTGTAACTTTGCATCAGGCTGCTCAAGCCGTTTGCATTGTGTTTTGCTTGCTCTTACATATTGAAGATCAAAAGAGAAAGCGAAGTGTTCGTTATTGATTGCTCAAGTTATCAAGAACAATTTGATTCATTGGTCACAAGACTTGAAGCATCAAGACGTACATGGCGGGCTACCCACACACTTCACAACAATATTACTACAATGAGCCCAAGGTACAAGTTGCAAATATGTTAGATTTTTCTAATAATTATTTTGCAAGTACCACAAATCCTTATGTTGATGTTGCTAGATATGATACTAGTAGGCATATTGCATCGGCTAGTCATTGTTCAGATAATGCTTTCAATTATATAAATTATAATTCTGAATCCTACATGCAAAAGCCATTGTCAAATAATATGCATACTTCAGATTTTAATGTTACTAGCAACATGCAGCATTATTCTCATACACCGGCAGCGGAACAAGTTCAAATTCCGGTTAATGATTATCAAGGCCAAACTAACATGGTGAGTTCGGCCAGTTTTTATGAAACACCACATGCTACTAATTTTAATAATATTCAGCAAGGTGTTTCCTCTTTTAATTCATCGGCTGTAAATTCACAGTTTGTGGTTTCACCACAATACATGCCGTTGAATGAGAGAATTGGCTATGAAAATTCTACATGTCCAGCCAATTATTCTCAACCATTGTATGCTGCACAACGTATTAATAAAGTGGAGGTTGCATCGATAAATTCAGCACCATATGCAAATGCTAATAATCATAATTTGGCTCCAAGTGTTATTCGTAACCAAAGCCAAATTAATGGAAATTCAACAAGCGTGCATTTGTCTCAACATGTGCAAAAGCATGCATTAATTGCAAAATCGGAAAGTACTGTCTTTGAAATCAAAGCATCCGATTTTCTAGATGAAGAAGTCAAATACGCGGACCTCTCTGAGGAGTATCGTCAGGAATTGGATATGCTTCTTAGACAATCCAGACAGAAATACTTTTCTCAATGGGTGATCAATAAGAGAAAGAAGAATGATTCAAATTTGAGCAATAGTTCGGATATTACAGTGACCGAACGATTTGAATCTGTTCAACCAAAAGAAACAAGTTTGGCTGTACAAAATCAAGTCAAGCATAAGAAAAAGGCCATACTTGATTTTTCTAAAGCCGAAGGTGTCATACAATTTTCTAGTGATTATCACATCATTGAACGACAAGTTCTGGCTGAGAAAAGTTTAATACATCAAACTGTTGAAGATCATGACAAAAGAAATAAGGAGAAGGCATTGGCATGTCAACGCAAGGTGGTTTCCAGCATCCCTGGAAGCACCGGTCTGACAGGTCCTATTAACCGGTCTGACCGGTCCATGGAGAATATGGCTGTGGGCTGCCATCTAGAGGAGAAGCATGATATCATCTACATCAAGGTTCCTCGCCTCTCCAACATATTTGATAAGGTATGCTTTGCAAGTAATTCCCAATCAGATTCTGTGTCTTCAGTTAATAATTATAAAAGATCGATTCAGGATGGTAATTTACTTGCTAGCAATAGTATACCTTTAGATTCTATCGGCCAATGCATTGTGAAGATTAGAAAGGCTGATCATAAAAATACTTTGGCATTTAAATTTTCTACATCATCATTGCCAAAGTTTTTGTCTTCATGGTTTGCTTGTGGTCATTCTGGATTGAAAAGCAAGAAACCAAAGTTGATAAACATTGTGAAGACCGACGATAATATAGTGATCAATTCAAAAACATCGGGTAAGGGAAGCACAAGTAAAGGTATAGCCGAATGGATCGATGATAAATCTGAACCGTTCGTTTGCTTAGCTTTGAAACCTTCTCCACAAAAGAATCAGCTAAAGAAGACAAAGTACACTTTTGATTTGACTTTGTGTGATGAGCTATTTGATATCTTGGTTGAGCATAATTTTATTAAGTTATTTGATCACAAAGTCATGCCATCACTTCTGGAACTAAAAGAACAAGAATATTGTAAGTGGCACAATTCATTTGGTCATAGCACTAGCCATTGCAATATTTTTCACCAAATCATCCAATCGGCCATTAATGCAGGACGATTGAGATTTGCTGAAATTTCAGAAGATGACCAGTTGAATTCAATTGGTCTTGGTGGCAAGGGATCATCAGATCGGTTAGCATCAGCTGGTTCATGCAAAGATCCAAAGCTCCCAAGTGATGAAAAGGACATCGTCTATGACCTGCAAGATCAAACAATTATTGAGGACGATGAGCCTACAAAAATTCCAGAAGTCGCTGGGGGGCAAGCGAATATTTCTGAATCGGAACAAAAGCCGATTGCTCCTGCTGGGCTGACCAAACAGGTCGGACCGGTCAAACCGGTTGGGCACACCGGTCAGACCGGTCCTGGTCAGTGGCGTCCAAAGATCCTGGAACCAGAGTGTTCTACAGCTCAAAGAGTTAAAGACCATGACAACCACAATGGTAAAAAGCCGAAGCTCACTTTTGATGAACTTCTGGCTAAATACCAAAAAAAAAATAAGGCCAAGCGTGCTAATCAGTCAAATGATGTTGAATCATCAAGATCATCTCCTAAAAATAGTTCTGGAAATTGGAATTGGCAAAGGAAAAATTTTCATTCAGCAGCACCATATTTTCCTTTTGAACAATCAATGCCAATTCCATATGTTCCACATCCCACTTGTTTTGATCCTTACTCGTCATGGGAGTGGAATAATCCTTGGACACACACTCCTTCATATTTTAGACCATATCATGTAGAGTATGCAGCTCCAAGAGAACCTTCATATGCGAGACAACCGTACGTTGAAAATGACCGTTTTGAGCGAAAAAATCGGTCTAGAGTTCAAGACAAGAAAAAGGTTGTCAAGCAAGTGTATCGAGTTAAAAGGGATGGCCGCAAAGATAAAAGTTCAGATCTGAATATAGTTGATGAAAAGCCGACTGAGGTGTTGAAAACTTCGGCTATTGATGGCAAAGAAAAACAAAAATCGGCTATTGATCCTTCAAGTGCCAAATCTGAACTAAATGAGTTGAGAGCACCAAAAATCAAGAAGAAAGCACTGCTGTCCAAAACTGAAGCAAAGCCAAGTCATTCACTTGATTTATCTCATTGGCGGAAGAAGAAGTTACAAAAACTTGGTGCTCAAGAACTGAGAAAGATGGGCATGGCATGGGTTCCTAAAGTAAGCATTCAAACTCAAGATAAGGGTGATGTTCAAGCAAAAGGTGCAACAAAGTTAACGGAGAAGAAAAGACATGAGAGAATATTTTCAAAACTGAGGTTTGCACCAAATCATCAGAATTATTGGGATTTACATCATCCATTTGCTTTACAAATGCCATATATGCCTATATCTTGGAATTCATCCTTAGATATGTTTGGTTATCCCTCATGTTCTTATTTTGATCCTTGGATGCTATATGGGTCTTTATATCATGGAGGGTTCTCACCAAATATCTATGCATATTAATTAAATAGGTATTGCTCTTGATCATTATAAAGCCGAAATATTTAGTTCCTAGAGATGGTTTTAGTTTCTACATTTATAAATCTCTCTATACTTTATTTCGGTTGAGCATACTATTATGGACGAATTCACTATGGGTGATATTTCATTATCGTCCTTGGCAACACATATGGCCGATAAATGTCTTTGACTATCGTTCTAAAGCAATAGTCTCCCGATGAGAGATTATTTATTGACTTCAATGTTCGGGGGCAAGATATCAGCAAAATCAAATATGCTGGTGTTAGCCATCGTCCCTGTATAAATTTGGATCAGATGAATGTTTCTTGGTACGCAAGCTTTACCAAGAAACAGGGGGGCATATGTTGACACCCAAAAGTGGCACGGTGACAGGCAACGGTCGGACCGGTCACCTTCAACGGTCAGACCGGTCAGGATAAACTTCTCCAAATGCAGGTTGGACTTCACCATTGGATAGCTCTCGTCGAGTAGATCAAGATTCATATATAGAACGTCCAATTTGAAGTTCGGATGAGTGAGATATGGCTTCTGGAAGTCCTGCACCCTGGGTTGACCGGTCAGACCGGTTCCCTTGATAGGTCAGACCGGTGTGGTCTGTAGAATCCGAGTAGGAGTTGTATTTTGACACGAGATTTGTATAAGTTTCGACTCCACCAGGGGCAAGACCTACCCTCCCTATAAATATAAAGGGATTCGGCCGATTGAGGGTATCCCAATCGAATCAAACAACAATGCATCTACTTTTTATCCTCTAAACCCTAAATCTCTCTTCCAACCTCTCCATGCTGTTCGGTTACTGATCTCCACGATCAAGATGGCGTCCTGGTCAACCTAGGGCACGTCCGGCGACGCTCACTCCCTGACGGGGTCCCTCCCGGGCGAGATCTTCGACGGCCTTTGCTAGTTTGCTCGTAAACTAGTCGTTCTTCGCTACGTAAGTGTGTTGGTTATCCCTTTGCTGGTTTGCTCGTAAACCTCGCCTTCCTTCACCACGTAAGCGTGATAGTTACCTTCTCGAAACGATCGATCCGGCGAAACCCTAGGGCACCGGTCTGACCTTTGCCCCTGACCGGTCCGACCTTTGCCCCTGACCGGTCCGACCTTTGTCCTTGACCGGTCTGACCGGTCAAGGCAGCATCCGCCGTTCGGTCCGTTTGCGACCCGCGTGATCTAGCGCTCTCGTGTGTTAACCGTATTTTGCGTCAACACACATACCTGACCAAATCACGTACACGCACACTCCATGCGAAGGGCCGCCTGGCCGGCCACACCTGGCCGCGCACACTGCACGCGAGTGCGCCCTCCGACCGCACCTGCCCGTACTTGAACTGCTACGAAAACGCCCGGCAATTTTCCTACGGCGGCTGCACAATTTTTCTGTCCAAGAAATAGCGCCCAAAAAAATAGCGAAACTAGTGATGCCGCCAATTTTTCTTCCAAAACGCATCTACTAATCTGGTACCCCTGATCTCGCACACCCAAACCTAATCTCGTAGGGAAGGCCGCCATCGCAGTCTCCTACGACGAGGGTGAGGCCGCCATCACCGTCTCCTACGACTCCTTCGCCCTCCCAGACATGACGAGGGGCAGGCCATCGTCACCGTCTCCTACGATGGATCCCGGTCATTCACCTGACCGAGAGATGATGAGGAGCAGGCCGACATCTCCTATGACGGCTACTGGAGTCGTCAACAACACCGATAACCGTCCCTCTTTTGACAAGGATCAACGAGCAATTGATGTGGAGGCATCCTTTATGAAATTTCGTTCCAAGTAAGTTGTCTTCCTCCAAGTACATCTTACTCTGTGCGGCCTTAATATTTCTTCCTACTTAACCAAGATTAGTTCAGTGATGTATTCCATTCACGTATTCTAATCTGGGCACTGCCCAACAGCACATGTTGCATACCTGTCATAAGTTTCTACTACTTGCAATTGTGTTGATTAAATTTTTGATTACTACATAGTTCAGAAATTCGGAGGTGCATCATGGTATTGTGTTGATTAAATTGTTTCTCTAGACCCTAACTGGAGAGAAATTTCTTGCTGAAAGTTTCTTATGCACTAACCGTCTTGTTCTTTAGAGCATGAAAATAATCAATCATCTGTATTCTACAGTGAACTTAAGTGATTTGATATTTTGATTAGTAGATCTATGAACCAAAAGAAATTGCAAATATATTCAGATTTGCAAAGTCATAGTAACAGAAGCATCAGTGTAATGACCGTCAACTCAATTGTTCCATGAGTAATGTTTGTTTCTGACATGTTCTTCAACATTAAAGAATTACAAATAAAATTAAATCTACTTCTGGAAGAAACATTTTTTGATTGCAACCTGTTGTTATTGAAGCTGTACTTTTTCCCCATCCATATCTGGATTCGGCAAAATATGTTCCATGATATGTCATTCCTCAGGGAAAAAATCCTAATGTTTTAAGCACAAAAGAATGTCTCTTTAAACTAACTTAAACTATGGCCATTATCTGAAAATAAAGCTCAATTTCTAGTTTGTCATTATCTGAAAATAAAGCTCAAAGCTTAGCTCACCGCATCATCCATTCCCCTTGACAATAGATAATCCATTCCCCTTGTCCATAGATAGTGCTACTCCCTGTCTACAGTTCTGAATTTCTAAGACAGCTGATGCTACATCAGAATTCAAGAAAAGGGGAAAACTGCCCCCATGTTTTGTAAAATGCTATGCATGTGTAATAACAATTTGACAATGTTGTAGTCTTCTATCTGAAAGCAAACAAGTTGCTTAAATACCAAGTATTGGTTTTGCGTGCAGACTGAAACAGGGAATAAAATTTCATCTATGTTCTGGCCACTTGTGTTATATGGGGGCTCACGTACAAGCGCCGAGGCAAGGGTGATCGTCATCGCGAGGCCAAGGAGTGATCGCGCGTCATCGGCCTGATGGCCAAGTTATCAGTTTGTTTTTCAGTTTGTTTGAAACATTCAGTTTGTTAGGATCAGCCTTGTGCTGTTCGGAGAGTTGTTAGCCTTCAGGAAAGTTAGGAGATTGGTTGAGAGACAAGGCTTTATAAATCAGGGATTGTAATCGAAATAGTTAAGCAATCAATAGAATTCAGAGTCCATCGTGTTCATCAGCTCCGAGGAGGCGAGGCTTGACCTCGCCGTCCCGTCGAGCCGTTCGTGTGCTCATTGCTGATCTACCCACAACATCTGGTATCAGTTGGCTAGCCGATCCTCTCCGACGCCACCATGCCGAACACACCGCCCACTTCGCCCGTCAACCCCACCACACCGGAGCTCCTCCAGGCCGTCCTGGACAAGCTCGACCGCCTCGCCAAGCTGGAAGACTCCATGCGCGAGATGGATCAACAGCAGCGTGCCCTCAACCTCGCCCTCAACCGCCTCGAGCACGGCGGTCGGCACTCCGCCCGCGACGACGACGCCGGTGCGCCGCTGCCCCCTCCGTGCCGTGACGGTCCTATGGGCCAGGGCCGCTTCCACAAGCTGGAGTTCCCCAAGTACGACGGCTGCGGCGACCCCTTGCCATTCCTCAACCGGTGCGAGCACTACTTCCGTGGCCAGCACACCCTCGAGGAGGAGAAGGTGTGGCTCGCTGCGCTTCACCTGCAAGATGTGGCGCAGCAGTGGTACATGCGCCTTGAACACGATGAGGGCACCCCGTCCTGGAGGCGCTTCTCCAAATTGCTGGACATGCGCTTCGAGCCTCCCCTGCGCGCCAACCCATTGGGTGAGCTCGCGGCCTGCCGCCACACCGGCGCCGTCGCCGACTACCAGGAGCGCTTCCTCGCCCTCCTCACTCGCGCCGGGCCCCTCACCGACAGCCAGCAGGTGCAGCTGTTCACCGCTGGCCTCCAGGAGCCGATGAGCATTGACGTCCAACTCCAAGGGCCGCAGTCCCTAGAGACGGCCATGAGCCTGGCACGCACCTACGAGCGGCGGGAACAGGCGCTCCAGACAACACTGCGCGCCGCACGTTCCGCTCCGCTTTGCTGCAGCCCGGCGACGCCCCTGGCCCTGATGCCGCCTCCCACTCCGACTACGGCGGCCGCCTCGGCCTCCACCCCGCCCGCACCCCCAGCGACGACGACGACGGTGGCCGGGCGTTCGGTCCGCCGTCTGTCGCCCAACGAGTTGGAGGAGCGCCACCGCCAGGGCCTTTGCTTCAACTGCCCAGAGCGCTACGTCCGCGGCCACAATCAAGTCTGCCCCAAGCTCTTCGTCATCGAGATCGGGTTTTGCGACGAGGACGCAACTGCCGCGGCCGAGCCGGAGGAGGACATCCAGATCTCTGCGCGCCATTGCCGGCGTCCACACCAGCGACACGATGCAGCTGCCGGTCCGCATGGGCGACATGAAACTCCAGGCCCTGCTTGACTTCGGCTCCACGCACAGCTTCGTGTCTGAGGAGGCGGCTGCACGTTCTGGCCTGCCCCTGCAGCGCCGCACCAAGCTGCACGTCACAGTCGCCAACGGCGAGCGTGTGCCCTGCTCGGGCGCTCTCCGCGGCGCGACCTTCACCATCGCCTCCGAGCGCTTCACCGCGGACCTGTTCACGCTGCCGTTGGACGGGTACGACGTCGTCCTCGGGACCCAGTGGTTGGCATCGCTCGAGCCCATCTTCTGGGACTTTAGCCACCTGTCAATGTCATTTTGGCACCGTGACCACCGCGTCACCTGGCACGGCGTTCTGGGACCGTCCAAGCCCCAGCTTCACGCCACCGATGGCAACAGCCTCCTCCACGCGATCCTGGCGGAGTACGACGACATCTTCGCGGAGCCAGCCGGCTTTCCGCCGCCTCGGACGCGGGACCACCGGATCCTGCTGCTGCCGGACACCGGGCCAGTGGCGGTGCGCCCGAACCGCTACCCCGCCCTCCAGAAGGATGAACTGGAGCGCCAGTGCCACACCATGGAGTCCCAGGGCCTGATCCACCGCGGCACGTCGGCATTCTCTTCACCAGTGCTTCTCGTCAAGAAGGCGGACGCGTCGTGGCGCTTCTGCATAGACTACCGTGCCCTGAACGAACGGACGATCAAGGACAAGTTTCCCATACCGGTGGTCGATGAACTCCTCAACGAGCTCCGCGGCGCCGTGCTATTCACCAAGCTGGACCTCCGTTCGGGCTACCATCAGGTGCGCATGCACCCGGAGGACATCCACAAGACTGCGTTCCGCACACACGACGACCTCTATGAGTTCCTGGTGATGCCGTTCGGCCTCACCAATGCGCCAGCGACGTTCCAGGCTTTGATGAACGACATCCTGCTACCATTCTTGCACCGGTTCATCCTTGTCTTCTTCGATGATATACTGATTTACAGCTCGTCATGGTCCGACCACCTACGCCACATCCGCGCCATCTTCGACATTCTCCACCACCATCGCCTCTTTGTCAAGCGCAGCAAGTGTGCCTTCGCCATGCTGTCGGTCGCCTACCTGGGCCATGTCGTCTCGGCCGCAGGCGTGGCAATGGACGCTGCCAAGGTGCAGGCTGTGCTGGACTGGCCACGTCCGAGGTCCACGCGTACCCTACGGGGCTTCCTTGGCCTCGTGGGTTACTACAGGAAGTTCATCCGGGACTTCGGTGCATTAGCGGCGCCTCTCACCAAGCTTTTGCAGCGCGACTCCTTCGGCAGGTCAGAGGAGGCCGAGCAAGAATTCGGCACGCTGAAGCGGGCGCTGACGACGGCACCGACCCTAGCCCTGCCCAACTTCGACGCGCCGTTCATCGTCGAGTGCGACGCGTCGGGGTCGGGCGTCGGTGTAGTGCTCCATCAGGGCGGCGGGCCCATTGCTTACTTCAGCCGCGCCATCGCACCTCACCACCGAGGGCTCGCAGCGTACGAACAGGAGCTCATCGGGCTGGCCACCGCCATGCGCCACTGGAGGCCATACCTCTGGGGCCGCCCATTCATCGTCAAGACGGACCACCATAGCCTCAAGTATCTCCTGGACCAGCGGTTGGCGACCATCCCACAGCACCATTGGGTGAGCAAGCTGCTTGGCTTTGATTTCTCTGTGTAGTTCAAGCCCGAGCGCACGAACACGGCTGCCGACGCGTTGTCCCGTCATGACGTGGAGGAGAGCAACCTGCTTGCTGTCTCCACGCCGTCCTTTGACATCCTGATGGCCGTTCGCGAGGCGCACGTGACCGACCCAGCCCTGGTGGCCCTCCACGACCAGGTCCGGGACGGCGTCCGCTGCGAAACTAGGAAGCTGGTGGATGGCCTCGTCACGTTCCAAGGGCGCCTGTACCTGCCGCCCGCTTCGGCGCTACTATCGCTGGCTATTGCGGTGGCGCATGAGGAGGGCCACGAGGGCGTCCAGAAGACAATGCACCGCTTCCGACGGGACTTCCACACGCCGAACGCCCGCACCCTGGTGCAGGACTTCATCCGCGCCTGCACGACGTGCCAGAAGAACAAGACGGAACACCTACACCCGGCTGGGCTGCTTCTTCCGTTGCCAGTCCCCACTACGGTCTGGGCAGATGTGGCCATGGATTTTGTGGAGGGGCTACCCAAGGTCGGCGGCAAGTCGGTAATCCTGATGGTGGTGGATCGGCTCTCCAAGGCAGCACACTTCATCGCGCTGGCGCATCCATACTCCGCCGAGTCGGTCGCGCAAGCATTCTTTGCAGAGATCGTGCGTCTCCATGGCGTGCCCACGTCCATCACCACCGACCGCGACCCGGTGTTCACCTCCAAGTTTTGGACCACACTCTTCGCCGCCATGGGGACCAGCCTGCGCATGTCCACGGCGTTCCACCCGCAGACGGATGGCCAGTCCGAGGCTGCCAACAAGGTAACCGCAATGTACTTGCGATGCATGACAGGTGATCGTCCACGCCAGTGGCTCCGGTGGCTGCCTTGGGCGGAGTACGTCTACAACACTTCGTTCCACACGACCATGGGGCCTACGCCGTTCCGGGTGGTCTACGGCCGCGATCCACAGGCCTTGCGCGACTACGACAATAGCGAGGTGCGGGTGCCGGCAGTGGCGCTGGCTCTGGTCGAGCGTGACAGGTTCTTGGCAGATGTTCGCATCTGCCTGGAACAGGCTCAGCAGGTTGCCAAGCGCCACTATGATCATGGGCATCGTGCGATCACGTTTGAGGTCAGCGAATGGGTCTGGCTGCGCCTTCGCCACCGCGCCCCGGCATCCATGTCCGTCGCGTCCTCCGGCAAGCTCCGTCCATGCTACTACGGGCCGTACAAAATCGTCGCGGAGGTCAACCCGGTCGCCTTCCAGCTGCAGTTGCCGCCGGGCGCCCGTCTCCACGATGTGTTCCATGTCGGGCTGCTGAAGAAGTTCGTCAGGACACCGCCGGACGCGCCGCCCGCCCTGCCTCATGTTCACTTCGGTGCAGTGGTGCCTACGCCGCAGCGTGCTATGCGTGTTCGCCTGAAGGGTGGCGTGCGGCAGGTTCTCGTCCAGTGGGAGAACGAGCCCCCGTCTGCTACCTCCTGGGACGACTTCGCAGATTTCCAGTGTCGCTACCTAGCTTTTCAGCTCGAGGACGAGCTGCTTCTCTAGAAAGGGAGAGATGTTATGTGGGGGCTCACGTACAAGCGCCGAGGCAAGGGTGATCATCATCGCGAGGCCAAGGAGTGATCGCGCGTCGTCGGCCTGATGGCCAAGTTATCAGTTTGTTTGAAACATTCAGTTTGTTAGGATCAGCCTTGTGCTGTTCGGAGAGTTGTTAGCCTTCAGGAAAGTTAGGAGATTGGTTGAGAGACAAGGCTTTATAAATCAGGGATTGTAATCAAAATAGTTAAGTAATCAATAGAATTCAGAGTCCACGTTCGTGTTCATCAGCTCTGGGGAGGCGAGGCTTGACCTCGCCACGAGCCGTTCGTGTGCTCATTGCCGATCTACCCACAACACTTGAGTGCAGTCATGTCTTAATTATAAGCCTTCTATTTCCTGTTCAGCTATTTGTTTTTTGCAATCATGTCATACTAGCATTTAAGTTGAAATTACTGAAAAGAGACTACCAAATAATCCTAATGAATAAGAAAATTTACATTTCAAGTTCTGCAGTCAGCTCATTTGGTACTAGAAATTTAGATCAGTTGTACAAGTTTATGTTTTTGTTTTCCTTCTCATAGATTCACTTCATAGATTTATGCATATTAAGTTGGTGTTATCTTTGCTAATGGTATATGCAGTAAACACAAAACTAGTGAGGTGTGGAACATATTTGTTCATTGTGAAGTGGTAGCTCCAGAAACTGCATACTACGAGTTCGAGCTTGATAGGATTGATCTCACCTTTCAAAACTTGATTTCTGTCAAATCGCATCGTCGATATGCTGCGAGGGACTTCTTATACTACAGGAAGCGATGTGGCAGGGATAGAGCAACACTTGAGTTGATCGATTTTGAACATCAAGTGGAATCTATGATAAAATTCCATGAGAAGGAGAGGGTGATGACCTTATTAGTGACAACAGTAGAACCGAAAGATATGCAGATCACCATAACACCCATGAAGAGACCAAGGGATTCGAGAAATACTACCCATACAGATGAACTAATTGATCAATACAAGATTTGGCTTGCAGATCTGCAAAAGGATAACAAACAGACGAGTAAGTGATGCTGCAACACTCATAAAAATACTTATCAGCAATGTACTGCAATTGTGTACTAACCTAACACTATTATGACTAGCAGAATATAAGGATGACTCCCGAGAGGACACAATCAAAACATACACGGAATGGTTAAAGCAGCAAGGCGATCTTCAATATATTAGTAATTTCTTTTGTTTCACATAATACTGGAAGATATTCTAAACCATGCGACACATTATAATTTCCTTGATTACTAATGCTTCCAATTTTTTGCAGTGGCATATTATGAACAGTCAAATAATGATGTTCATGTTAATCCAGACATTGAAAGTGATAGCAGCCCAATAGTACCAACAGACTTTCCATCTCATGCCCAGCGTCCAAAGCCAATGGAAAATGGTATCTTAGCTTCCTACAATTTTTATTCTTGGTTGAATGTGCCTTGCTGAATATAAATGGATAACTGATTTGAAATTGTTTTGTAGGAGGAGGCTCTCAGGGGCCTAAAAAAGGTGTTCGTGGTACCCTGAAAGGATTGGCAGTATCCAACAAGAGAATAAAGTGTGGCTCCAGAAACTACAAATTCAATTTTCAGCAAGGCTGAGTGGTCCCGTAGGACCAAACGCCCGCTCATTTGTGGATGAAGTGGTACTGTTCACTAGAAAAAAAGCTCCACTCATTGGAGTGAAAAGGTGGAAACAAATAAAGGAAAGTGTCAAAGACTCTATAGCAACCAATATACAGGTAAGAATTATTATTTGTTGTCAGTTACCTTCTTACCAAAGAGCTGAGTTGACTTTCTTATTGTGTGTTTATTTGAAACAGAATAAATGGGACCTTGTAAACACTGAGAATCCAAAGGAGATCATTTGGAACATTGCGAAGAAACGGTCCAAGGGATGGCGGTCGACACTCAGTGCTACTTACAAGGCATGTGCCACTTATGATGAAATGAAAAACAAGCCTGAAGACTTGGATATTGTTGAATGGCACTACTTGATCCGATATTTTGGGACTGAAAAATTCCATGCTTGATAGTATTAAAATTATCTTTCAAAATGTACTTGTTCCACATGAAAGTAATGGTATGCTCAATGCACTAGTAATACATTTTGTACTTGCATGTAATGCAGAACATTAGCAGCCAAAACTCTGAGAACCGCAAGCAACAGAAGACAATGCATCTGACGGGATCCAAGCCATTTTCCCAATGCAGCTATGAGCAAGTAATTGTATGATAACCTAATCTGAAATTTTGATCAATGCAGAGATATTCATATGGTGTGTTCTTGCCTTCTTAGAGAGACCCAGAAACTGGTGAAGAGCCAAATGATAAGGTGCTTTGGATGAGAACTCACCTAAAAAATGGGGAATGGTCAAATGAAGCATCCAAGGCCGTCTATGTGAGTATATGCTTGATTGTACTCACTTCATGATTTCTATTATTTTGCAACATTTGTTATCTGACTTGAAACTGAATTATGTTATTTCACTAGGAAAATGCATCCTCAAAACTTGCTGAGAGAGAATTGGAGTCCGAAGTCCCACTTTCCAATGAACAGCAAGACATTGTTTTCCAGGAAACTTACAAGCAAACCACAGGATGAAAACATCCAAGCTCCATGGGCATGGATACTTGGCCAAATATCCAACAAGACAACAATTGATGAATGCTCGACTGGAGGAACAAGCTGCAGCAAAACTAAGAGATACAGAGGTCCAAAAGTTAAGAGAAGAAATGACAACTGTAATTGCTGATAGGGATAAGGTAATTGCAAAAAACAAGCGACAGATTCAAGAGGAGGAGGAGAAGAAAAGGGATGCACTTAGAGAAGAAATGAGAAAAGAGATGTTAGCAATGATTGCTCAACATAGAGAGCAACCTTTGCAGCAGGTAATAAATTGCAAATAAGCTTTGTATCCATGATGATATTGCACACTGTATGGGACCTTACTTTTATCCCTCTTAATTCATACTAGGTTCGTGCCCGTGCGTTGCTACGGGAGCAAAACAAACTGTAAACACGATAAAATTTGGCACAAAACACATATATTGATGTCACCAATTAAAAGTGACCAAGGACACACACAACCATGAATATATTTCAAGCGAATAGAAAATCTCGTATGATCTATGCTCCACCAATTCAACAAGTGAAATTGCCAAGATAAAACATAAAGAGGAAATGAAAATATGTTTTCAGTGAAATGCCAATGGATGTAATTCAGTGCACTCCATCATTTTGTTTAGAAAACAATAGAAAAACAAGGGACTAATTCATACGGTACACTTCAGAGTTCAGAGTACTGCTGCCATGTGGACTGGGCTTAATCATCGTTTGCAGCAAATTTTGTTATTACAAAAATTTTGCTTGAGATTCTTGTTATGGTATCTAAGAAACTCCATACTATGCAAGTCGTACAATATAACTGTAGATTTACATGACAAGCACATCATTTGTGCTAAAATAAAATTGAAACATGCAACGGAAATTGGAGAAACCGGTGGCAAAGGGCAATGAGATAAACTCGGAGTCATGTTGCACATTTCATTACTTAGGTCCTGGCTATGCTGTAGTTCTGAAGATCAGCACACAGTTTGAACTAAAAGGGGGCCAGAAATGGATATTTTCATCATAATCCCAATAGTAAAAGCACTAACAAGTCTTTAGAAAAAAAAACTCTTCATCAATACTCAGGTGTGCCTATGTTAACTGATGAAAATACGTCCCCTTAAACACCAAATATTTGATGTCTTCTCACTACTGGTCAACCAATTTTATATGCTCGACAGTCTCAAATTGGCTCAAATTGTTGTCTTCCCTTCAGGATCGTCTTTGTACAATTAAGGGCAGAACGCATTCTGCTCTCTTGTTGGCATCCTTAATTGAGCCGAGATCCTCAACATGGGCAATTCCGACTATTCTCCTACACATGGAAGCACAAAGTTTAGGAAACAATATTCAAGCAGGAATACTAAAGAAAAGTTACAGGCATAGTGTTTGAAACCGATGTTAAAAATGTGACTTAGTTCTTTTGAGCGGGCATTTTAGTTGCAAAGGAACAAACAAACATTTTGTAGACTATATATTACTTTCACTGCAGAGCTTGCTTAAACTAATTCAAACAGAACCACTTTTTACTTCTCAGTTGCTTTGATCAAAGCTGCCTTCACAAACTTTTGTTTGGCAATTGCCAAAAATAGATGCTACATCCAAACTGAACTCCAAACCTTTTTATGTTTGGCCTGAGTATGGTTTTGTTACTTCAGTCAAAAAGGAAGTTATTATATCATTAGATTTGCAGTGAAGTCCTAAGGTGATTGAAAAGATCATCTAGGCATAGTCTGAGTGCTTTTTACAACAGAACAACACCCTGGCATCATTTAAGTCCACGTAAGGGGGATAGCATAGGAGAAAGAAATAGTGGAAAGCATATGAGAAGGAGATACTGCAAGAACAAACATACCCTGTAGATGGATCGCTCTTTAAATCAATGGTGCCACCACCTCAAGTCGTTTGTGCCTCCACTGAAAACATGACGTTGTGTAGTAAAGACCAATTTGGGTCTGTCTATGCAAAACGGCATACTTCCCATAAGCATGGCACACAATCTACTGGGCCAAAAAAACTGAAATATTCAGAGAATCTAGGTCTCAACACCAGTAATCACTACGGGAAACCCCGAATTTGCCGAGTGTCTGAAACACTCGGCAAAGGGCAAAATACACTCGGCGAAGCTTTTGCCGAGTGTTACACTCGGCAAAGAGCACTCGGCACAGCTCCAGTCGGCAAAGGGGCTCTTTGCCGAGTGTATTATCTCGGGCACTCGGCAAAGGCTTTGCCGAGTGCCTGGGCCCACACTCGGCAAAAAATGCACGTAACGGCCCGGCGGACGGCGCGCAGCCGTTTGCTGACGTCACGCCGACGTGGCGGCGACGGCGGCGGACGGCTGACGGCGGGCCTTCGCCGAGTGCCACCTGGCAACACTCGGCAAAGAGCCAGGCTTTGCCGAGTGTTGCCACGTGGCACTCGGCAAATCCCCAACCTTTGCCGAGTGTCCAGGGTAACACACTCGGCAAAGGTTGACCGTAGGGTTGCATTTTGATGCACCTTTGCCGAGTGCCCGAAATAAAACACTCGGCAAAGGCTCGGCACTCGGCAAAGGTGCATCAGAATGTAACAGAAATAGCACCTTTGCCGAGTGCATGGTCAAAAACACTCGGCAAAGGGCCTCTTTGCCGAGTGTACACTCGGCAAAGGTGCCAAATTGCCCCTGTTTCATTTGTTTGCTCAGGTATAACGTGCCCCCACTGAAAATACATCACAGGCGGTTCATATAGATATATATACATATTATAGGCAGTTGATATACATAAAATCCACAACCATAAATCCACAATAACCATAGCAAATAGTATCTCATCCACAACCATAAATCCACAATAAGTTCACAACTAACAAGTCGTTCACAAACACACTAAGTTCATAATCACAAAGTTCATAAGCACAGCATCACTGAGTAGGCCCAGGCGGTGGGCCGAACAGACTGCGGCTGAGGCGTGTCGGCATGTCTTCTTCCGCCGCAGGAGCCTCGTTCGACGCCGCCGCCGATCCAGCAAAGTTCTGCACAAGTTTTAGGACAGAAACAAAGTAGAGCTAAGTTTTCTAAGCTACGGTTGTGAATCTAAGTTTTCTAAGGCTGTCATTGATCGAAATGAAATTATAAAGTTTCAGCGGTGACTCACAGGAGAATATGACGGAGGTGGCATCACTGGCGGGGCGAAAGTCATCGGAGGCGGAGGCGGAGATCGGCCCATGTCCCTCGCCATGCCGTTGAACCAGTTGTACCACTCGGTCATCTGCTGCATGCGGAGCCGATCGGCCTCGTCCCGCTGCCTTTGCTCCTCGTCCCGCCGCCTTCGCTCTTCCTCCCGCCACTGCCGCTCCTCATCCAGCCAGGCCTCTAGCATGGTCGTTCTCCTCCTCTCCTCCTCTAGCTGGGCCTGCAATATTCCATCAAAGCGTTAGAATTCAACGGTAAGGAAAAATGAACTAAAGTGTAATAAAGCAGAAATAACCTGGATTAGTTGCATGTTGAAGTGGCTAGCGGTCTGCGGCTGGCGTATGTCGGGGTTAGCGCTACCGGCTTTGATCTGGGAGAGAGTGGGGGTACTGGCCGTGTCGATCGTGCTGTCGCCGACGGCGTACCTCCCATGCCTCTTGCCTCCTGCCATCCTCATGATGACTTCACCATCAAGCGGCGCGGCGGCCGGATCCCACTCAGGCCCATGCTTTTGGCGTCCCATCTCCGAGTAGGTGGTGAGGCGGGCGTGGACCATGGGATTGCTGTACGCCTCCGGCCCGGCTTCGGGGTTGTAGCGGACTTCGGACGTGGCCCTGCCCATGTGGGACACGGCAATAGCCTGGAAGTCAGTCAGCTCCTCGCCTCCATGTGCCGCCGACTACAAAACACACAAAAAAAACAATATGATTACAAATATTGCAGAATTGAGCGTTTCAATTATAAAATGAGATGTCATACCCATCTTTGTTTGTACTCGGGGAGGGTAAGGCTGCCCTGGTGGTGTGCTGGACCTGGCATCAGCAAACGGCGCTCCCGGGCAGCCAGGTGTGTCTCCATCCACTCAGGGGAGCACCAGTAGGTCACCCACTTCTCCCAAGCCTGGGGATGCGAGGCACACCACCAGGGAATCACCTACGCAGGATGATGTAGAAGAAGATTAGATTATACGTGCTTAATCATATAAGGAATCGTAATTAAAGTTTTATATTTACCGAGATGTATTGATCGTGGGTCAGGTAAATGGTTCTGGCTTGCTCTTTGGAGTACTTTGTGCCTCTGTCCTTCCAGTAGTCAATGACGGCCTGGATCCGCGCCTCGTAGTACATGTCCTTGACCAGTTTGTGAGCCGCCCTCTTTGCCTGCTCACCCGCCTCCACCTCGTGGCCCGGGGCGCATCTGTAAAAATCCTACATATATATGCGATATAGTGGTGACAAATGTAGAAAGCATGCATATATATATGTATATATGTGTGTGTTGAAATATGTATTGCGGGAAACACTTACCCACAGCTCGGCAAGCACCCTCTCGGCCTTGTTGGGGAAGCTCCTGCCCTCCCGGTCCTCTTGGTCGTCCGTGGCGTCGTAGTAGTGGGCGAACGACTCCGCCGGCTCCTGGACTCCTTGGTGCGTAACTATGCCAGGGAAGTTTGCCCTGCACAGAAGACCCAGGATGCCGTTGACCTTCCGGCTGTGAGAAGCACCCCGCTCTACCACGTCCCAACCCCTGCAAAGTGATCAAGATAGATTGTTAGTTTCTATAGTGATATTCAACATATTAAATAAAAATAGAATGATAACATATAAAGTTTATTACCTTGCACCGCTAGGTCGGATCATCGGACGGTGTGCTGGGGGTATCGGCCGCCTCGGGAGTTGGGATGGACCGCGCGCCCATAATCGGGCGTTAGAAGCGGAACCATCCCCGGACCCCTCCCCCGCATCCCCCCTCTCCTCCTCCGACGACTCCACCTCGCCCTCCACCACCGCGGGAGGAACCTCCTCCTCAGACGAAGACGAGGACGAAGGTACAGGGGTCGGTACCGTGCCCTTCCGTCGACCCCTGCGTCCACCCCTCCCTCGCCCCCTGGGTCCACCGCTCCCAGACCCTGAAGGTGCCTCCTCCTCACGTGACCCCCTCCGGTAAAGGGACTTCACGTTCCTAACTCCGCCCACCATCTGCATTGAAAAAGGCAAAATAAACATAATTAGAAAGATATGCAAAATATAATGAGAAATAGAAGCAAACTGAGCAAAATATATAAAGTAATTAACATGCATCGTATTACAAATAAAAAAATAGCTAGGATCATACATGTATTAGAAATAATCATCGTGATCGAGATTTTCTTCTTGGTTCTCATCATCACTATCACGCATTTCGAGATCCTCATGCCCGTGCTCCTCAGGTTCTTCCATCTCATCATCACTCTCAACGCCTAAAAGCATGTTTTCAAGTAACTGCACGTCCTTCAAGTTAAGAACCACATCTCCATCGTCCACTTGTTCATTCATTTGTTCTACTTCCATTTCGTCCACTTCGGTTAAGTCTATCACAAAACTCCCTTCTAGCCCATCTTCTTGGAAGAACTCTCCGGCATACGTGTTTGGATCGAAGTTGTAATCGTCATTGTTTGGGACTGGTAGTTTTCCGTGTGGTGATACCTTGTACACAACATCCCAACCCTGAAGACGCTTGTCGGTTGTGCACGGATACGAGAGGTAATAAACCTGTGTGGCCTGTTGAGCCACAATATATACATCTTCTCCGGCATAGACGGATGATGGTTGAATTTCAACTAGCCCAACGTTAGGGGTCCGTCTCACAGCTGAGGGATCAAACCAATGGCATTTGAATATGACAGGATGAAGAGGTTTGCATCCACCAAAATTGAGTTCGTATATTTCTTCAATTATTCCATAATACTCAACCCCATCAAGACTTGGCGTACAAACTCCGGTATTTGTGGTCCTTCGATTGGGCATCTTCTGCTCATGGCTCTTTGTGCGAAAACGATAACCATTCACATCATAACAGCCAAAGGACTTGACCCTATAGGCACAACCATCGGCAACTTGTCTCAACTCGGCACTCATAGACGCATCGGTTTGGGCCTGCAAGTTCGAGCATGATTGTCCGTTATGTTATTGGACGACCAAGTTATAATGTGAAACTAATAGGAGGGAAATTAGAATGAACCTTCCGTTTGAACCAAGAAATAAAATTGGCCTCTCTAAGAAGGGTATCTACTTCGTCCGGTCTAGGTTGCCTCGATTGACGCCAGGATTGTTCAACAAATTCCCTGTACCACCGAGAAAAACGATGGTTGGATGAAGAATATGGGTCAGTAATGGAATAAGTTTGTTGAGAACTTACGGGATGTACGGCTCGACTTCGGAGAGGTTGGTCAACACATATAGCATGATTGCGCGCCACTCTTCGTATTTCAAGGTCTTGGGTGTGCCTTCACTTGCACTTCCGAGTTGCCCTCGAAATATGCTGAGGGTCGTGTCAACTTCACCAGAATTGTAACGAGTTGGTGGATTGTGCACGTTAGGAAGATTGTCAGCATAGTATTTTGAAGTGAAGTTTGAGACCTCCTCCAGAATGTATGCCTCTGCAATGGACGCTTCAATCTTGCATTTATTTTTACATTTCGTTCGAAGAACCTTTTGACATCTTTCAACTGGATAGCACCAACGGTTCTGCACAGGCCCCCCCATTCTTGCCTCATACGGGAGGTGCAAAATCATATGCTCCATCGGATTGAAGAAGCCGGGTGGAAAGATCTTCTCCAACTTACAGAGCAACACCGGGGCCAGCCTTTCCATATCTTCCATCACGGTAGGAGATATCTCCTTAGCACAAAGGACGCGAAAGAAATTGCTCAACTCTGCCAG
Organism: Alloteropsis semialata; assembly: GCA_004135705.1. Taxonomy (NCBI): domain Eukaryota; kingdom Viridiplantae; phylum Streptophyta; class Magnoliopsida; order Poales; family Poaceae; genus Alloteropsis; species Alloteropsis semialata. The sequence continues at coordinate 46,039,981 of CM014271.1, forward strand.
CACTAGCCAGATATGATCAGGTACATACCCGCGAATCATCACCGGAAGGAGCCGCTCAAGCCATATGTGGTAGTCATGGCTCTTGAGCCCGTTGATTCGCAAAGTAGCTAAGTTCACCCCCCTCCTCAGATTCGCTGCATACCCATCAGGGAACTTTAACGTTTGGAACCATTTGAGAACTTCCCTCCTTTGATCCCTCTTCAGGACGTAATCTGCCCTAGGCTTTTTCCAACGTCCGCCGTCTGTGGGAGGCGGTATGTTCATCTTCGGTCTATCGCATAACAGGCTTTGATCCACTCTAGCCTTCACATTGTCCTTTGTCTTGTCAGCATCGTCCATGACAGTACCAAAAAGAGCCTCGCCAAGATTCTTTTCCGTGTGCATCATATCAATGTTATGCGGTAGAAGAATGTCCTGCATATAGGGGAGCCTCCACAATGGCGAAATATGAGTCCAGGCATGTAGCTCACCATATCCCGCAAAAGCATCCTTCTTTTTGTTGAGCTTCAGAGCTTCTAACTCAGCACGGATCTCGAGACCTGTCATCAGATGTGGTGGAGGGTCTTCAACAACGACACCCTTCGTAAAATTCTTCGTGTCTCGTCTGAATGGATGATCAAGAGGGAGAAATTGACGATGTTTGTCGAAAGAAGAATATTTGCCACCTTTCATCAACCAAATAAACCTCAACATTGCCTTGCATACCGGGCATGCGAATTTCCCATGAACACAGTGTCCGCAGAATAACCCATACGCCGGCGCATCATGCAGGGAGTACATGTACCAAACATGCATTGTGAAGTTTCTCTTCGTAGCTCGGTCGTATGTCAAAACACCTTCCTTCCAAGCACGTTCCAATTCATCAACCAGAGGCTCCATGTACACACCCATTTTTTTCCCCGGGTATCCAGGAATGATTAACGACAAGAAGATGTTCTGTCGTTGAAAGAGGACGCCGGGGGGAGATTGAGAGGGATAACAAACATGGGCCAACAAGTGTATGCGGCAGCAGACATCCCATACGGATTGAACCCATCGGTTGCCAGGGCAATACGTACATTGCGAGCCTCCAGAGCTTTCTGACTATGAATCTCATCAAATCTTCTCCATGATTCACCATCGGCTGGATGTACCAGCTTCTCAGGATTGTATCGACGACCATGTTTATGCCATGTCATCTGTTTCGCGGACTCCTCGGTCATGTAAAGCCGTTGGATCCTCGGTATGAAAGGAAGGTACCGTAGGATCTTCTCGGGAATCGTGGTCTGCCTCTTAGTGCCATCAGCTGATTCTACCTCCACGAACCTGGACGACTTGCACTGTGGACAGTACTTCGCGTTCTCATATTCTTTCCTAAATAAGACGCATCCATTCGGACAAGCATGTATCTGCTCATACGGCATCTTAAGTGCGCGAAGAAGTTTCTGTGCCTCATACATGCTCTTGGGCAGAATGTGACCATCCGGAAGCAAACTGCCAAATACTGTCAACATGACATCGAAGGCTTCTCGACTGTGGCTAAATTGAGACTTCACGGCCATCAGACGGGCAATGGCATCCAGTTGCGAGACCATGGTATGCTGGTGAAGGGGTTTCTGTGCCGCAGCCAACATCTCATAATAAGCCTTCGCACTGGCCTCCGGCTCTTCCTCCGTAGAACCTTCATCTATCTGTGCTTCATCGAAGTCATTCAACATGTCTCCGACCCCGGCATCATCATCAAATTCCTCGATGCGTTGTCTGACGACTTCGTCTCTCACACGCTGGGCCTCACCATGGCAAATCCACCGAGTATAGTCCGGCGTAAATCCATGCTTGATGAGATGTTTGCTCATGTCCGTCTTTGTTTGTCGATGGAGGGGACACTCGTCTGCCCAAAAAAAAAGACAAAATAGTGTTAAAAATTGAAAATTTCGGCAGCACCTCCCCTGCAAAGGGAGGTTTCCAAACCCTGCAATTCGAAAAGCGGCACGATGGCCGAGCACATTCAACAACCAACTATCATTTCACATCCAATATTCCATATCCAAATTCAAGTTTCAACAACATTAACTAAGAAAGACACTAAGAATTTCTAACTCCTGTAATTCTAACTCTAAAAATTCTAACTAAAATATTTTCTAACTCTAACATTTCAAACTATAATATTTCTAACTCTAATAATTCAAAATCTATGAATTTTAACTATAATAATTGAAACTACAAAAGTAAAAGATTGAAAGACTTACACTTTGCGCGGCGCGGGGGCTGCCGGCGTGGCGGTGCCGGCTCTGCAGGAGGGTCGCGGGGGCGGGGGGCGCTGCGGCCCGTGGTGGGGTGGGGGGCTGTCCTGCGACCCGGGGAAAGGGCCGGGGTTTCGCGGCACCGGCGGGTTCACTGGCGC